>JAUTXW010002001.1:37500-67500 GCA_030620095.1 Kuschelorhynchus macadamiae
CTAAGTATTATATTAACAATAACGGACTTAATTTCACCATTACTTAAAAAAGATTCTTGAACTTAATTCAATTATTTTAAACCATTGTCTGCAGGGATGGGGGCCTATGCGTTCATTTTATCATTAAACATATAAGCGCTTGGCAGCTTGCGTATTTTTCCTACTTCCTACATTCCCCATAAATAAATAACATATCTACTTATTATATTTTTATTTCACGTTACACCTACCTCTTAACAAGGATATACTATCTCTGTCTAAAGAATGTCCTGTAATGCCGCAGGCGCAATGATCTATTTTAGTCTAATTACGATTGTCTGACTAAAATGGATCAATGCTCCTGAGGCATGCATTGCATGACATGCTCCAGACTGGGATCATATTATTCTTGTTGTGACGCTGGTATAACGCAAAATAAAAGTATATTAACATTATTGCCCCCAACGAAAGTCAGGGGCCGACAGAGAAATTCAATGCAAGTAGTAGTATTAGCCAGCAGACTAGTTTCTGTGATTCCATTTTGTGAACATATCTAATTTTTCATTTTAGGAAAATGCAGTATTTATGCCAGAATTTAAATAAACATATATACACCAGTCTACAAACGTTTTATAGCCTATTTGAGTTTTAACTTTATGAGAGGACCTTAACCAATTTATAACAATTCATTTTCACTAAATCAAAGATCCTGGTCACAGGTAACTGGAAGGCGATAGTTGCTTAGAATTTTTATATTGGAAAGAAAAAGGGAAAATTGCCTTTGCTTTCCCAATTAACCATTCTCACTAAATTATTAGCACACTATTAAGGAACACTCTGTATAATTCACAAATCTTTAACTATTTAAAATCTAGTATGCCATCGATACTTCTACAGTCTCTATTTAATTAAGTCCTTCAAATTTATCCAGTAATTTTTCCCTTTAAGTAAGTATTGTCTATTATCCTCAAAATTTCTTACCCGCTTGGAATTTGCATTAGCTTATTTTTACAGAGGTCAACAACAGTGATTCTAGCCTCTCTCGCTTTTGTGAAAATTTCTTCAGGTACTGTTGACAGATTCTCATTGTGTGATTTAATATGCTACTATTTCTCATTTTACCTACCAATACCCTGCATGCTATTGTCTGAGGCTTTGATGTTTGCCAGGAAGAACTTGGGTAAGTTTCCAACTGCACATAAATTTCATTATGACAATACAAGGAGATGCAGGGCTGATATTCACATTGCACATTTTTCAAACTGAGCTTGTACAAAAAAAGTCCGATTTACTTCTGTAGTAAAGTCACAATCAACAATATAAAGTAGACATCTGGAATGAACAAGTTTCATTTCTCAGCATGCATTGCTTTTACTCTGATGATGATTTTTTTTAACTTTAAGGTTTAAGTTTTTTCTTTGTATATACATGTCATTTTAATGTATGTGAATTGATCACTTTCTATTTTATAAGTTTAGGTTTGTAGTAGATTAAGTTTATTTAGATTAATTAAAATATTATATTTTTGTTAAAATGTCAAAATTTACTTTATACATTTACATGACAAATAAAAATAAATAAATAAATAAAAAGAATCATAATTGTCAGAATTTATTTCAGGTAGTCTTTAGTATTTCACCCACTACATCAGTGAACAAATAATGAATGAGTTGCCAGGTTGCCCTTGTGGGATGGCAATATATAATTTTTTATAGGCTTCTTTTTTGCAGTCAATAGAGCAAGCTTCAATATTAAGCCTTCTTAAATGTTTGTAAACACCTGAAGACTCCAGGAACCGACCTCCATCTCTGCAACAGGTGTTTATGATTGTAGCAAAAATCCCAAAACACTTTGGTCACATCTACACAAATGGGGATTTTCCAAACCTGACGATAAAACATTTTCTTTTCCTAGTGATCTTTTTAGTGCCAATCAGGTCAAGTCTCATTTTATTGGGTCTGCGGGCTCTGGACCTATGGATCCTAGCTATCTTGACCAATTTCAACATTTTAGTCATCGCGGTAGCAGATTCACATTTAGACCCTGGACTGATGATCAAGTTAAATCATTAGTCTCAAGACAAGAATCACACTTCTGGCATTGACGGTGTTTCGGCACGGATGCTGCAGCTGTCTCTTGAATTCATCGCATAATGAAATACTGCCGGAAACCTAGTCAGTCTTTCGGAAGGGTTTTGGGACGGCAACGGCCTTAAGCCACATCGTTGACGAGTGCAGCAATGGGGGATAAAAAGATTGTTTTACTTACCTGTTTTTTAAGATCAGGTTCTATGGTATTGATGCCCATATTCTCGACTGGCTCAGGACTTATCTTGTGGGGCGAAAACAGAGGGTTGTCGTTAGCTTCGCTGAAGAGGCTTTGGAGTCTCGAACTGATAACCTCTGTGGTCCGTCAAGGATCAGTGTTGGGTCCTCTCTTGTTCTCCATTGCAATTGCTGATTTACATCATTCTCTTAGACCTGCGGTATCCACTTTTATGCAGCTGAAGAGCTGATTAATAGAGACTTGGATGCCATAACATTATGGACTAAAAACAACGGTTTGACACTAAATCCTGGAAAGAGTCAACAGTTATTAATTGGCTCACCTTGTTTCTTGAAAGATTGTCTTGGCCTGGGGTCTAAGCATCGATGGACTGGAAGTTCAGTGCTGTGAGAGTATAAAAAACCTGGGCCTAATCATTGACCCTAATCTCGAATTCGAGAAACACGTTTCCGAGGTATGCCAAAAGTATATTAGTTTTAAATCTTTGGACGAAACCACTAAAAAATGCTTGTAAATTCCTTGGTGTTCTCCTACTATGCTGATGTGATCTCTGTGGGCCCTATTTGACCGGTGAGAGCTGCAGGAGGTTACAGAGAATGCAGAACCAGTGCATTCGTTTCATCACTAAGGTTCCACGTTTCCATTACATCACCCCTTTTTATAGGCAACTCAATCTGCTAAAACTGAATGAAGTGAGATATATCCAATTTGCCTGCTTTGTGGTTAATGTCGTTAATACTAGGACTAGGGTTAAAGAGAAAGCTGAAGCGTGAGATTCTGCATATCACCCTCAAATTTTATTTTAATTTTAGTTTGTTTTAGTTCCTAATATTTACTCTTACTTACCTAATATTTAATCTTACTCTTATTTATTTTTGGTTGGGACGTGGTTTTGATAGCATTGTTTTAAATGTACTCTGTCCTTTTGTGTACTGCTTTTAATTTAATTTTTTTGTGCACAATAAATTATTTTTGAATTTGAATTGTATTGGTATAATTTTAATATTCTTGAAGAGATGTTTGCATCTTAGGGATGGTCAGAGAATATATTACGAATAATTCTTTTCTGTAGGACAAAGATACATTGGATTTCAGTAGTTTGACCCCACTAAAGAATCATATACTTAATATGAAAGTATCCAAGGGCATAGTACACCTTTATTTATTGATTTACTATACTTTACTGAGAAGTTGTTTTTCAATAAGCAGACTTTAAATTTCTTATTGCAAAAAAGGTGAAAATGAGTTTGGATGCAACCTGATCCAAATGAGCCGACCAGGTTAACTGTTCATCCATCAGCAGTCCGAGGTATGGATTATTTTTCTGACGTTGAATGGTCTGTCCTTGTAAGTTTATTTTAAGAGGAGATCTAGTATGCTTTCGAAAATCATGTAGTGGGTAGTAAGTAGAAATTGACAAGTAACCTATTAGTTGTACAGTAAGTATAAAAGTTCTTCAGTAGTAATTCTGAGTGTTTCTGTAGATTGTCATATGATTTAGGCGACATAAAACTGTAGTATCATCTGCATATAAAACCAGTTGACTCACTGGATTGTATGACAAGTAATCTCTGATGTCATTGATAAATTTAATAGCAAAAAAGTAATGGTGATAGCTTACTTCCTTGCAGGACTCCCAAATTTAATAGTTGCTCTTTCAAAAACCTTTCACCTGTCCTAACCACAATTCTTCGATCTGTCTGATCTGACCTCTAAAGCCAAGTGCCTCTACCTTTTTCATCAAATAATTTGGTTCAACACAGTCAAAAGCACGAGTTAAATCAAAGAACACTTCCGTGGTATAGTTGTTGCTATCAATAGATTCATAAATAAATTGAACAAGATCATAAACTGCCATGTGAGTGCTGAGTTTCTGACACTAGGTTATATCTGACCAGAAACGATCTAAGAAGATTCATAATTCTCTTCTCAAACAGCTTAGAAACTGAAAGTAGCCCCGTAATTGGTCTATAGTTTGGTATTAGAGTATGGTCACCCTTTTTATGCAATGGTTTTACATAGCCAAGTTTAAAATGGGATGGAAACTCAAAGGCCCCTTAAGCTGATCACAGAGGTAATTCAGGATGTAAAAGGGAATATTTCTCATTGCGGACACAGGGCAATGACTGTTAGTTAAATTCTGCAATAATACCCTTATGCTGTTGGAGTAGAAGCCACAGTCCACAATATCTTTATTCTGTGTGTTTTGTTTTTTAATCAATCTAAGTTTTTATTTATAACCTGCTAAACAAACAGCCTTTGTGCAATTTTTAGAGGAATCGATTTTGTTCTAAAAGAAGTCTCCTTGCTTGATTTTCTCTTTTTGCAAATAACTTTTTAGATTTTTTATAGTAGTCATGACTCTGCTGAATTTAAATATTTTGTTAGCCATTACAATTTTTTTTAAGTTATTCACTTTCCTTTACAATATCAGTTCTTAGACACAGCATAAGCTTGCTTCACTCTTGCTAGCATCGTTAGAGGAATACACCTCTTTAAAATCATTTTTGGATATGAAAACTTTTAGATTGTAAATGCTACCCTAAGAAAATATACAGGAAAGTACTTTTCAACTCGGGAAATTTGCTCTGTTGACTTGTGACCTATGATCAGCAATGTTGACAATTACAGTTTTTGCAGAAAAAACAATTCATTTGACACCACGTAGTCTAAAACTCATGGCTTGTTATTGTAGGTTCAAAAGGTAGTACTGAGAAAAGGTCATAGCTATCAGATAATTATAATTGCTTTTTTAGGTCCGAATTAGTTAAATGGTCAATATTTAAATTTTCACACAACAAAATGACTATAACATTTGATACATATGAAAATTTCATTAAGATTCGTATAAAATACATGTCGCTGAACACTGCAATACATGATCGATAAAACTATAAAACAGCTGTTTTATCTCCTTTCATTCTCATACCAACACATTCACAGGAAAATTCTACGGAAAATGTACTTAAGTTAATAGGTTTAGAGTCTTTATTTTTGCTCTATATAGCAACTCCTCCATTTTTATGTATAGCCCTACTATATGAAGTTACTTGATAAAATCTGGGAATTACAGTTACAGTGTTCCATCAGCACTAAGGTATTTGGCTCTTCCTTCAAAATGGCAACCTTCAAACGAGATATTTAGTTTTAAAGACCTTGCGTGTTAACAGGGATTGCTTTCCATTTTAAATTGTTCCCTTTTATTGAACAGGTTTCAGTTGACTTAATTTTTTTCAGTTTTTTATATGATTGCTTGACTGAAAAGTTTGCTGGTTTAGATTGGATGTCAACATTCTAAACCTGAGCTCTATAGTGGCGCCCGGATTTTCAGAGGCCTATGGTTTATCATTCCTTATGAGTTCAAGACTTGGTGATTTATAAACTGTGCTAATGGACACAGTCATTGGACTCTGAGTGGGTATTTGTTTTCTAGTTAGTTTGAATCAATTATCGTCAACTAGTGGCCTGTTATTTGTTATTTGCTTAGGACCTGGACAATTCTCAGATTCAGATTTTTAATCTTGGGTATTTTTTGTTAGCTTGTAAGGAGTTCTAGTTAATAAAGTTGTTATACTCCAAGTAGGTGTTTGTCTTTCTACAGTTTCAAGTGACTGACTTAATACAGGAATCTCATTAGAAACACATTGTACATTCGTAGATGGCTGAACATGCCTTGATGATGTCTTCAAATGCTTATACTAAATATATTGTAGGATTTCGATTTTCTTATTATATGAGATTACCCCATCAGGGGACTCTTTCAAGAGCTCAGAGTCAAGGAAATCTACAGTACAATATGAGCCAAATATGGTAGTCCAGATGGTCTGATTAAATTCGTAGATTATGTTGTTTATTGGTTTACGGGTATGATGATATGGTAAGCCAATTAGAATAGGATTGGTTTTGAGTGCCCAGAAAAAGAAATCAGAAGGCATTTCGTGACTTACGTCGTGTCCCAGTTTCATGCAGCGACATCTGATGAACAAAATAATAAAGTCATCCTTGGTAAAAGCCTCAGCATAAGGGCGTTTATAAGATATAATGTTTTTAATGTCGAAAGAAAAGTTTGTCATTTTTTTCAATAATAAGCCAGAGGCATTAGCCAATGATAAGTAATTGGGGCCTTGCTTGATATGTTGGAATGAGCTTGGATCTCATCTGTGATGCTTTGCCAGGATAACCATCTGTGATCTGATTGGTGAAATAGGCATCGTGTGGTATTCCCTGATTCCTCAATATGCTAGAACTGGAAATTAATTATAACTTATTTTCCAGGACAATCCCCACCAAACATCTTCTTTCCCTTTTTCCAAATATATTACCTCTAAACACTTAGGAATATCCCCGGAGTTCCTTAAGAATACCCTTGAATTACCTCTAATTAACCAAGAAAAAATTACCTCTAATTAACCAAGAAAAAAGGACAAAATAAAAACAAAATATTGAAATGTTGATATTTTAGACCTTGATTACACTATCTAATGGTTGATTTAAATAATACGAGGTTTAAATGTGTTTATGAAATTAAGTACTGCTTCTGATGGTTCCCAAACAGTAATTATTTTAATCAGCTATTAAATATGTGTTTTAATTCAGGTGAAAAGTAGCAGACTAAGTTTATCCAAATGCACCTTTATTTGAATAAACTAACTCAAGAATTAAGGATGTATGAAATGTGTACAAAACAAAATATTTCAAATCTTAACTAACTAGAATAAGTTAGTATTAGTTTCTATCTCGGTTTTTATTTAATCTATTATATTGTTTTGTTTATTTTATATGCCTATATCATTTCCATTTAGAGTAAATATTTCCGTACCGCGTAGTTCAAGTGATCGGTATAATATTATAATATATAATTTTCTTCAAAGTCAGCGATATCATCTTATCTAAATAAACCCTTACATGGCTGATTATTGAAACGCTAAGGTAAAAGCATGTACTCTTGAGCGAATCATCTGTTTAGAAAATTTTATGAATTAGCATGTGACCATTTAGCTCAATACATATATAAGGGTTTAAAGTAATAAAATTATTTTGAAGGGTGAATTCTTTTGAATCCGATGTCAGTCTCTCCAGAAACGAATAATAAAAATACAAAACCAAATTTTATAAACATAATTACACAGCTTTTCTTCCCGTTTAATAAGGAAGCCATTAATATAATTCATAATTTCGAAATATATAATAGTAAAATTGCTCTCGGCTACATTTTGTAACAAATCAAGTACTTGATCATTACAAATCTTTTCTGCACTTAGAAAAATAATTTTGTCTTTACAGTTTAAGTCTGACTTACTCAACAGATGTTTGTCTTTACCTTCAGTAGATAAAAGGGGTCTAAAAATGATTTACACTAGGAACGAATTTTGTCATTGTTAAAGTAACTCCAGATTTTCAAAACGGGTTTTAAATTTACTAATGACATGTATGGGATCCTGAATTCAACATACATTTCAGACTTCATTATTTAAATTCAAGTTGTGGATACATACCAAAATACTCCAGGATTACCCCTTAATTACCCAGTAATACCTTTGAATACCCCTTTATTACCCCCTTTACCCCTTTATTATTATTATTAATACCCCTGAGTTACCTATGAATACCTTTGATTACTCCAGGATTACCCAAAAATACCTGAACTACCCTTGATTATCCCCAGCTTGTACACTAAATTACCCTCGGAATTTAGGCTTCAGAAGTAGTGATAGGAAATCTGGATCTTTTTAAATATCCGGGTCAACGGATCTGGGTCAGTTTAAAGATCCGGATCATCGATCCGGATCTCGGATCTTTTTAAATTCATTAAAATAGGCCGGCCATATTCGTCATATTAGGCATTGGGTAGGAATGTATGCGTAGCTTCATCCATCTGAAAACTTCGTAAGCATGCAACATCGGTTTTATAGACAGTACTGTACGAACATTTTTTTAGTTTTTCGCGACGAGTAAAATGAGTGGCGACCCCACCAGTCTAGTTTTTGTTTACAAACTTGTATGCGATTTACAGGGATGCGTTTTAAGTGAAATAATAATTTTTAAAAATATTATACTTTTAACTTACAAGGCTTAAGAGTCTTGCTAGTGGTTTTGAAGTTGAAGTTTTTTATGTTTCCTTTTTTATCTATTTATTTATCTACTAATTTATTAATTTATTTCTCAGAAAACCAATTTTACATACATGAACTATGTTTTGACTTGTTTTTTTTTTTATTATGAAATATAGATTTTTATATTTCTTTTTATTAACTATCAACGATTGTTGGGGCAGTTGTAACCATGGAAAATATCCACAGAATAAAATTATACGGAGATGAAAATACCAGCCCTTAGCCATATTGTAAATTTTGCCCAAATTCTTTTTAAATTTACTAAGTTCTGATTGGTATTCTGTAAGAACGTTAGATCAGTGACTGTATTGACTGTGTCTAAAACACTGCTATCTACTGAAGATGTAACATTGTACTCCAATTCAGAAAGTTGATTAACTTTCAAATAGGCTGTTTTATACAAAAAATTGTTGAAGTAAATTTGTAACCTCGTATCTCTAGAAGTTTTTCCTTCAGAATAATATACTTAAATATTCAAATCGAAGCTTCAGGGATATTATTTGTATTGTGTCCTCTAGTCATTAAATTGATATGAAAACAGTGACACCAATCTAACTTTCTTACCCACATATCTTGAAAATATGACTAAAAATTTCATATTTGTTTACAATTAGATTATTGAAGAATTCTTTGAGCAAATTGCAGAATTATTTTACTTACTTTATTTAATGCATTTCGCACTGCTGTACTATCATTTGTCAGGAAGACCGATGGGATATATATATATATATATATATATATATATATATATATATATATATATATATATATTTATAAATATCAAGTACTTTCTTGGGATTAGGTTCGAACCTAATCCCAAGAAAGTACTTGACATTTATAAATTGTAAGGTTCAAGAAGAGAAATATAAAAATATATATATATTTATATATATACATTATGCAGGATGTAATAAAAATACGATTTTATTGATCTTCAAGATAATTTTTCTTAAGTTGACCCCTTAGCATATTTCTTTAATTTAGAATTGCTCCAGAAAATACTGCGGTATTTTCTAAAATAGAAAGAAAGTATTTAGAACCATCAATAAAAATACCGTTGTGTATTTTTTTCGTACCATTTTAAATTAAATTTGTATATTGGTTTTCTTTAGTTTCTATTGTTTAATATTGACTTTGTTTATTTGATAGAATTAGTTTTTTTAATTAAAGTTAGTTTTGATGCTGAATTAATAACAAGGATGATAATCTTTCTCAATTTAAAAGTTTTTCTTTGTTTCAGTTGTTGGTGTAATGCTTTCAAA
This sequence comes from Kuschelorhynchus macadamiae, assembly GCA_030620095.1. Classification (NCBI taxonomy): domain Eukaryota; kingdom Metazoa; phylum Arthropoda; class Insecta; order Coleoptera; family Curculionidae; genus Kuschelorhynchus; species Kuschelorhynchus macadamiae. Next base: position 47,141 of record JAUTXW010002001.1, read on the forward strand.
AGATGTTGTGGACCGAAAGTTCTGAAATCTAGGACCATCAACTTGGGTAAATTGACATTAGGTCAGTTTCCTGCCAACGCTATAAGGAACCAGAAATACAACATAATAACATTTTTGCCCATGGTGTTATTTCAACAGTTTAAGTTTTTCTTGAACCTTTATTTTCTAATTATGGCTACTAGTCAATTTGTTCCCGACATTCGAATTGGATATCTGTATACGTATTGGGGTCCTTTGGTGAGTTATGTCATAAATTTCAAAACACCTGTTATTGCCATAAAAATAAGAAAAAATAAATGTACTCTTAAAAACAAAAATTTTAAAAACAAATTAAATATAAAATTTGGACACAAAAGGGTCTGAAGTAATGAAAAAAGTTGATGTGAATCTATTTTGTTTAATATGTAAACTTTTACTTTTTTGAACACTTAATACATATTCAATTAAATTAGGATACCATTGATTCGCAGATATGGTTTGGATTGGGAAATAGTATATTACATAACAAGTGTTGAAAGAAGTAGTTTTAGCGGAAATCCTTGAAGTTTGAAAAATTATAACTTTGACACGAGTAATGTACATTAATTTTTCTATGCCCACTAAACATTTTTAGGAGAATTATTATATTTTATATTTTGTATATTCCAACACTAGTGTTAAAAATTGTTTCAACACTAGTGTTGAAAACTTGTCACCCGTTATGTTAGCTGTGACATTGACACAAGATTGTCGTGTTGAAAAGAATTTTTCAATACGCGTGTGATAATATGTATATTTCCAAAATAAATAAAAGTAAAACTTTAGATTATAGAATGATTTACAAATGCCTTAACGAAAATTCTTACACATTAGATTGTTTCCTAAACGAAAAAGTATGGAAATACAAGCAATGTAGTTTCTTTTATCACAATTTAGCTAGCAACAGAGCCAATACATTTCAAATTAAATAACTTATTAACATAGATTACAAATAATATCGGCTCCAAAACCGACCCCTGCGGAACACCACATTTAAGTTTAATTAGATTCATGCAAGGGTCTTCAACCCGCGAACCTCGGCACGCATGCTAGTTTCTTCCGGCTTGCAGAGGCTAAATAGAATATTGTATCGCGCCGTGCCCGTGAATGACACTCCGAAGACACTAGCATCACCTAGTTAGAAGAGATCTACTGAGTTTGTTAGTATTAATCAAAAAGCCGTCTGTTTGGTGTGTCAAGAATCCCTTTCAGCCTTGAAAGAATACAACTTAAAAAGACATTACGATGCAAAGCATGCCACAAAAATTGAGACATTCAAAGGACAATTACGACAAGATAAAGTGAGAGCTCTAAAAAGTCAGCTTCAATGACAGCAAGATAGTATTCAAAAGCAGAACTTTGAAAATTAAGCAAGCGTAAAGGTTAGCTACATTATATCTGAAAAAATAGCTTTGAATCAAAACCTTTTCTTGCTGGTGAATTTATCAAGTAATGTATGGAGGCGGCCGTTGAAGTATGCCCGTCTCAAAAACAACTTCTTTCTAAAGTAAGTTTGTCCGGTGTTACTGTTGCCAGAAGAATCGAAGAGTTAGCGGCAGACATTGAAAATTCACTAAAAGAATTTGCATCGAAGCTCGTATACTATTCTGTTGCGCTCGACGAAAGCACAAATTTAACCGATACCGCTCAATTAGCTATATTTATTCGGGGCATTGATAATAATTTTGAAAGATGGCTGCTCTTTTTTCGATTAAAGGAACTACTAAAGGATGTGATATTTATAAGTGTTTGATGACACTACTGAGACGATATAATTTAGAATTGACAAACCTTTCTGCAGTTGTAACAGACGGTGCAGCATCTATGGTAGGAAAAAATGAAGGGCTTGTGGGTTTGATGAAAAAACAGCAGAAAGATCTTCCTTTGATGCATTACCCATTGTACGGTTCATCAACAAAATCTTTGTGCAAAATCCACAAATATTGATGAGGTGATGAAAGTGGTCGTAAAAACTGTGAACTTCATGAAATCACGCGAACTCTAAAAATTTTTACACGAAATTAATGTCGAGTATGGTGATGTGACATATTTTGCTGATGTTCATTGGCTGAGCAGAGGAAAAATGCAAAAACTCTAGAAGGAAAACCAGGAGAAACCAGTTCCTCAATTTAGGGACCCCGACTGGCTGCGCGACTTTGGATTTCATACGGACGTCACACTGCACCTCAATGACTTGAACACCAAACTACATAGAAAAGAAAATCTCATCAACAAACTACTTGACACTGTGAAGGCGTTTGAGTTTAAACTGGATTTATGAAAAAATCAGTTGTTGAAAAAAGAGTTTAGGTACTTTCCTGAACTAAAAGTTGCGAATGTACAGATGTGGATAAATATGTCGCAGCAATAGATTTACTTAAAAAAGAGTTCCAATCAAGGTTTTCTGACTTCAGAGATAATGAAAATTACATCAATCTCTGCCCGACCATCAGTGTATCCATTGAAGACATGCCAGAAAATTGTCAGATGGAGCTTATCGATTTGCAGTGTAATTCGGAACTGAAGACAGACAAGTTCGACATGGGTCTTCTTGATTTTTATTCAAAAATATGTCGATCAAAACTCGTTTCCTGAAATCCGAAAGCATGCCCAAAAAATGATGTCTCTGTGTGGGAGCACATATGTGTGGGAGTAGCTGTTTTCTTGTATGAAGAATGTGAAGTCTAAAATAAGGTCGAGAGTTACAGACGCACATCTGGAAGGAAGTTTGCGGGTTGCAACTACAAAAATAAAACCAAATATCGACACACTTGTCAAAAATAAACAATGTCAAAAATCACATTGATTGATTGAACTTTTTAACCAATAAAGATTATTACACTTTGAAATTATATGTTTTTTATTTTATTGATATGGTGGTAAAGTGACGTGGACCATTGTGGCCCTTCGGACGATGCACAAACTACAACCTATCAGTCAAGTAGCTTTCCATTAGGTTGAGAGCTATTCCCTGATACCCATATTATTTTATACGTGAATTAATATTTTATGATTGACTGTATCGAAAGACTTGGCTAAATTCAGAAAAACTCCCAATACTTCCTTGTTTTCATCTTAGTTCTTGTAGATATCATTTGTTAAATAAATAAGGGCATCTTCTGTGTATATTCGTTGTTTAAACCCAAACTGTTTTTTTGATAACAAATTATATTTCTCCAAATAATCCACTAATCTTCTTTTAACAATTTTTTCCAGTATCTTTGATGCATTAGATAATTTGATATATCACATTTACAACCGTGACTTTTAACTGCTTTCCACACCGATCTGCTGTCACCTCTGTTCTTTTCTAGTTCTTAGAATTCTCTTAAAATAATTTATTTTCGTTTTGTGTATTAGTTTATTAAGATTTTTTTTTGTAGTTTTTATATATTGTCTCTTTTTCAGCAGTTCCTGTATTTGCCATATAACCCCTGTACAGTTTTTGTCATGAGTATATACATTATGGCACTTTCTAGCCCAGTTAATAGTGTGTTTTGTGTGAGTTTCATAAGTGGTCATAGGAGAAATAGAGTTTCTAATTTATTTATTATTATTATTTATTTTTCATAAAATTATTTACGTATTGTATAAAAATAAATTGTCCTTTAATATTTTCCTTCATAAACAGGTGTTATTTGAAGAAATGGAATTTTACTGAATATTTCAATATTCTATTAGGCCGGCATTTTGTTTTACCATGTAAGGCTCGCACTAAAAATGTACCAGTCTATCCTTGTTTAACCTTTGATTTTTGTGCAAAATTTCAAGTCAATTAGATAAGTAGTTTTTTGGTATTGAATTTTTAAACTTCATTAGGCTGTCATTTTGTTTCACCATATTGGATTTACACACAAAATTTACTAGTTTTACCCTATACCACACTTTATTTTTATGCAAATTTTGAAGTCAGTTCGATAAGCAGTTTCTTAATAATGATTTTTTTCATTTTCTGAGGCCGCCATATTGAATTTGTATGAAAATAACAATTTCATCCCCATATGACCTGTGATTTTTGGCCAAAATTTGAAGTCAATGGGATATGTAATTTTTTAGCTATGCCGCGTATATACCAATGGAAATGGAAGTATTTGGATCAAAACCACTCACAAAAAAAAACAGGATTGCTTGGAGCCAGCCTTTAGAATGGAATCTGCATTTTGTCCCGAACCCAACACAGGTGCAGGCCTTTTAATTTTTGGATACGGTCTTCTACGTCGATTTTCCACGTATTGCCAATAAAAACCAACTAGGTTCTGCTATTAAAGGTTCCTACTATCCCAGCATACCATGTACTCTTTGAAATATATATATATATATATATATATATATATATATATATATATATATATATATATATATATATATATATAACTCTTTCTGAAAAACTATAAAAAATGCAGTATAGAAATTTTTACAGGGGACACCAACATTAATATATTAAACACAGATACACGAGTAACAAACAACTATATCGGTATATTAGGGGAGTTTGGATACAAAAGTGTTATAAATAAGGAAACTAGAGTGGCAGGTGAATCAAAGTCATGCCTAGATCACGTGTTCGTAAAGATTGATAAAAATAGCAAGATAGAAAATATCCTGGGAATGGTACTGATTTCGGGTCTAACAGATCACTACCCAGTGGTAATTAATATGAAAATGCAAGATGTTATTCAATCACACAAAAACATAACTAGATTTTATGATAAAGTAGATTACCAAAAAATTAAAAACATACTATCAGACTACAAATGGGACTTACTATATGAATGCAATGACCCTAATCAAATAGCTGGTAAACTTGTAAATACTATCAAAAACATTACTAAAAGCTGTACGAATAAAGTAAAAATAAAATAAAAAAATCAACGTATCAAACCATGGATCACATCAGGTATATTAACTTCAATAAGGATTAGAGACAAGTTAAAAAGGAAATCTGCAAGAAGTCCTGGTAACCTGCAAACTCTAAATGAGTTTAGGGATTACCGAAATAGGTTAACAAAACTAATAAATAAGGTCAAAAATATGTACTATCAAGGAATAATTAATAACAATCTAAAAAACCCTAAAAAAATGTGGAATTCCATAAAACATGCCATAGGCGAAAATAATACTAAACATGAGATAAAAGTAATTAAAGATGATAATGGAAAAGATATTTTAGATAATATAGGCATAGCAGAAGAATTAAATAAATACTTTTGTAAAGTAGGCCAGAAACTTGCAAACAAAATTGAGAAGCCCCTAAATCCCGTTGGCGACGGGCCAGTATGCACACACTCCATATTTATGGCTCCAATTTCTGAAACCGAATTATTAAAAGAAATAATGTCATTAAAAAATGGAGTAGCTAGTGGCGAAGATGGTATTTCTGCGGAATTTGTTAAGGAGAACTCACTTTTTTTGGTAAAACCTCTAAGACACCTGGTAAACAGTGTTCTCGAGACAAGCGTCTTTCCGGATATCTTCAAAAATGCCATTGTAATACCAATATTTAAATCAGGCGATAAGACAGAAAAAAACTAACTACAGACCTATTGCAATTATAAGTACCTTGAGCAAAATAGTTGAGAAATGTATAAAATTGAGACTTTGGGATTATCTGGAAAAAAATGGATTAATGTCCAATCATCAATTTGGGTTTAGAGATGGCTGCAGTACCGGGAATGCTGTTGCCGAGGTGACGGAATTTATCACAAGGAGTTTTAATGAAGGACATAAACCAATGGCAATTTTCCTAGACCTATCAAAGGCATTCGATACTGTGGAGCACCAGATTCTTTTAGAAAGATCAGAGAACATTGGAGTACATGGTAAAATTAATGACCTGTTTAGATCATACCTCGATAAACGAATGCAGAAAGTAAAAATAAAAAATTATGAAAGCGACCCAAAAAGAATTGATTTTGGTGTACCACAGGGCACGGTACTTGGACCGATTCTCTTCTTAATATATGTGAATAACCTTACAGATATTTGTGATAATAGGGTTGTATATTATGCGGATGATACAGTAATATTAATAAAGGACAATAGTTGGAATAATGTATTAAAAAAAGCTGAACAGACTATGCAGAAAATCAAGTGCTGGTTGGATAAAAGTCTATTAACACTTAACATAGATAAATCAAAATTCTTAATTTTCACTATGACAAATCGGAACCTACCAAAAAATGTATCAATAAAAATTCATGATTGGGGTTGTAAATATTTTGAAAACTGTAAATGTAAAAATAAAATTAAACAAACAGAAAAAATTAAATATCTTGGAGTCTACTTTGATCAGTATATGAGATGGCATGAACATGTAAACCTAGTTATGGAGAAATTAAGAAAGAACATATACAAATTTTACTTCCTGAGACAGATAGTACCGTATCATGTGCTACGGATGTTATACCAGGCACTTGTGGAATCGGTTTTGTGCTACGGGATCTCCGCATGGGGGGCAGCTTCTAACAACATTCTGACTTCTTTATTTGTACTACAAAAGTACTTTTTAAAAATAATAATGTTTAAAAAACGGATGTATCCAACAAATATATTGTTCAGAAATATAAAACTTATGAATATCAGACAACTATATATAAAGACATGTTTTAAGTTATATTTCAAGAATCAGTCACGGGAATATTGCGTGTCACATGGTCTGGGTACAAGGGCATACTGGAATAAAAACTTGACTACGCCAAATACCCGTTTCTCATCTGTGCAAAGGCATTTCACATATATAATACCTAAAATTACAAATAAAATTCCCTTTAGGGTTACTGCACTAAATTTTCAAAGAAATAAAAAGAAAATATTTAAATGGATAGCTGAAAATTTTGATAAGATTTGTGATATAATTCCTTGGTTTCAGACAAACTTACTTTAATTTACTTTAACACTAGAGTTAAGTTTTCACTTGTAATTCTCGGAAATTTGCTTTACTTTGGGAAAATAGCTGAAAATTAGTAAAAGAATATTGATTTATTGGTAATCAGTGTACCCACAAATTCATGTGAATTCATCGTACACTTAAAACCTGTACTCTAAATATTAAATTCTTATATATAATACCTTACAAATTGTAAAATTTTGAGTACATTAAATAAATAAATAAATAAATAAATTAAAAAAAAAATATATATATATAAAATAGAATTTAAACTTCAGAGGGTGTCATTTTAAAGTACATTCAGATTCTTTTTTGTCCAACTTCGTTTATTTGGGCATATTAATCACAGCCAGTTTATCCGTCTGCATCTTGCACTGAATATCAGCATGTTCTGGAACCCAGGCCAAGGAGATATCATAATTCTTATTTTGGAGCATCTAGAATTAATTTTTTTTTATGGATAATGTCACGTCCTCATTATTTCTGGATAATTTCATTTCAATTTCGTGATTTCGCTTAGATAATCTGTAAAAATGACAATTTTTAAGATAATCTTGACCCCCACTTTTACGGCGACCACTTCCGCGAAACTGATGCAAAGCTTATCCAGGAGCCTGGATGAAAATCTATAATTAATTTTGGGAATATAAATGCAGAACCCAACCATGTCTTTTTTTAGATGCGTCTGTGTAAACAAAGCTATGAGGATCTTCCATCTGTTTGTTTTTTTTTGCAAATTGGTAAGATGAAATTTGTAATAGTTACAATGTCAAAAATATTACATAATGGATTAGTGTTTTTGTATATATTTCCATTATAAGGGTAAAAGCATCCAATTGTTTGTACTAGGTATGGAATATTGGAACTTTTCCAAGCTTTTACTTTAGCAAAATAGAGTGTTCGAAGTTTTTTAATTAAATTAACTAGGGGATTAGATCTGATCTCTATTAGTCTCGCAGTAAATTTGGTATCGACCCATTTGCGTTTAAATTCTAAGTTAATTTCTGCCGCTTCCGCCAGGAGGACTTTGGGGGGGGGGTAATTTCACGCATCCAAGGCAAATCTTGTTACCCTCATAATGAATAGAGTTTATCTTCGTATACACTTTTTGGTTCATAGGGTAATAAAAAGAGACCCATAGTTCAAATGAGAACGAACCAGGGGTTTAAAACCGTAACAGGACTTGTGGATCTGGCTCCCACCGTGATCAACTGAAGCTTTTTAGGGTATTCTGTCCCTTAGTTGTTTTGTTGTCCAAAATTTCAAAATTTTTTTCAATACGTGTTGAGAGTAACCCCTAGATATTTGACATTTTTATAGGGAATAGTAATATTACCAACCTTGATACCTTGGCCTTTTTTGTGCAAAACCATATTGTTTTGCACTTCTCTAAAGAAAGGTTTAGATTTTTTCAGCACTCAGGGGTGCACTAGCGTAAGACCTTGATTGATCGTTTCTGGTATGCAACGAATGTTCTTTCCTTTACAAAGGAGAACTAGATCATCCACATAACCTATTATTTGCAAATCATCAGAGTATGGAAGACATCCATCATATAGATATTAAATGTGCTGAGAAGGGAGGAATCCCAGAGGTAGCTAGCATTGGTCGCAAAAGGCTGCCATCGTTACTCCTAGTATAAATATATTAAATGTTAAATCATTTAGTTTTGAAGGGATTTGGAGGGTTTTCATTTTTTTCTAAAGGTAACAAATTCACAACCTCGTAAACAGATTTTATGTCCAAGAAAATAACTAACAATAATTTATTGTGGATCCAGGACGGTTGTGTTTGAATTGTGAGGAAGGCGAGATTGTTGTTCACGCCCATGCCCTTTCTGAAACCAATTTGTTTGTGTTTAAAGGCATGTGGAAACATTATATTTTAAATGATGTTCAAATTTAAAGAAACTTTTCTATGAAACTTTTTTGTATCTACTACGTAATTCCACATAGTAGTATAGTGGTTACTTTTATGTGGAACACGGTGTACATCCCACAGACTGGACACATTAGCCAGGTTATTGCTAATAATAGAAATGTCAACTGCACTGGGATTATGGTTCAGTGGTTGGAGTATAGTTGCAGAGCCATCATTAATTTAAATTAAGTCTTATCAAATAAAAAGTCATGGATTATTCTTTCGCGATGGTTTGTTGTACATCAACCCCAGATGGAATGATGGCAATTTAGATCCCCCAAGAGGAGAGAATCTCCTGTGAGATAGTAAAACATCTGGATTACGTTTATGAATAATAGTTCAGTACATTACTAACTACTTTACGCGTATATGTAATAACGATTCGTATATATAAATTAAAAATTAAATTATAAATTCAATTTTTTCTTCTTTTGGATTGTCCGGGCTGATCAGTTTCTTCATATTCTTGCAAATTCCCTTTATCCGTTGTAGCAACACCTTCTAGATCAAGACATGGTTCCTCGACTTCATCTACCTCCATTTCAGGGACATTTTCGCAATAAAGGCCAGAGCAATGCTTGCATGCAGATGAGCACAGCAGGCCAGATCTACGACAACTGCATGCGGCTGTACGCCCTTTTTTGCAGGAGCAAGACACAATTTTGAGGAGTGATTCAGGAGCTGCATCTCTTGTCATTGTAATCAGATGTAAACTGGACGAGTCTCTTCTCAATCCTCATTGCAATGGGTCAATGTTTCGCCCCAGCCATGCTTGCACTTGATGGTATGTGCGCATTTAGTGTAGTCTGGCTGCACCTGATGTTGGTGGCAGCCTTGCTAGGTTCAAAACATTTTTTGCCGTCGATTTTCGAAACACGGTGTATCGCAGGTCGTCCAAAGACTCACAAGTATTTTGCCCATACATTGCCAATATAAGCTGTTCTCCTGCATGCTGTATGAGATCTTGTGAGACTAGAGCTTGAGAGAATTTGGCTGCATGTTCTTTCAAATATGGTTGGTTTTGAATGAGAGATCAATGTCCTCACTTACTACTGCAATGTTTTCAGATTTTGCTGCTTTGGACAAAGCTGTTTCAACTATCAATCCATCTGCATCTTCTGTTTTCTGTGTAACTACGGCGCTTGTTTCTTCATTAAAGACTATGTGTGCCGAAGTACCGGATGTCTCCAACCGACGAAACCTTTCAGATGTTTTTGTTTCTTTTTGCGAATCATCACTTGGGTAGCCATCAAATATAACTGTAATGTTGGATCCGTAGTGCTTCTTCAAGTAGACTTCATATTTTTGACATATGGAACTAAACTTGTCATTACGATTCCACACAACCTTATGCAGGAGGTATCCTCCGTCCACAACAAAGCTTTTTATATTGGACGGGACGTTCTGAAGACGTGTAAAAGCTTCCTACAAAGATGATATAGTTCCCTTGCGGAGACTTTCTTCGGTAAATAACGAAGTGGGGTATGGAGCAAGTTCAAACGATAAACAGTGTTTCAAATCGTCTTCAGACTGTTTTACAACACACAATCTGTGAAACAGTGTTAACGGATTGATGCAAGTAATTTTCTTGTTCCCTATCTTCAGAGCGGTACAGGTCGCAAGTGAAACAACTTTATCTTTCCATTTGAATGATACACTCTGAAAGTCCTGACCAATTATTTTAGCTATTCCCTTACTTCCTACTTCAAAGGATAAATGACAGTTCACATCTGCGTTCCCAACAACTCCACTGCTAAATGACATGACAACATCAGATTGCGGAAATGGGTTGTCTTGCGACAGCCACTCCGTCAGTTTCTCACAGTCAGCAGTGTCTCGTTTTCTGCGTGATTGCCTTAAGACCACATGTTGCTCACTGGCCCTAGATGATACTTCACAGTATTCTTCAATACTCTGACAAACGCTCTGTAGACCTGTCATCCCTGCAGTCCACTTCGTAAGCACCGAGTCTGAAAACCCACGCCCGTGAGTTAAACCGGCAATGACTTTTATCGATTTCATTAACGTCTGCTCGATGGTCATGTCTGATCATATGCCACTCCAAAATTTATCACTACGCCTGATTGTGAACGAGCCATTTTTTGTAAATTGATAGAACTCCGAGGGACTCATTTGCTCTTGCGATGACAGCATATCTTGCAGATAAAGGTGAGCGCTTTTAGCGTATAAGAAATGGCCAGCAGCATGGAAGTAGGGGAGCATTTTTTTAATGGTGTCTAAATGCAGGGTCCAATCTCCCATGCTCTTGGCCTCAATAAACTGCTTCATTAGCGTCACCATCTGAAAATACTGCACCCACAGTTTTGCTGTTGGTCCTCTACTTCCGATGGTTTGAAGTGCTTCGTCAAATTTGGAGATGACAGTATTATTTATTTCGTTTTGTTGGAAGTTTAGCACTGATGATCTGTTAGGGACAAGTAACAATTCATCCATTACCGCCTTTTCATCATCTGTGAATTTAACTTTCTCAAAGATGAAAGTTGACAATGCCATATGAACCAGTATATGAGCTCTTACCGCTCGAGCATATGCATGACCACACAGGAGTTTATCCAAACTGTTTTCGGCGTATATAGTTGAAAGCAATTCTTTCAAGCCGCTGCCTACCCTTATTACACCAATACACCCCATGAACGACATCAGGAGATGGAATCCACCTAACCGTACAACTAGATCACTACTATATCCTTTGCTTTATAGTACAAAGGCTGATCAAAGGTAACAAAGCATGTCTTTTGACCATGTTCCTCACATTTTTTGGAGGCACTCAATAGAGAACTATATATTGTGTCGTACAAAGTTGGAGGATAGTTCAAGAATGGCAGAAGCAATATTTTTGAGCGAGTAGAGGGTACTTCATTTGTAACTTCTTCCATGAACCCACTCCACCCGGACAAATCTTCACATTTCATTCACTTTCCATAGAGCCACAAAATCTCGCAGCCTGAGAGTGTTACTTTTAGATTCAATGGGTCGGTAAGGTTGAGGTCTTTTGTAATTATGGTGTTTAATCCCAGATTTTCTACTTTGTGATAGGTGTTAAGTTCTGGTACACCTACTGCTGACAAAACTTCGGCTGATGAAAGCCTAGGTTGACGTTCAATGCATCTATCTGACTCCACAGCCATGTGGGGGGTGACTGCCATAACTCCTCCCATGGAATGGAATGTGTTCAATCCGTCAATGGTGTTGATATTAAAATCAGCATTATCGAAAATGAACTGGATGAACGCATCACTAGTTAGCTTAGGTTTTTCAGTGCGCACAACCGAAGACATCTCAAGTAAGGAAGTTTCAGAATATGTTGCTACAAATCCAATAGCACTAAATATGTCCACAAGAAGTCTTGAACCAAACCTTTTGTATATAAATGTATATTCACAGCAGACCGAAGCGTTGACGGCATAGAGGGTCCGGGGTCTCTTTTGAGATACGCCGAAATCAATGTCGGATTATTATAATTCTTTTGACAAGCACTGTGTACTTTCGCTTCACTGAAATTACTCAAAAAGATACTATGGGCCGACATTTTCTTTTGAATGCTGGAGCTTAGTAAAGTTTTCACGGCTCTCTGTTGCACTGTAACCACATCACCTTCGGCACTTTCACAGATAAAACACACATCCCGTTGATCGACAGAGCTCATCTTAAGCGAATTATTGTCTAGATACGACACACACGGTAAGACTGCAGCGAAATCACTGCGGACAGCAGCAGTCAGTTCGGACCACAAAGAGCGGCGCGACCTTGTAAGGGAGCTATGGTGGGGAGCCCAAAAGTGACACATACATAAAAGACGCTTCACAAAGGAACTGGCTTATTAGACAATTTTTTGTTTCATAAATCATGGATAAAAAATGAAGTTAAGTTTTACTTAACAAAAATATGTCATATATACAGTGTGTCCAAGAGAAGAATGAGCATGGGGACAGCGGAAAATTACGAGGTCGGTTAAATTAGAGCAAAGGTGTTGAGTTTAATCCTCAACAAAATGAAGCTTCGATAGATAAAATATTGCTAAGACCCATCGGGAAGGACTTATAGCTAAAAAACTGAAAAACTCCGAAAATTTTGTTTTTTTGGCCCCAGACAGATACGCTATGTAGATATGAGGTCGAAAACTTGGATTCTGCGGACTCTCATCGATATATAAAAGATAAAACAAAAACATCTTTTACCTGATTTGCTCCGAGGTTGACCATCTTTTTAGGACCCCGTTATTGAACTATTAGTGAAGTTAGCTTTTCTCTGTTTTTATTAAGGCTCCGAATATTCCACTGGATTATTTTTAGATGTTTAGGGGCTAAATGAGGGTGTATAGTTTTAATTATGAATGACATAATCTTATGATGAATTTAATATAATGTTCTTAATTAAGCTGAGATTTTCAGTTTGGTTAGTTTTGGAAATGTGTGACTATAACACATTTGGTTCAAGGGCAATAGTAGGCATTCAGTTGTCTAAATAATTTTGAGATGGTGTTAATTGCTGCTGTGAATAGCTTGGGAACGATTACATGTTATACTCATTATGCAATATAGAATTTAAGATAGATTTTCCCATGCTGGAATGAGGAAAATTTAGATGTTAAAAACCTTTGGCATATGAAAATCACATTATTTGATCCTCTGTACTATAATCTAGAATTTTGTTGGGTTGTGGAAGGGAATATCAACCTATACATTTCAAGAATGGGACCTCCGGTCCTTTTTCTTGGCCTGTTTTAGCACCAAGCAGGTGTCCTGCCATTTAGAACACGTAGTAGAAGAACGTAATTCCTTTAGTTGTGGTTGTTTCTACTTTAAAATCTTCTTTAAAGTGTAATGCCTGTCAGGATTTAAGTCTGGCCAGTCCAGCCATATAGATACCGAAAAACATGTTTTCTCTATTCTGTCGGTCTGTCTGTCGGCAAAGCTAAAAAACTTCTTACCGCATTGACTTCGAACTGAAATTTTGGTCAAAAATTAAATGTTATATGAGGACGACCTGGTAAGATTTTGGTAAAAATCCAATATGACGAAACTAAATGGCGTTCTAGTAAAATTAAAAAAAATATTATTAAAAATATACTTATACAATTTTCCTCAAATTTTGCGCAAAAATCGAATATTATATAGCAAGCAACTGGTGAAATCTTAGTACGAATCCAAGATGGCTAAATAAAATGGCGGCATAAGATATTTACAAATTCAGCCTGAAAAAGTACTTTGATTTCAAATTTTCTGTAATAATTGATTGTAGTATATAGATGAACTGGTACAATTGTGGTAATAATTCAAAATAGGAATGTGTAATCGTGAAAAAAAACACCTCAGGTTATACATATTTTCACGTTTTTGCGTCCCTTGATGCCAAAGAAATATATTGTATTAATTCCGTCGTTAAATCCAATATGACGAAACAAAATGGCGGACTTTTATTTCAATACAAGTAAATAAAATTCGCACGTCTTATTAACTAATTTAAAAAAATATGATGTTTTGATATCGACCTGTATGTATGTACCTATGTATTTATGTATGTAAATATTTATTTATGTATGTCCGCGATTTTCTCTGCAATTATTGAACGCATTTAAGTGGAGTTTTCTAAATGTCATAGAGCCACATTCCAGGGTGACTTTACAAAAAACAACTCGCTAAGTTACAGGACGCGGCTGCAGTAATAAATATGCAACAAAAAAAAATAGGAAAAAATTAAAAAATAATAAAAATAAAAATTAATAATTTAAAAAAGTAAAACATAAATGAAAAAATATTAAATAAAAATAAAATCTGGAATGGTGAACAACTAAACATTCAACTGGGTCTCTTTGCTAATTTTAGGGCGGCCAGTTCTTGGTTGATGACACATCGATCCGTTTTCTCTAAATTACTGTAGATCTAGATATTAGCTGTCGATCTTGATGAACATTATTAAACAATTCGGATACCTCATCCCTAGATTTTCTCTATAGCCGTAACCAGAAAGATGGCGATATGCTAGCCATTTTTAATAAATTAGGATGGATTTTGTTTAAAATAATTTTTATAGTCATTTTGAAATACTACCATGTGATACATCTTGAAAATGACTGTGAAAGAAATATGCATGGTGCCATTAAAAACATTGGAGTAAATTGATCTTTCAGTAAAACAAGATGTGAAAAAAATCAAAAAATATATCTATGTAAAAAAATTAAAAATATTTTGTGACTGCATTTTTTTCATAAAGCGGCAATGTCGAATTTTCAAAAAGGGCTGTCAAGACGCCATTTTGAAAACAAAAGTTGACTTATATCATTGAAAAGCTAATTTTAGACTGAATACGATAGTCCATTATATATATATATATATGTAGAATAGCAGAAATACATAATTTAATTTCTGTAGGTGCAAAACGGCCTACAAGAAGAATTACTTTCGATTATGTCACAGGGTTCTTTCCTGCGATCATGATTTCTGGGCCTTTACCCTCATCAGGCAGGCTTGTACCCAGGGAGATCTGAAATAACAGATTGCTCGATATGACAAAATCGAAAACGAAACGTCTATCATACTGGAACAGTACTACATGCTAAGTATAACACTTAGCGCTACCTATTGGGGCTCCGGTGGTTTCCGGCTGCAAACCCATAGGAATTTGGCAAAGTATGCACTAGCACCATCATGCGGAGAGTAGATACTAAAATCAATAAAAATGCGCTTTCACACACCTTTCACCACCAAGATATATGTAGAATAGCAGAAATACATAATTTCTGCAGGTGCTTGTAGGCCGTTTTACACCTTTCGTTTTCGATTTTGTCATATCGAGCAATCTGTTATTTCAGATCTCCCTGGATACAAGCCTGCCTGATGAGGGTAAAGGCCCAGAAATCATGATCGCAGGAGAGAACCCTGTGACATAATCGAAAGCAATTCTTCTTGTAGGCCGTTTTGCACCTGCAGAAATTATGTATTTCTGCTATTCTACATATATCTTTTCCGGCCAAGAACTTTAGATAAAGGTGTGTGAAAGCGCATTTTTATTGATTTTATATATATATATATATATATATATATATATATATATATATATATATATATATATATATATATTTTACTGTATTCTGCCGAAATTTTCAATATTAGATCCATCTACCATTTGTCTGCATCTTTATTTGTACATAAGACTGCTCAATTGAAGAACTATATGAATCACTCACATGAAACCCGAAATAACATAAACAGACACCTTGTGATTCTTAAATTTAGCACTACCAGCAATCTTAGATTCATCAGTTACCTTGCACCAAAAATGTACAATACTTTGCCCATAATAATAAGAAATATAACTTCTCTAGCTTGTTTTAAGTCTTAATATAGCATATACAGAGGTTTAGTTCTCTAGGTGCTAAAATAAAAGTGTATAGATGGAAAATCAAAAAGTACTTAAGATTGATATTGTAAACAGTGAATTGTAATTTCTGCATTACTGGTAATTTATTTATATATATATATATATATATATATATATATATATATATATATATATATATATATGTATATATGTATATATATATATATATATATATATATATATATATATATATATATATATATATATATATGTAAAAATATGTAATATAATATATGTAAATATACTGACAAATTATTATTTGAACAAATATTTGTAACACATTTAAAAACGAATAAATATAAGAAGACAGGCAGTCAACCTTACCTCTTAAACTTTTACAGCAAGTTGTCTGCTAAAAAGTCCTTAGTGAAATAGTAACACTTTCTTAAAAGTCGATTTTTTACTTCTAATTTAAAATTGTTGTACTTCAAAGCTTTTATTGATTTTGGTAATTTATTGAAAAACTTCTTTCCGTTGTATACTGGTGTTTTCTCAATTTTAGTTGAGTTCTGCTTTTCGCTCATGAAAAAGTGGTTAAATCTGGTTTCATAAGAGTGAAAGTCAGAATTTTTAACAAAACTATTATAGTTTTGCTTTATAAATAGTAATGTTTTGTAAATATATATATATATATATATATATATATATATATATATATATATATATATATATATATATATATATATATACATATACATATATATATATATATATATATATATATATATATATATATATATATATATATATATATATATATATATATATATATATATATATATATATGGAAATGTTTAGTTTTTCTGGAAGGCAAACACTGGTCTACAACTACCTCTAAAAGGGACATTGAAGATACACCGAATACATTTTGGTGGCTATAAATAAAAGAGTAATACATATTAATGAGTGCTTCTTGATTCACGGTGTTCTTTAATTTATAAATAAATAAAAAACCCTTATTTATTTTGTTACAAATGTGGTCTATTTGAGCGTTCCAGTTTATCAAACTGTCTAAATACTATTACTAATGTGTTGGAGCATTCTAGATTGTCCATTAGTATATCCTGTCTAAAAATGAAGTTACAAAAATTGAGGGATACCGTTGTGCCAATATTTAATATCAATTTATTTGATGTACACCAAGCGCTGAACTGATCAATAGCCCTCCTCACCTTCAGTTTCAGATCTACAGGGCACGGCGATGAGACCACTATTGTCGTCTCGTCAGCAAACATAACTTTTATGCCCTCCGTAACATAATCGGGCATGTCATTGAGAGTATAAGAGAAATAACAGTGGTCCCATTACCGAACCTTGGGGCACACCAATGCTTACATCTGTTTCATCCGATAATTCACTCTCTATCCTTACACAGAACTTTCTGTCCCTTAAATAGGATTCTAACAAACTTAGTATGTTCTCTCGGAGACCATATCTGTATAATTTATTTAAAATAAAAGGTATGTCGACTCTATCAAAAGTTCTAGGGAGATCGAAGAAGAGCGCCATAATATAGTCTCCCTGGTCCATTTTTTTTATAGACAAAGTCCATGAAACTTATTGTTGCACTCTCCGTCGATCTGCCCCTTAAAAAACCATGCTGACATTTTGTGATTAGCGCATGGTGTTCTAAAAAGTTTTGTGAAAGTCTATTATAATATAGTCTTTCTATAATTTTTGAGATGTTAAGAATAGTAACTGGTCTGTAATTTTTCACAAGAGTAGGATCGGATTTTTTATGAATAGGAATTACTAATCTGTTTTTAAGTTTTTTTGGATAAACCCCTGTAATAAAAATCAATTCCGTTAAGTAGCGTATCGGTTCAGCGATTGATTAGTTTATCTGTTTGATGACAAAGACAGGTATATTGTCTGTACCGGTACTATTTTTATTTTTAAGCTTCGAGATAGCATTCACGACTTCTTTTTTACTGACCGGGCTAAAAATGCGTTTGGATTATATTCATATGGTCTCGTACATTGTTGCAATCTGTTGTTTCGGAATTTGTCCTCAAGACATTTTTCTGTAATAGTTGAAAAGTAATTCAGAAAGATATTTGCATCCTCTGCGGGACGATCGATTGTTAAAGTATCCGTAGCACACTAAGCTATTTTGTTATTTGACTTTTCCCTGCCGATTACACAGTTAATAATTTTGTAGTTTTTTTGTTTGTTTGCCGATTTATTTATTGCGTTACTTGTAAAGACTTTTTAGTCTAATTTTTTGTCTGTAAATTTCGCATAAAGAGTTGTCAGCTAGGTTTCTTCTTAGTCAGAATAAATTTTTCAATTAATTTCCCTTACTAATAATATAGGGCGTGACCCATTCTTTTTTAGTATTATGAATATTGTGCTGAGTGCGAAATTTTGAGTTTTTGTTTAGTTTTAGAGGGCAGTTAACCTCTATTGCCCAATTTATGATATCCACTATTTCCCTGTATACTAGATCTACATTATAATTAGTATATACGTTTTCAAAGCTAACATTATTCATATGACTTTAACATGTTTAAATTAAATTGTGAATAAGAACGATAGTAAATGCTCTGATATAAATTCATATTAAGAATAGAGTAGGCTATGGGTAAGAAATGAACGTAGTCATGGATACTATATATATATATACGTACATACATATATACGTACATACATACATACATACATGCATATATACACACATGGTGGGCCAAAAAAATGTTCATAATTTTACTACCTTTTTATTTATTACTATTTAATAAATCTTTGAAAATTCACAGAGAACTTCACTTTTGTGTTCAGCAGTTTATAATATCAAAATCACATTCCTTGTTTGTTTTTGCATACTTTTATTTATTGCATATATATATATTTTTTTTTTCTAGTGTTTTGTACTATTTATAACAATTTGCCGAGAAGCAATTGACGATCTTCGAAGACATAAAAGAGATCAAGAAGTCAATAATCAGAAATGCAAAAGATTGTTAAATGATAGAAGCAAGCCATTTGAAGTAGTTCCGGCACACAAATTAAAGGTAATAGTGTCTAACTTGTATTTATTATAATAGACTGGAATCGGCCTATTATACTATCACTGTAACCAGTAATTTCACCTGAAAAGGCGTTTTTTTTTTGAGTATTTGGAACGTCGCCGTTTGGAAACGGCTACAGCTAGACGCGTGAATTTTACATTTTTGTAGTTTGCCGAGTGTCTACTACAATGCCACACAAATGACTTAAGTGTTCCGAGTCCCACGCTGCAACAAAAAAGAAACCCAAAACTATGTAAAAAAGTTTATTCTCAAAAACTGCTGAACGATTCTGTTACGTCTACGAAACTTTTAAAGGAGATTCGTAGCTATGATCTAGTTGTTATTATTATAATAGACCGGAATAGATTGATCATCATATATATATATATATATATATATATATATATATATATATATATATATATATATATATATATATATATATATATATATATATATATGTTGATTTTTACTCCTTCACGGATGGAAAGATACAATGTGTTTTCATTCCGGGTGTACATCCGTTCACTTCTGTCGTTCTGAAAAGAACAGTTTTGCTGACGTTTCGCCAAAATCACATTTGGCATTTTTGAAGCTTTCTTTCTCGCGTCCAATAGAGACTCTATCTATGAGGGTGAGTCGGGAGGATCGCCCCAAACTCCAGGAGTGTGTTCTATGAAAGATACTGATTTAAAAAAACTCATATGTTCTTATTCGATTCTCATTTGTTTTCAACTTACAGCATAAATTAGAATATAAACAAGATCTAACAAATTAACGTTTCAATCATTAGATTTCATCATATTAAATGTTCAAAAATGCCCCCATTAAGCTCTAAACATTGTTGCTCTTCTAATTGCCTCATGCCTTTCTTTAATTTCATCTGCAATATTTCTGATACGCTGCATAAGTGCTTCTCGAGTGTCCACTCTCACTTTGTACACTTCATTTTTTAACCAGCCCCATAAACAGAAATCGAGTGGAGTGAGGTCAGGAGATCTTGGAGGCCAAATAATAGGACCACCGCGACCAATCCAACGCCTTGGAAACCTCCCGTCTAAGTGTTACCTGACTTGATGTGCGAAATGTGCTGGAGCTCCATCATGCTGGAAGTACATTTGCCTTCT
>JAUTXW010002001.1:72500-85000 GCA_030620095.1 Kuschelorhynchus macadamiae
TCTACATAATTTATTTTGACGTTTTTCTATCAAAAATTAAATCGATATTTGGTATAGCCAGTTGTGAGAGTGCATATCTAAACGAAGTGAAATCTAAAGGTTATTTCAATTTGAAGTTCAAAAATCAAGGAAATTTTAAAAAAACTTTCGGCAAAAAGGTCTGTTCATCACTTAAACCTTTATAGAGTTTAATGGATCTAAGTGACTTGGAGTTTGACGTAACATAAAAGTTACTTTAAAGCAAATACTTTCTTTTTCCCCGGAAAGTAAACAAGCAAAACAAAACTATAACAGACTATATTTCTAAATTTTTGGTTGTGTAATTTTCACAGTAGATATAAGATAATATTAAGTTAACTGCTATAAAGTCACTGTATGATTAAATGACTATAATTTAAGTATCTTTATAAAATCAGCAATATGACTTTTTATAAATTGCGTTTTTCTTTTGCTAAAAAGCCCAAAGTTATTAATTGTTTTTTATTTCTATGGGTAGTAGTTGTACAATTTTGGAATAAAATGTAAGTAAGCAATAGTATAGCTTTTATATATAGTTGAGATATATTAAAAACATTAGCTTCTTAAAATACCAATTCTGAAGAATACCTATTTTGTTTATGTAAAATGACTTTCAAAATAAATTTTTGTGTGACTTGAAGAATTTTTATATTTGTAGGAAATGCACCTTCCCAAACAGAGATGCCTTACCTGATTCCGCGAGTGCAATATATGATGTTTTAAGAATGTTAGTTGGCATAACATTTCTAATGCTATAAAATTTCCAAATTAGTTTACGTAGCTTAAAGTTAATCTGCTGAATGTGTTCTTTCCACTTTATGTTTTTATCAATGGTAATTCCCAGGTACTTTATTTTATAGTTTTGTTTATAAAATTATTACAACAGCAGTTCTGTGTTAAATCTAATATAAATCTCATAAAATGTGTTAAATTTATATTAGTATTTATATTTGAAATAGATTTATATTAGTTTAGAGTAATCTGTAAATACTAATAATTTGAAAAGATACGTTAAAAATAGAAAAATTTAGTAACAGGAAAATATTTTCGGAAAATTTTAGTTTTGTTACTTTGTCAATCTGAATACCACTCATGACAAAAACCATCACATCATCGTTTTGGTTAAAATTACCTTCTGAATAAAATGCATTATAGTTGTTAATTTTAAACATATCTAAACAATGAATTTTCCACGTTTCGGTTAAATTTGTTATATCAAAGTCATCCGATTTTTTTAGAGCTATAGTTATTCTTTTCAATAATATTTGTTTTAATATTAGAACAATTTTCAAGATCTGAATTATACTGTAGAACATCCATAACTCCATAAATAAAAAAATAGAAAATAAATATTCTAACAATATTGTTAGTTGTTCAACAATTTTATAAATAAAAAATGGCTAAAACTAGAAAATACCTTAAAAACTGGTTATTTGTTTACTAAGTCTAAAATATCTATTTTATTGTGTATTTTCTACTTTTTATTGTCTATTTTCACAAAAATGGATCCATCCGAGGTAAATATAAACTTCCTGTTGAATGTTTCTTGGGCTTTTCGATACAGCGATAGGCGTTTTTGATCTAAATCTTCAGAAATTCCCATACCAGTTCATTTTAAATTCTTACTATTTTTTAGTATCATTATACGTTTTTTTTAGAGAATCTAGTTTAACTATAACAGGCTTTTTTTATTTTTATTATTGCCAACGCGATAGCATTTTACAATGTCATCCGTTTTCACTTTAATCTGAACCTTGTCATTTAATACTTCCAGTACTTTTTGTTCCACCGGTATATTTTCGTTTTCCGGTAATCCATATATTCAAATGTTTCTACCTCTTTGGTTTTGTTGAAGAAGTTCTATTTAATTTTTGAAAACAGCGATCTGGTCAGATTGATTTTTTGTATGTTGCTCAAGTTGTTCAATCTTATCGCCAAATTCTTTTAGCACCTTGTTCATGAATTCGTCGTCACCCAATAAGAATTCCTTGATGGTTTCCTTAATAACGGTTTTGATATCGGTTTGATTTATCTTTCACAAATGATTATTTTATTCATAAAAGATTATTTTTATTCACTGCGAAGTTTATCCCTAACCACAACTAAAACACTTTGTTTGCTGATTGAAAATAAGGTATTTTCACGAAAAAAATTACAATTTGTTTCGGAGCTCGTGCAGTCGACCAACTATACTCGGCGCGCCATCACACATATATTTAAGATTACATTACCTTGGCTAGAAAAGAACACAAAAATATCTGTTTTAAACAGTTGTCTTTACAAAGTTACATAATACTTTGTAAAACAGAGTTGTTGGAGTCCGCTACATTTTCGCTTTCCTGGGCCATAAAAGCCATACCTAGTTCTAGACAGGGCCGAAAACCGCATCTTAATATCTTAGTTGTTATTTAAAATATAAAAACCTGTATGTATAAGTTCGCCAGTCCAGTTAGGTAATCTACCAAATAAACTTGCCACTCAAATATTTTATCGCGTTTTAGTAGTAAAGTGTAATTCAAATAATAACCGTACAGTTATGGTCTATAAAAAATATAACAAAAAGTAGACAAAACATCACGACCTGACATAGCTTGTTTTTATCAATCCGGCTTTTATGTGATTGTCAAATCCTAACCACTTAACAAAAATATCATTCCCGTTTTTTAATACCTGTTAAAATATATCGTTTCTTCCCCCTATGCTTGGAAAGTTACGAAAATAAACAAAGAAAAAACAAATTGTAAACTGTCATTTATTCTGAAGTTTTGAACTAAATTGATTAAATCTATACAATAGTAATAGTAACAAACATTCAAAAGATATAATAATTGATAACATAAAATTTAACTTAACTATTAAGCAATGATTCTATATATTTTCTCTTAAAACTATTATTTGATAAGGTAAAATCGGTCGCGTTTGTGACTTGGAATCGTTAGTCGATTAATGAAGCGTAACTTGAGATTATGTACATCGGTCGGCAAAGTTAATCTATAGAGTAAGTAAGGAGGTGTCTTATACTTGCGTATTTTGTAGAAGAAACCAGCCTGATGCACTTTGCGACGGTCGCCCATGTTAAGCCATTGGATTTCTTTCAATTTATGTGATATAAGATTAATTCTGTTTATACCATAAATCATTTTAAGGCAACTATTTTGCACCTTTTGAATTATCCTTGCATTAAGAGCATCCAAACAAGGACCATACACAACATCGCAGAAACCGAAATGAGATAGGACAAAAGTGTTTTAGTTTTTTTATTTAAGAAATGTCTCTGTGGGTATAAGAGCTTTAATAATGAGGAATATGCTTTCCTTAAAAGGTTTGTAACATGGTCTCTAAAGCGAAGTTCATAGTCCAAATTCAATTCCAGCGACTTGCAGCTATCTTAAACTATATAGTTTCACCCTTCACGCTTACATTCATAACATTGATGTTTCTTCGAGCAGGACAATTTCCAAAAATATTCTCTGTCGATTTCTTGGGATTTAACTAAAGTAAATGGTCTTGGGAAACTTTAGATATTGCGCTTAGGTCTTTATTGATTTTTTCCCTGGTAGAAATAAACTGTGACGGTGAAAAATTCAAATAAATTTGCATATCATCTGCATAAACAATATTAGGATTGAATAAAATTGAGATTTATATAGAGTATATAGAAGAGGCCCCAGGATACTACCCTGCGGCACGCCTTGTGTCACTGGAAGACTGGTTGATGTATGGCCAGAGAACTTAACCTGTTGTCTTCTATCCCTGAAATAACACGAGATTAAATTGACTGCCATCCGCTAAAACCTACATAATGCAAAATGGACAGCACGATTTCGTGATCTACGAAATCAAACGCTTTAGAATAGTCCAATTGGATTAGGGTGCATAATTGTCAAGAGCACAAAAATATCGTCGGTGACAGAAGACAGTGCTGTTGAACAAGAATAGCCCTTCCTGAAGTTAGACTGTTTAATAGGCAAGACATTAAAATTTATTTATATGGTATTTTATTTAAATCTCCAGAACTTTTTCAAGAATCTTGGACAGTACAGGTAGAATGCTATTGGACATGAGATTCTCTTATCCCCTCAAATTTTGCATAAACCGCGTGCAGGTTGCAGGAAATGCCAAAATTACGAATCGCACGTCTCTTACGGGAATTGTTTAATGCAAAGAATGAACTTCTAAACTCCAGAGAAGGAATTATAGAAATTTTGAAAAAAGAAGTAGATTCTTTAAACGAAAAAAATAAGAATGCAATCCAAAATTCTTACTTTTATGCTGACACACTTAGAGGTAAAGAAAGTGTTACAAATAAAACAAGGCAAACAGCTAACGTTCCAAATCTGGTTATTAGACCTAAAAAGCAACAAAGCTCTGAGAAAACAAAAAATATGTTACTTCAAAAAGAAGTTCTATGACTTTAAACATTTGTGTAAATAAATTGAGAGAAACCACAAGGGGAAGTAACACAATAAAATTTGGTACAACAAGAAGATACAACACAAACAACACTGAAATATCCCAGAATAAAAATTCTAAAATACATAACCTAATATATACATTTTGCATATTACAGGAATTCCTCAGCACTAACTATTTATCTCAGATCTATAATCATTGGTTGAGTCTTTGCTCCTGTATGGACTGAGGTGGAGTCTAAAAATCAAATCTCTATCTATTGAAAATAACGAAAAGTATATTTTGGGAATAATTTAAAATAAAAATAGACTTTATCCTACATATTTGCTGTTCAGTCAGGAAATTGGTAATTTAAATTTTCTATACATACAGGTAGCATGCTTCTATATATATACAAAAACAAAACGTTACAGAGTTACATAAAACATAATCACATAACCCTGCAAATCTCAAATAACCTGGTTATACCTGTAAATAATAATCGAATAAATTTTTTTCAATCTGCTCTCTATTTACTGCTTTGTTGTGTATTTGAGCCTCATGCTACCCTCTCCATTGTGGCTAATATGCTAATATAAGTTATTTTACTTGATGGTTTTGAATGTTATATATAAATATGTGTGTGTATGTAAGATTTCCTAAATATCTATAACCTAATTAAGAGTAGGTGATTTAATATACTGTGATACTGTATAAAATATTGCAATCAAATTATCTAGATTGAGTGCATGCAGATATGGTTTAACCAACATCTAGGCTCGCACAAAAAAATTATATGTTTATATATTATAAAGTAGTAAGTGTAGGTAAATTCCTATTTTACCTTTCTAAATTTAACTATTCCTAATGTTTCCTTGTTATTTATAGTTTTAGTTATGATGAAACCGTTTTGTTATGAGTTTATTATTGAATGAATGAATTATTATAGTTATTATTATCCTACAAAAGTTCTAGTAGAGAGAAAAAAAAATTGAAAAATTCACAGCTGTTTTATTATGGTTCATTTTTTTGTGTTTCTTGGACCACCAATATCCTAGCTATTAAAATTCCTGCATGTTTATCTTCTATATATATATATATATATATATATATATATATATATATATATATATATATATATATATATATATATATATATATATATATATATATATATATATCTATTCTTCATACGGCCTACGTATGTTTTTGATTAAACTTGCATTGGAATTTTGGCACTTTCACTACCATGTCTTCTGACTATTTCTTAAGATATCTTGTGGAAATTTAACCACATCTTGACTATATAACTGCAATTTGTCAAAACCAGAAATGTTTAAAAATCTATATGTAGACGACGATATAAATTATATACAAGCAAAATTTTATGAATTTTAATATCATAAACTAGCCGAGATAACTCCTAAATATGCAAATGATAATAAAATATCAATTCGTATATTAACTAAATATCAGAATAATAAAAATTGTTGAATTATTCATTACATAATTTTGATCATTTTAAATAGTAGTAGTAATTGATTCATTGACTACTCTTATCTTGATATCTCTGATGTCATGCATTTTCCATACACGTGGGCTATAGCATTATTTAGGTCTGCGCATGCGCTAAATAATCACGTGTTACATGTCACCCGTTGAAGTCAAATGTCAACTGTCAAAACTGTCATTTTTTGGGTCGGTTGATGTAGAATGACGTCATAAGTATTTTAAAAAGCTTCGCGCAAATAGGTTGGGCCGTGGCTGAGATAGTTTTTTCGCCGTTAGGGCCTTAACGAAGTGATATAGCAGGTCGCGCTTTAGTTGGAAGATAGATCTTAGTGCCCTCTTTCGACATGTAAAAATTATTTACAAAAACATGTCGTTATAGGAAGGAAAAAACTAAATTTGGAGACATCAATGCTCGACTGGGAAAAAAACCATACTTTTTCGTTATATCTCGGGTATTTTCGTCAATAATCGGTATTTAATGTATCATATATTACATTATTCCTATGTGTTAGGGGACCACGAGAGGGGAGAAGAGCCCTGAGCGCTGGGCTAAGCACGCATCATTTAACTATATATAACTAAATATAAATATGGTCGCCGAATTTTAGTTATTTTATTTCTCGAATAAACATTAGCAAATTCAGTGTTTCGTAATATTCCTTACGTGTAGCGTTGCATTATTTTAAAGTAAAAGTTATATAATTTCGTATTCATCTTAGTGTCAAATGGTACTTTCTGCAAATCCACTTTACGCATCAATTTTTACATTTCGGTCAGTATATCTCGGAAACGATTTTAGATAAACTTTTGAAATTTGGTACATTTTTAAAGCACATTTGGGGTTCTCGAACGGTACCAAATGGATCTTCATATCATTTTCACTATCGATTTGTCACTTGTAAGTAACTATAAGTCCTTTTTTATAGTTTCATAAACCCTATTGAAAACGGGCGCAATCGAAGTTTGAGGTTTTTTTTTTTTTAAAATTTTTAAACCTCATTTTTTTGTTAAAAGCGAGGGTCCATTGAACGCCCTCTGGTTGCCAAACGGTTCAAGTTCAACAAAAAAGATTCTAAAATAACATAGATGACAGAAAAAATTCTTGTAGAATACTTTTTTATCTGCACCAACAATAAAATTTATTATAAATCAGCCCTACACCTTGAACTTTTGGGGTATTTTTTTTCTCTAAAAGTATATTGATGGCTCGATGTATATATATATATATATATATATATATATATTTTGTTAATTATTTTCTTGGGCATAGGTTAACTCATTATATTGAGCTATCTCAAGATATTTATTTTCTTGGAAATATATATATATATATATATATATATATATATATATTATATATATATATTTATATATATATATTTATATCTATATATATATTATATATATATATATTTATATCTATATATATATATATATATATATATATATATATATATATATATATATATATATATATATATATATATATATATATATATATATATATATATATATATATATATATATATATATATATATATATATATATATATATATATATATATATTATATATATATATATATATATATATATATATATATATATATATATATATATATATATATATATATATATATATATATATATATATATATATATATATATATATATATATATATATATATATATATATATATATATATATATATATATATATATATATATATATATATATATATGTATATATATATATATATATATATATATATATATATATATATATATATGGGCCGTTGAAAATCCAAAAAAGTTCCAGTCAAGGGAGGAATTCTATTCATGTTTGGTGTGGGATAAAAAACAATAAAATTTTGGGACCAATATTTTTTAACGGGACTTTAAATGGGCACAGATATTATGAGTTTTTAGAAAACGAAATTGAAAATTTTTTGGAAGACTTACCATTGGCAGAATATCAGAATTTAAATTGGCAACATGATGGGGCGCCTCCTCATGCCGTGCATGATGTGGTTCAATTTTTAAATCGGCGCCATAACGAATGGATAGGGCGAAATGGAACATATGCTTGGCCGCCCAATAGCCCCGACCTCTCAGTTTTGGATACATTTCTTTGGGGCCATTTGAAGAACGTCGTATACAGACAACGAAACGAAAATATTCAAGAGATCATGGGAAAAATTGTCGATGAAATAAACCGCCTTAACCAGGAAAATCATATTGTAACAGCAAGTTTAGAAAGGCTACAAAGGGGTTATCGATGTTGTTTCGAGAAAAACGGCGGTCACATTGAAAACTTATGTTATTAGTAGTTTTATTTTATTATTTAATAATTATTTTTTATTGAATTTCTTTTTCTATCATGTAAAGTTTTATTTTCCTCAAATAGGTTTTTTATCCTTAGAATTGTATTGATGGATATATTTCTATGAAAATTTGCAATAAATCTTCTTCTTGCTTCTCTTGCATTTTCTTGGCACTTGTAAAATAGCATAACAATCTGTAGTCTCTCGTCCAAAGAGTATTTCATTTCGATCAGAGTCAAATATATATTTTTTAGGTGAAGACTTCGACAATAATTAAAATAATGTCAATTTTTATTGACAAAGCATTCAAACGTCATTTTACCTTGATCACCTATACCAACCTATCGTATATTTTAAACAGGTGAAGCTAAAATTTTAGTTTGTAAAACATTAAAATGTAATATAAACAGCTATCGCAAAATCAAATCTTTTAATCAGAACGGACATAAAAAAAATCACTCTTTCCAAAAATCGTATAAAAAACGATACATTCCATTTAAAAAACACCTGATGCATAGCGTAACTCTTTTGTTTCTGGTTCAAATATTTTTTCGATGACATTTTTGGATTCTACAAGAAAAAATACATCAATTGGCTATTTTGAATTTTTCCAAAATACAAGGAAGGTCTTATAATGTTCTATATTGGCAATCTCCCTACACCCATCGAAATTTATTTTATGGCCGGTTTCCTGATGATGTAGGAATAAAGCTGAGGTTGTTTGTTTATTTCTGATGCTGAGTTTATGCTCTTCCACTCTTGCTGATATTCGCCTGTTAGTTTGCCCTACGTACAACTTTTCACAGTCCTGGCACGGAATACTGTACACTCCGTGGTTTTCCAGTTTGATTTTATCTTTTGTTTGTATGTTGTGTTTCCTCAGAATTCTTCCGATTCTGTCTGTTGTGAGAGACTGAAGTGTTGGTGACTGCGACGGTTCCTTTTATACCCCCAGTCGGGGCCGAAGGTTATATCTGCGCAGGCGTTGGTCGTTATTTATGTTTTCCGGATGGTGCTGTTGTTGTTGCTCCTTTTCTTTCAACGGGCAAATGTATAAACAAATAGATGGTGCACCAATGGGGTCCTCGCTATCACCAGTAGTCGCGAATTTATTTATGATATATTTCGAGAAAGAAGCTCTTGGGAAAGCAAGTTTAAAACCCAAATTATGGATCCGTTATGTGGATGACATATTTATTATATGGCAACATGGTCATACAGAGCTCGACAAATTTCTGACTCACGTAAATTCAATCCACCCCAGAATACAATTTACTCTAGAGTTAGAGGAAAACAACAAACTATCATTTTTAGATGTTTTGGTCACAAAACTGCATAACGGACCGGACATTTCGAATACACCGTGTATAGAAAACCAACACATACAGACAGATATTTAAATACAAAATCACATCATCACCCAGCACAAATTCAAGCTGTGGCAAAATACTCTAATATCTAGATCCGTGCGACTAACTGAAACACAGACGAGACAAAACGAACTTAAGTAGTAAACTACTCGGAAACCCAAAAGATAAAATCAAACTGGAAAACCACGGAGTGTACAGTATTCCGTGCCAGGACTGTGAAAAGTTGTACGTAGGGCAAACTAACAGGCGAATATCAGCAAGAGTGGAAGAGCATAAACTCAGCATCAGAAATAAACAAACAACCTCAGCTTTATTCCTACATCATCAGGAAACCGGCCATAAAATAAATTTCGATGGGTGTAGGGAGATTGCCAATATAGAACATTATAAGA
This sequence comes from Kuschelorhynchus macadamiae, assembly GCA_030620095.1. Taxonomy (NCBI): domain Eukaryota; kingdom Metazoa; phylum Arthropoda; class Insecta; order Coleoptera; family Curculionidae; genus Kuschelorhynchus; species Kuschelorhynchus macadamiae. The sequence continues at coordinate 82,507 of JAUTXW010002001.1, forward strand.
CCAGAATAATCCGAGAAGCCATAGAAATTGAAAAACAAGGTGATTTGAATAAAAGGGACGAATCATTAAAACTACCAACAGTATGGAAGACAATAATCGACAAATCTAAAATCGCACAAACTCAAGCGCAATTAGCGCAACAACAACAGCACCATCCGGAAAACATAAATAAACGACCAACGCCTGCGCAGATATAACCTTCGGCCCCGAGTGGGGGTATAAAATGAAGCGTCGCAGTCACCAACACTTCAGTCTCTATTCGGACGCGAGAAAGAAAGCTTCGAAAATGCCAAATGTGATTTTGGCGAAACGTCAGCAAAACTGTTCTTTTCAGAAAGACAGTAGTGAACGGATGTACACCCGGAATGAAAACACATTATATATATATATGCACCACCCAGTATATATATATACTGGGTGGTGCAACCAAGATGGGGTGGACGATTGTGGGCAAACGGAGAGGAATTTGAACAAACATTTTTGGGATATGATTGATAGTCAAGAACGCTGTGTTTTAAAATTATACCCATTATACAGGGTGGTCTGAAAAGTTCGTGGTGAACCAAACTTGTGTTTTTTTTAAATGGGATACCCGGTATATTATTATTTTAGTTGATTCTCCTATTCGTTGCGATCATTTTGATATAAGGTTAGTTGGGTCTAAAATTTATACCAAGGGAATGGGACGAGGTTAAAGTGGAAAAAAGGGTTATACTCCGGCCATTTTTTGAAAACAATTAAAGCAGATATGGAAAAACCAAATATTCTATAAAATGTATTGTATCTAGGACTACAATAATCGCTTGTAAGTCGTTCAAAATTATTCACTGTTATACAGGGTGGTCAAGTTTTGCAAATTTACCTTGGATTGAATTTTTTTAAATGGAACACCCTGTATATTTTACCTTCATGTTAAAGATAACATTACTCGCTTTTAGAAAATACCATATTTGATACCTTTCTGACCAACAGTTTTTCAGTAAATTAGCTGTGAAATCAAAATTTCTTCATTTTAACACGAATTACTTTGAATTCACGTTGTTAAAATTGACAATTTAATATTAGGAGGCCATGATATCATCATAAATTGAGCAAAAGATTGACAGTCCTGTCAAAACAGCAAAGTGTCAGAATATTGTCATCAGTAAATAAATAAATATTGTTCTTTGATGATGCGATGCCGAAATAAAAACAAGATAGAAGCTTTTGCAAGTTTATAATAGAGATTTCAAGAAACAGGAAATGTTGCTTTCAAAACAACGTAAAGTAATTAATAAACCAGTTACCAATGAAGATAATGCTTTGACAGTATTAATCACAGATCTTTTTTTACAAAAAAAATAAATTTTATATATATCAACAAAAACAATGTAATTAACACTTATAAAAGATGTTCAACTAAACCACCGTTTTGCTGAAGGCACATTTCGAGTCTATCCATAAATGAGTTTCACTTTTCTCAAAGTCAGGTCTGAAATGTTGCGAAAACTGCTTATTATTCTCAACTTCATATCTTCCACTGTGGTGGGAACCTCTTTATAAACTTCTTCTTTAACATGTCCCCATAAAAACAAATCTAGTGGCGTTAAATCGGGTGACCTCGCAGGCCACTTAACTGGTCCACCTCGCCCAATCCAATGCTCTCCTTTCCAATTATTGAGAAAATGTCTTACATGCCTATGGTAATGCGGGGGTGCTCCATCATGTTGGAACCATAAGGAATTTCTTAACATTAAAGGTAAGTCTTCGAGCAATACGGGCAACTCATTTCTCAAAAAATTTAAATAGACTTCTCCCGTTAAATGCTCTTCAAAGAAATATGGTCCTATAACATGAGAGCCAAATATACCTCCCCAAACATTAATTGACCATTTATTTTGATGGTCCACCTGACGAATCCAATGTGGATTTTCGGTTGAATAATAGTGCATATTAGGTTTGTTAACCAAGCCGTTGCTTTTAAAAGTTGCTTCATCTGAAAACAGCACCCTATCTACAAAACCTGGATTATCCCAAATTGTATTTAAAAACCAAATTGAAAACTCTTGTCGTTGGACGTAATCGGGATCATACAGTTCTTGGTGTAATTCAATGTGGTAGGCATGATATTTATGTTGTTTCAGAATCCGTTTAATACTAGTGCGTTCAATATCAGTAGCTCTCTGAATTTCCCTGGTACTTGTGTGTGGATTTTCTTGCACTGTTAATAACACTGTCAAAGCATTATCTTCATTGGTAACTGGTTTATTAATTACTTTACGTTTCTTAAAAGCAACATTGCCTGTTTCTTGAAACCTCTCTAATAAACTTGCAAAAGGTTCAGGTCTTGGTTTTTTTTCGGCATAGGGATATCGTACCGCATAAACCCTGCTTGCTAGTAAAGGGTTTTTTTGACACTCGCCCAACATAAAAGTCATGTTCATCAACTCTGGAGTACTCAAACTCATTGTTACTTAACAATTTCTCGGCTTATCGTCAAAAAACAATGGTAATT
>JAUTXW010002001.1:87500-237500 GCA_030620095.1 Kuschelorhynchus macadamiae
ATATGTATTTATAAATATATATATATATATATATATATATATATATATATATATATATATATATATATATATATATATGTATTTATATATATAGACAGAGACAGTCTATTCGGACGCGAGAAAGAAAGCTTCGAAAATGCCAAATATGATTTTGGCGAAACGTCAGCAAAAGAAGTGAAGTGAAGGAGTAAAAATCAACACATATATATATATATATATATATATATATATATATATATATATATATATATATATATATATATATATATATATATATATGTATATATATATATATATATATATATATATATATATATATATATATATATATATATATATATATATATATATATATATATATATATATATATATATATATATATATATATATATATATATATATATATATATATATATATATATATATATATATATATATATATATATATATATATATATATATATATATATATATATATATATATATATATATGTATATATTATATTGTGTTGTACGGATCTTTCACGAATTACGCGACGAGCCACCCTATAGAAGGTAGAAGAAATATTTGTATAAGTGTTCAGATTATTTGTTGCGTTTAGATTGACAAATAAAAATCTTTTTTGACTTTTTCGCAACTGTTTAAAAATATTTAACTTTAAATTAATTGAAGCAAATATTTAATATAATTACATACCTCAACATGTAAATGAATCTGTCTATGGAATGTTTCGATACATAATATAAACAATATTATTTAAGCAAGCATAAGAAATTATATCATTTACCTTAAGTTTTTATATACACATACTAGTTGTACAAATACTTTCATCCTATCGGGACTCATTAATGCGCCGATCGTAAGAGAGAAACATTAAATAATAGAAAAGAATTGATTTCAAAATTTTAAAATTTGTCAATTTGTTTGACGTGTAACCTAGATATCAAAAAAAATGATAGTTTGCAGCTATCTATAATGTTATTTTTAAATGTGTTCAGATTATTTGTTGCGTTTAGATTGACAAACAAAAATCTTTTTTAGCTTTTTCACAAATGAATAAAAATATTTAACTTTAAATTAATTGAAGCAAATATTTAATATAATTAATTACATACCTCAACATGTAGACGACTCTGTCTACGGAATGTTTCGATACAAAATTGATACTTTTAAAAAACACTTAAAGAAACATTTTTTGCAGAATTAATATCTTCACGTTTGATATATAGTATACGTTTACAGTTTTTAATTTATTTCTAATTTATAATAATGTTTATACGTGTATGTCGTTAGTTATTAATTTGTTCCTTTTAATATTCACTGTTTTTAATTTATTTGTAATTTATAATAATGTGTATATATTTTTGTTTATATATTAATTGCTAATTAGTTCCCTACTATAAACAATGTTGTTTCTTGGGAATAAATCATTGATTAAAAAAAAGTAAGCTTCGGTTTCTCGTCAGAAACCATTGACGACTTATTCTCAAACTAAAAGTGACTTATTTTTATTTTTTCTTGCATTTTTCTAACGTTTATTTTTTGTTATCTTTAATATTTGCCGTTATTGCTAGTAGTATTTTATTTATTTCCTCCTGCCTTACATAATATAAACAATATTATTTAAGTAAGCATAAGAAATTATATCATTTACCTTAAGTTTTTATAGACACATAGTAGTAGTACAAATACTTGCATCCTATAAGGGACTCATCAGTGCGCCGATCGTAAGAGAGAAACATTAAATAATAGAAAAGAATTGATTTCAAAATTTTAAAATTTGTCACATTTAAAAATAACATTATAGATGGCTGCAAACTATAATTTTTTTCATATCTAGGTACATGTCAAACAAATTGACAAATTTTAAAATTTTGAAATTAATTCTTTTCTATTATTTAATTTTTCTCTCTTACGATCGGCGGACTGATGAGTCCCGATAGTATGAAAGTATTTGTACAACTACTATGTGTCTATAAAAATTTAAGGTAAATGATATAATTTCTTATGCTTCCTTAAATAATATTGTTTGTATTATATATCGACACATTCCGTAGACAGACTCGTCTACATGTTGTATGTAATTATATTAAATATTTGCTTCAGTTAATTTTAAGTTAAATATTTTTATTCAGTTGCGAAAAAGCAAAAGAAGATTTTTGTTTGTCAATCTAAACGCAACAAATAATCTGAACACATTTAAAAATAACATTATAGATGGCTGCAAACTATCATTTTTTTCATATCTAGGTTACATGTCAAACAAATTGACAAATTTTAAAATTTTCAAATCAATTCTCTATCATTTAATGTTTTTTTCTTACACTGAATGCACTGATGAGTTCCGATAGGATGAAATTATTTGTAGAACTACTATGTGTCTATAAAAACTTAAGGTAAATGATATAATTTCTTATGTTTGCTTAAATAATATTGTTTACCTTATGTATCGAAACATTCCGTAGAAGAATCTGTTATGATGTTGAGGTATGTATTTATATTAAATATTTGCTTCAATTAATTTAAAGTTAAATATTTTTATTCAGTTGCGAAAAAGCCAAACAAGATTTTTGTTTAGAAGAAATATCCAAATCCCGCAGCGTCAACAAGAAATCTCATAAAACCAGTTGCGGACGCTATTGCCAGTCAGTCAAGCTGAAGTAATTGATGTTAACGGGCATTTTAAGTGAATTGTATGTAACTTTAAAAAGAGTTTTGCTCGATAATAAAATATAACTCAACGTTCGTTTGTGTTTCTATATATTAGAATATAATATTGTTTGTGGAAAATCGGGGTATTATTGTCTGAAACTTCTACATAGACTACACATGTACGGTTTTTATAGTAAAACAAATGTTCCTACTAGGATAGATAAGAACTCAGGAACTTGCCTTGATAATTTTTTTGTTAGGGCAAAACATAATCGGTTTAGTATATAATCTATAGTACTACGTAGAGGTTTAACTGATCATTTTCCAATAATCCTTAATTGTAAACAAAATAGTTCTCAGCAGCAAGTGGTTCAACAAAAACAAAGTTTTATTAAAATAGTAGACCACAAAAAAACGGAATATATAAAAAATGAAGACTGGAGGAAACTATACACATTCGAAGAGAAAAATGCGGAAGACACGACAAATATATTTATAATAGAAGTATTTTATCAGTTTATTTTTAAACTGTGAAATATATTTTTAGAAATATTTATAATCAACAGCAAAAGTTATTGTACGAGGGGGAATCGAACCCGCACCTATGGATCACTAGTTCATCGCTCTAACCAATTGCGCTATCGTAGCACTGATAAGCAATTCGTTAGAACTTGCACATATTCAAATCCACCAGTATCATAACCATTGTTGATGCTGCCAAATATTCTAACCTTATGGCGCGGCGTTCCTGACTGGATGTCAAATCTGCCATCGCAGTTAGGTAAAATAAAGATATGGATTACGCATGGAATTATATGTTCAATTAGAGAAAGAAAAAACTCAGAAAGAGATGTGTCCTACAGCCAAATAATCCAAATTTAGTCGGTACTTATAGAAATTTATTTTGTACTATGATAAACAAGGCAAAACATGATTATAAACAAAAATATTAGATAATAAAAATTATACAAAAGAGATATGGAATACCATAAAAGAAATAGTAAATGAAAACATTCGTAAGGATAACCCAATAAAAACTGAAAATAGAAATAAAACTAATAACGATATATAAATCACTAATGAGTTCACAAAATATTTTAGCAAGAGAAATTGGCAGATCTCATAGTTCAGCCAGCCCAAAAAACTGAGGATGAAATGTTTAATAAACCAATCTACTTACGACCAATATCAAGAAAAGATTTAATTAAGCAGATAAACATACTTAAAATGAAGGCGAGGAGTGGAGAAAATGGAATTACGGTAAAGATGTTAAAACTAAACTATATGTGTATAGCTCTAAGACATATTGTAAATTGTGTTTTTAAATCGGGAGTATTTCCAGAAATTTTAAAATTAACAGTAATTATTCCAATTTACAAAGGAGGAAGTCGTGAAGAAATAGGAAATTATCGTCCAATCTGTTCAACTAGTACTATTAGTAAGATTATAGAAAAATGTATTCAACTAAGATTAACACTTAAATGGGAGTAAATGAAGTCGTCCAATTTATTATTAATAATTATAATTCGGGTGACAAAAATATAGGAGTTTTTCTAGACCTAAAAAAGGCCTTCGATACCGTATCACAAAATATTACTAGACAAATTATACTGCTTTGGACTACGTGGAATATGTCATGACTTATGAGAGTCTTATTTATTACGTTGAAAAATCAAGGTAAAGGTAAGTAATGAGTACGATATAAAATATGGTGTACCTCAAGGCAAAGTCTTGGGACCTGTTCTTTTTACTGTGTATGTTAACGGGTTAATTAAAGCCTCCGCATCTGATTGTACCCTTTGTTATGCTGATGCTTTCGGGCTAAATCATGGGCATAAGTACACTTATGGAAATTTATAAAACAGACAAAATTTTAGTAATATTTGTAATATGATATTTTCTTATTCCTTCAAGCGATTTAATTAAATTTGTTTTTTTGTTTTAAAGGTACATTATTAGACTTTATTCTTGGGCAGAATGTTTGACATAAAACACAATTAACGTCAATAAACAGGGTGATTCAAACACTTTTTTTTACCCAAAATTATGCTTATCATGTCAATTTTGCTTTAAAACGTGCTTTTTAAAAATCTTTGTTAACTTGTTCCGTGTTTAAACTATAGAGATGTTTATAAACCCCTACATAATTGTATGATTTTTTGTTGTAAAATTTTAAAATAAGGAAAGGAGGCTTTGAAACAAAAATGCATCGATTGTCATCTATCACCCACAATATGCCATAGTGTATTCAAGGTTTTGTTTTGTGGGTTTCTTACTTAAAAACGCTTTAAAATATTGTCAAAATGCCCAGATATAATGCGAACGAACTTATGCGAGTAATCGGTATGCTGGAAACTGGCTTATCACAAATAATTGTGGCTGAAAGGTTGCATATTAAACAAAGTGCTTTATGAAGAGTATGGCGCAGCGAGGAGGTGCTGTGAAAAAAATAAATCCCTAGGACAGACAGATACATTGTACGTCAAGCACTTTCCCAGAAGACTATTACGTTCATAAAAATAAAAACTCATCTCCAGATAACACAAAATGTAACCATTTCTACAAAAACCATTCGAAATGAAGCTCATTTAAATTCCCCACGGCCCTATAGGCATCCTCAGTTATTAAGAGAACACAGACAGTCTTGTTTGATTTTTGCCTAAGAACATGTTAATTGGGATTTACTCGAATGGTCACATTGTTTAGTTGCGGATGTATCAAAGGTTGCACTTCATCCTGACGACAATCAAATTCGGATATGGCGACGAATAGGAGAGAGATACGAAGAAAACTGTTCCTTAGATCGAATTCCGTTTGGAGGGGGTTTTGTAACAGTGTGGGGAGGAATGTTTACAGGTGGTTGAACAGAATTAACAGTTCTTATTAATCGCTCTTAAACGCGTTTCGTCATTTAGATATTTTGGAGAATAACATACTGCAGGTAGCTGATAGATTGGACAATAATTTTATTTATGTGGGCGATAATGCTAGTCCACATAGGACAGGAATAGTTAACGCATTTTTCGAAAATCATCAATATAACAGAATGGTTTGGCCCTCACGCTCCCTGCAGTCTAATTGAACATATATGGGATGATTTAAAGCGGCGTTTGTATGCTCGAGCAATAGTTCCTAGAATTATTGATGAATTGGTTGAATGTTTGATATAAAACACAATTAACCTCCCTGGAATGGCATTTAATTCCTCAAGAGTTAATAGACAATGTTATATCAAGTATGCCGAGACTATGTCGGGAGGTTATAAGAGTTTGCAGAGGACCCACCCGATAGTAGTACCCGTAGTCTCCCGATATTAGTACTTGTCTATAGTTTTTTATTTTACTTTCGGTTTTTAAAATAGTGTTTTAATTAAGGTTAATTTTGCTAACAAATGTGTTTTTAGTAATGTTTTGTATGGTAGTTTCATAAATCCAGAGGTGTACAAAAACCTTGATAATTTGAAACGGAATAAGTTAGCAAAGGTTTTTAAAAAACATGTTTGAAAGCAGAATTGGGCCTATCATTTGACATGCTATAAATTTTGGGATTTGCTGTTTAACTCAGAAATGTAGTTACATTTTGGGTAAAAAGCGCGTGTGTTTGAATCAGCCTGTATATTGACTTTAATTGTGTTTTATGTCAAACATCCTGCCCAAGAATAAAGTTTATAATGTATATCTAAAACAAAAAAAAAGTTTATATAAGTCGCTTGTAGGAATCAGAAAATATCATATTACAAATATTACTAAAATTTCACATTGCCATGAGTGTATTAAGAAAGGCAGAGGATGGTGTGTCGAAAGCGAAGCAATGGTTAGATCAAAGTTTGCTAATACTTAATGCTGACAAATCATTGTTCATACCATTTTCAATGACAAATAATAACTTACCTTTGATAAAATTAAAGTGCACTCTGCAGGCTGCACAAAAATATTGACTGTTGATGTGAGTTGAATATTCTACCAATGGACAATATTAAATATTTAGGTGTCATACTTGATAGTAATTTAAAATGGAATAAACATGTAACATATATCTCAGAAAGACTTCGAAAAATAATGTTGTTTTATCAGTTGCGCAAAATCTTAAATATGAAACTAGCCATATATCAGTCATTAGTAAAGTCTATTTTGAATTACTGCATTATTGTTTGGGGAGGTGCATGTCATAATTCTTTGAATTCAGTTGAAATAGTTCAAAAATTCATTTTAAAAGTAATGCTATAAGAAAAGAAGCAGTATTCTACGTATCTCTTATTCATGAAGGCACATATTCTGTCTGTTAGAGAACTATACGTTAAGAATATTCATGCTAAACAACACATAGGTTTATAGGTTAGGGGTAGGTAATAGAATGTATTTATAAGGACAAATGGGAATTATAAATATACACTTAGTCTACATTTAAATATTAACTCTTTGTAAAAAAAGTAAATAATTCAGTTCTATGTAGAAGTAAACATATTTAATGATAGCGTTCTAAGGTATGCGCACACACAAATTCTATGCAATTTATGTGCACAGAATTGCCGTTTGCATTTATGTGTGTGTTTTTCTTTTCTCTAACATAATTATGCTATTTGGTATATTTTTAGGTATTATGTTAGAATTATCATATTATAGGCAGTAAATAGTTCATTTCATTTCATAAAAAAAATAATTAAGACGAGGCAAAAAGGTACAAAAAACTGCGTTTCAAGTTTACAACTAAATGCTTTAGGATAAAAACTACCCGAGTACAAAACATTCATTTTTTCCCGATTGGTGTTTTCATTAGCACTGATTAAAATTTATTATAAATCAGCCGAACTCTTTGAAGTTTTGGGTTTTTTTTTCTAAAAGTACATCGATGCCTCGAGGTCCTGCCAAAAAACCGACCCAATCGGATAAAAAATAAAAAGTTATGATATAAAAAATATTGAACTTAATTCCAAAGAGTACCTTTACTTTGAAGCCGAATACCAAAGTTTTTTTTTTCATAAAATAGCAAAGCAGATTCAGAAACTTCAATCCATTTTCTACAACCTTCAAATTTACTATTTGTTTCTGGATCTTGGCAAGTGTGTCTATGTCTCGTATTTTTGATGGTCGTTATTGTAGCTTGCGACTGGTATTCGTGTAGCTTAGTTCCTCTAGGGGCTGGTTGGTTGGCGACTGGTTGTTTCTTTAACCTTCTCCAAATAATTATCTATATCTTGCCTGAATTTGTCTGAATGAATATATCTTCTTAGTTTGTTTATAAGTTCGTGTTTATTTGGGCAATTGTTGAAATGTGTATTGAAATGAATATCTTCCACAATTATTGTTTCTGGTTTGTTGGAAGGTTTTTGTGTTTTTGGAAAACTAGAGGATTTGTTTTCTTTGTATGTTGGTGTTACTGGTAATCTGGTTTTCTGTAGTATAATTTAGATATCTTCAGTGGTTTGCTTCTGACCCTTGGAATGTGTGTAAAGAAGCCCTTTTTGCCTCGTTTGGCTCTGTTTAATTTCTTACGCGCCATGTGTTTTCTTTAAGTTGAATAAATACAGACCTGGTTAACTGGCGCAGTTTAGTGTACTAACCCCCTGAAAAATGTTTTTCTGGTCAGCGCTAATTGGTCAACAAGAAAAAAATATTTGGCCCAAGTTCGTTTCGTTGCGCGGGTAATCAAGTAGACTCTGACCTCGGCGAACCATTCATCCGAATTTTGTTTTTTACGTATTTGCAAATATTGAAGACACATGAAATCCATTCTGAGAGGGTAGTTGTGAGAAGGTCTCTCTAATAGAGCAGGTGCGTGCTTACGAATTAAGCAAACCGATTCCAAAATGAATAAGCAAGGAAGGGTTAGTATTTTATATCTTTTAAAGAAATCTCGGCAGTGAGTTCTACTGTTAAGTCTCAGTAGGTAACGAACAGCTCTTTTTTGTAGTATAAAAATTCGATCAAATTGAGTCGCACAACATGTACCCCAGAATGGAATAGCATATCTGAGGTGCGACTCAACAAGAGCAAAATAAACAGTTCTAGAGGTAGAAAAGCTAAGCTCCTCGGAAACAGATCTTAACGCAAAGCAAGCAGAACCTAACTTCCTTGATAAAGCGTCGATATGTGGATCCCATTTTAAAGAATCATCTACAAGAAGCCCTAGAAATTTTACAGAGTTTACGACATCAATAGTGGTGCCATTAAGGTCAAAGGGTTGCAGCGTGTTTTTATAAGACAAGACTTTCGTTTTAGAGATGTTCAAACATAGGAGATTAGAATCGCACCAGGATTTAATGGTGATTAGGTCATTAGATACAATCCTATGTAGGTCCGTGACATCTGGGTGGCTCCACGTAAAGCTGGTATCGTCCGCAAAGAGACATATTTTTCCACTAATGTTTAAATTAGCCATGATATATATGCCATATTATATTACTAAAATAATACCAGTTTTTAACAAACGAGACCATAACTTCTTTCATGATCTGCACACGTTAAATTTAAATTTAAAAAAATAGGTGAAGTACATAATTGTACACATGTTTTAAAAAATAGTTTGGAGTGGTAATTTTTGTATTTTTTTTGGTATGTGCATTTTTGGCTCCAACCTATTTTTTTATATTTTTATAGCTGGAGTTTTGGAGAAAGTGTTTCATATTTCTGAAATATGAAACAAAAACAACACATTTAAATTCTACAAGGCGTTGAAATATATTCAAATTTTAGTTATCTTATGACGTTAATTAATCTAAAATTAATTTCTTGACACTCTTTATAATTCATGCATAATGTCTAGACATCAAAATCTTTATAAAAAAAGATGCCATTAAAAATGTGTTAGGTACATTAAAATTTTCAAAAACAATATATTTCTAAAAATTTTTAAAATTTCAAAAAATGTGTCAAATTGTTTTTTGCAGTTTTACTAAGGATTATATATAGAAATACAAAATAAAAATTGTTTTTGTAAACTCTGGGAATAGTTCAAATTAAAAAAAAAATGCAGTCTATTTGTACACTCAGAATAAAAAATTCTTACCTTAAGTAAATATTATGTTAAACTTATTTAATTACCAATACAATTTATAACAAATTTTTAAAAACCGCGACTTAATATCTTTTTTCATTACGAAAATATTCGATTTTATATTTTCCTTAAAAATTTGCTTGTCGCACTTATGTCAAGCAGTTTAGATAAAATGAATAAACAGTAAGTATGTAATGTAATAAAAATTACCTAATAAATAACACAAATTAACCCGTAAGCTCTATTGTTTGTTTCTACAATAGTTAGCCTTATCTATGACAAGTCAAAATATTGTCCTTGTTTTCAAGGCCAACTGTGGTAATTGAAGTGGATTTTTTTAGAAATTAAATTAAAAGTGATATCATTTTAATTACATTACTTTTTAAATGTAATTTTAAGTAAAATTTTAACCTTATGCGGCAAAATATTGCACTCCGTTTGCATTATCAAAGTTGCCCTTAATTCTAAGGATATTAAATGTCTTTTATTACGGTTAACTATCGTAGAAACAATCGCCCTTACTGTTTTATTTGCTATCTAGTTTACTAATGCTTACTAGGTAAAAAAAGGGGGGACTGGCTGGGAGTATATGTACCAGAACTCAACCTGGAAATCAGCATGGCTCTCGGCAAAGGAGTGTCCGTCTTCCAGGCGGAACTACTCGGAATTCTGCATGGCGCCATACAAATAGAGAAAGAAAGAATAATAGGTAAAAAAGTTATTATCCTCACAGACAGCAAACAAGTTTTGCAAACCTTAAAAAATAACAAAATTACATCCAAACTGATTCTTGAGTGTCACCAGATGCTGGCGACGGTTTCCCAGGGGAATACTGTCACAGTGTCATGGATTAAGGGACATAGCGGAATCGAAGGAAATGAAAAAGCGGATAGGTTGGCGTGTAACCGAGCAAAGACCAAACCATACGGTCCTGAACCATTTGCGCCACTATCCTCTAAGGCGATCAATCTAATGATAAACGAACAGGCAATAGGGATTCTAAGAGAGAGATGGGAGAGACAAGACTTCAGACACTCAGGTGCCGCAATCCGCGGCCCTGAGGTCGCTCGGACTGAGTACTTCCTTGGACTCTCTCGAGGAAATCTTAGAAAACTGGTAGGAATGCTATCAGGACACTGTAAGCTAAACAAACACCTTCACACCTTGGGCGTTCTTCCGAATCCAAGTTGTAGAAGGTGCAACGAGGATGACGAGACTGCAGAACATATTCTTTGTTACTGTCCAGCTCTTGTAAATCCATTATGGGGGAAAGATGGGCAGAAATGGCCACAATCGGAGAATGCTCGGCCCCTACGGTGTTAAATTACATTAATGCTGTTGGCTGGCTCGACGAGTAAACCTCCGAAGGAGGTTACAATGGGCCCACCTGCGAGGCCTAAGTAAAAGGTTTGCACAAGTCAACCCTCCATATTCTCTATCTATCTAGGTAAAAAAAGATTTAAAATAAAAATGTCACATTTTATTCATTGAGATAATATACTTGGTATTGGTAAGCACTCTGTAGTTAACCACATAAAAAAACGGGAAATTTATTTTACCCGGAACTCTCGTTATGAATCTTTCCTTTTATTAGGAATAGTGAAGTGTTACCCAGTTTAGTTTTGAACTTCGTTTATTAACATTAATACTGTCCCCAAACTTTTTATTGGGCGCCATATTGTTCCATCATATTGGATTCGTACTAAACAGTTTCTACCTATGCCACACTTGATTTTTCGGAATAATTTAAAATAAATTGAATACTTAGTTTTTTACATTGATTTTTTAAGATCGCAATTTTGTTCCGTCGTGTTCAATTCTTCAGTTTATCCCTATATTACATTCAATTTTTGTGCAAAATTTGAACTGACAGAATTGAGAAAACATTTTATTTAGCCACGATTTTGCACTGCCATCTTGAATCCGTACCAAAATTTTACCGGTTGATTTCTCGTAATACTATTTTTGTGCAAAATTTTAAGTAAAATGGATAATTCGTTTTTTAGTAATACTTTTTTAACATTTCACTAGGCCGCCATTTCGTTTTGCCATATTGGATTTTTACCAAAATTTTATCCGGTCAACCCCACATGATCTTTAATTTTTGAGCTATACCGCGAACAGACGGACAGATATACTGACGGAATTGAGAAAACATGTTTTTTCGCATATAGAGACCCTAAAACGTGAGAATTAGCAAACATTTTGGAGGGTATTTTTTTCACGATTACAATACTTCCCTTTTACGAATAAGCGAAATAAAAACGTTCTGAATAAACTAAATATAGTACTATATATATCGTTAAATTCTTCTTTCAATGCTCTATTTAAATTTGAGATAATATACAGGAGATTACATTAAAAAATAAAATAAAAAAAAGTGCATTTTTTGAAGTTTGTTTTCCTTTTTAGTTCTATTCATACGTTTCATTGTAAGTGTCATGTGTAATAACATGTCTTATTATACCGTATACAGGCTGAAGTCCTTCATTCAAAATATTATAACGAAAATGGCCAAGAGAAATTGACTAAAAAATATTTAAGTTTCTAAATTGACCGCAAGGGGGCGCAGATGCTAGAGTGAACAATACATTTCAAAAATTCTACAAACACTCCCAGAACTAGATACAAATTTTATAATCTCATTGGAAACCTGTGTTAATTTCCTATCACTTTGGTTCTAAACTTATTGTCATATCACCCTTAATAAAGTGTTGACTGGTTCTAAACTTATTGTCATATCACCCTTAATAAAGTGTTGACTTACGAAAGATTTAATTCGCTATATCTTCTGAACCCCTTATCCGAATTGAATGAGCTTAGGCTTGTTTAAAAGGGAATTTCAAACTGTTTTAGGATTCAAATCGAATAACACTCCCTAGTTTTTCACAAATTGGTTAGACGACGCTGTCGCAAGTCGATGTTTATTCGTTTTCGAGCTATTCCCTAATTAGTGAAATAATAGTTATTTTTTGGACTCGAAATGAATAATAACAATATATAAACGTAAAAAATATTTTTAAAATCGCGCTTGTATTTACAAACTATTAAACTAAAAAGTAAATAATAATATTTAGTGTATGAAGTTAAATAGTAAAACTACAGAAAAAAACCCACCCTCACTGAGAACTTTTAAAGTTTTGAATATTTTCTTAAACGCTTGAGGCTTCATTTCAACACATTCTAACACCTCAGACGTGCAATATTCAAAAGAGGTATTGTTTTTATAGTCCGTTTAACCAAACTAAATAGTTTTGTTAAAACCATTTTTAAGAGGATATCGGAGTAGCTCTAAAACGCATCGACTTTTCAAGGTGACGACTTAAAGTATGTCTTTTTCGTTAAGATTATCGGAAAGTCAGTATTATTTTTTCATATTTTATTTTTTCCTGTTTCAAAAAAGTTTATTATTTTTTTTATTGAAAAACTGTAGACTTTCCGATAATCTTAACGAAAAAATATCTTATTTTTTTCTTCGTTGGAAAATAAGAATTTGAAAATTCGATGCATTTTTAAGGTTAACCGCCATATACTGCATTATTTGGCTGATCTTTTAGCTTGTTTGGTAGACTAATGAGATTTCTCTCATAGGCCCACATCGATCTGTTACACCGTAGATATTTTGTGATTTTTGTGCCTCAGCAGAATAGAGAATTCAAGACGTCACTAAAAGAGGGGGCAGAGGGGTGCAAATTGGCAAATTACGAGACACAATTACCAACAATAAGAGCCGGCATGTAATACCGAAATTACTGTAATATAAAAGAATGATATTTAGTCAGTTGATTTTTTGGTGCCCTTGGTCCTTAACAGCAAGGGTCTAAAGACGTTCTTGGAGATTTTAATGTCACTACGATATCCACGTTATTACTCATTTCGTCCGAAAAATACTAGAAAGATATCAATGTGCGGTTTCGGCCAAAACTTCGGCATTTTATCACTCTTTAAGAATACTGTAAGAGAAGTATAACCATAGGAGAAATAAACTAGTAGCGCCACTCTTCCAAATATTTTCCGCTTGCCGACAAAATTCGGCAGATTGTTGGCAGCATGTTGAGAGCTTTAGTTGAGATCCGTCGTTCGACCTACGAGGTTCGAGCTTTGCGTCCCAGAACAGAGTAGGATTGGCGAAAATGAGTATGTTACCGTTTGCTACTGTTGGGTGTCTTAACACGTCAAAAATTGTTTATATTTTCTTTTACGAATTATAGTTAGTTATAGTTTATACAATATATTTCTGTTTAATATTTTAAACAAATTCCTGTTTTGACGTCATGTAAACGTAACGTAAATGTAAAATAGTGAAGCTGAATATTCTTGACCATATAGGTTATAAAAATGAAATGAATGATTTTTTATTTAAAAGGAAAATTTAACGGGTAAAAATTTAAACTCTTTTTGGGTGCCCATAATTTGTAATTTAATTAATTTTATATGTTTTAAATCAGAATTAACGAACTTATTTCTCTAAAATATCTGAAAGTATAATTGTATAGTCACCGGAAGCATTTAAAAACGTAGCACGCCAAATTTTTTCCATAAAAAAAACACTAACTTTAGAATTAAAAGTGTGTATACCCAAAAATCCGTAATAAGAAAATACTACGTGATTTTACCTTAAAATAATTTGTTGTCATTTCATACGCCTTTTAAATCTTTCATCTAAATTGATTATGCCCAAAATTAGTCCGGTTAACTCGTAGGCTATAGCCATACCGAGATATTCTTTGATAAAAATTGATTTTTACACGTCAGAAACTTGAGACATTTAAGACGATTTAGGTAAATAAAAATAATATTTTTGCCGTATTTGTTTTCATCTTGCAGATGCAGAAGTACAATTGCTTTCATGAAAGGTTTTTACAATATTCCGTTTTCACGTAATTTTTCACCCGATGTTCAAACGATATTTATTATTTTATTGTGTGCCTATATTTTCCTAAATACATACGTTTCCGAGGCCGAGAAACGTGAATTTGCTCACCGTTTTCTTTTATCTTCCACACAAACATTTGTTAGGTTAAAATTAATTTTAGTTAACAATGCCTAGACATAAGTAATTCTTAAATTTAGAGTTAAGCTACATGCTGACATGCTTTGCGTCGAACTAAATTTTCAATAGACGTACTCCAGTAAGACAATATTCTCAATAACATAATAGTATCAAAATGGAAAAGATTTCAGTTAGGTGAAACCGGTTTCTATATGCAAATAATTATAGTCGACGATCGAAAACAATTACAGTTGATCAAGACGAGAAAGTTTTGTTACGCATTGCTAAAAATCCACAGGTTAGTACTCGCGGCTTCATCAGTTTTAGGAGTTGTACACAGATAAGCTGTATCTGTTCCATTTTTTTATCAAAACAAAATGTATTGCCAAGTGATCTACGTATGAGCTTGCATTTTTGTCAATATTTCCTATAGGAGGCAAACCACAAATCCTATTCTTAAGCATACTTCTATGTATTGATACGGCAACCTTTACTAGAGAAACAATCATTATTACGTTATGAAAAGCACTTTCGGTTGATATTAGGTGCGGTATTTTCGTTATAGGCTTAATTTAAATGCTAGGCTGACTTAACGGACAAGAATATTTAAGTTTTTTTCGCCTTTCTTTACTATTACTGGTATTCCACTTAATATAAGACAAAAATTGTGGTTCATGCAGGAGGATATGGCTCCATCCCATTTTCTTCGTATGGTTAGAAACCATATTAACGATCATGTTTCACATCGCTGGATAGGTTAGGGAAGTGAATTTCCTTGGTCACTTGGCAGCCTTTATAATAATCCTCTTTATTTCTTATGTAGCTATATGAAAGAATTAGTTGTAAGAAGAAAATTACTACTCGGGAACAATTGTTAGAAATAATTCAAGGTATCGTTAATGCCATTAGAAACAACGAAAGTATTTTCTTCCTTAAAAGAAGGGTTAAGAAAATGCATTCAGGAGAATGAGGGAAATTTCCAGCATTTACTGAAATAGACTCATTTACAAGTTTTGGTTTGGTTTGTTAATACATTTGACATGGTTTATGATAAACCGATTTTATTATGGCAATATTGTATTCCGTGGCAAATATCTCGAAAAAGAGTGTCGATAGCGGCATCAATAAAGTATACCCTAGTGGATTATATGCAGAACACTAATGAAGAAAAGTACAACGTTCCAATACATTTCGCCTTTGTGGATTTCCATGACGCGTTCGACTCCATCGAAGTGAGACATTTTTCCCTAGATAGAACCGGAACAGGTAATCTGAATGTTTTTAGAAGATTTATTTGGGATGAAAGAGAGTTGATCGGTTTATATCTTTCAAGTTATCCGCACTTCGCTGATGTCATCATATTAATTTCCAACGACATAGATGAACTAAAGACAAAGATTAATGAATTTAATACAGCCTCTAAATGAATCCCGACAAAACTAAATGGAGTGCCTTTGGGAAACTGGGATATGTGTTGAGAAGCAAAAAACGACCCACCAATCTCAAGAAGGAGAGGTTTAACATGTTTATACTACCAGACGCTACGTACGGACTAGAAAATGTTAACCAAAATGAAATGCAAGTCGCCTGAAAGTAATGCAATACAAAATGGGTATATTAGTCCACATATCTCACGTAATTCAAGGCTTTTTTCATAATACAGGAAAAAAAAACCCCTGTTACGTTTGACTTTGCTACTCGTCAGCTAACGCAAGTATACATAATACGTGTATTTACATGATGATCTGAACTTCTTTCTGTTTTGTCCTTTGAGTGATATTACTTTATTAGTTTATATGGATATAATACTTAATTTTAACGGATTTAAACGCCGAAAATGTATTCGTATATGTATATTATCTGTTACTGGAATTGTATCTGATATAGAAAATGTTTGATGCTTGTAAAATATTAATGAAAATAATTTTAAGAAAAATAAAATATTGAAAAAATAAGGAAAAAGTAAGCCCTAAATTTGAAATTATGCCCGAAAATGTTTCTTATTTATTTTAATTTTATGCTAATTAAGTTAATTTTATTAAAGATTGGTAAAAAAATAAAGGTGCAAAATATGGTAGGTAATAATTTGTCCTTTTTGTTATTCATTCTTCATTACAAACACCAATGGTTTTTGTCATAATAAAAATATTTTGCGATAAAAAGGTGCAATGAAACTATTAATTTTGCCGAAAATCCACAAAAAAAATGTCAAATATTGCTATCAGTTATAATACTATATAATACATCCAACTATAAAAGTTTTTGCATAACTATAGGGTGGCCGCGTGGTTAAGTCTTATATATATATATATATATATATATATATAAATATATACATATATATATATATATATATATATATATATATAAATATATATATATATATATATATATATATATATATATATATATATATATATATATATGGATGTGTGTGTGGTTGCCTTTACAATACACATATATTTGGTAGATTACACGTTTTGTGAATAAAATAGTGAAATATAAATGAAGTGAATCATAACACATGGAAATATCGGATATTATATGTATGTACATACAAAATATTTAAGTTAAAATCTTGATAACACGATATAAATTTGTAATTCCTAAAAATTAATAACAGCTGTTATCAATTATAACAATTTCTTATCGGTGATTCGGGAACGCACAAACTAAAGAGGTACATACACGACTGGTTTTCACATTTGTTGGAGCGGAAATTGTGATCGCTGGACTGGGCAGTTCATTTTCTTTCTCTCTGTATATCAATAACCAATAAATACCGATTAATATAAGGGAGTATGCAATCAACGCAGGAAATTAATCTAAATACTTTATATACCGAGCTGAAAGAGAATAAGGTTGAAATAAAAAGTTTTATAGAGGCTAGTGAAACTAGAATCTTATTGAAACTAGAAGAGCTAAACAATCGAATAAACCAACTGGAAAAAGAAAACCAATTTTTAAAACAGAAAATTGAGAGGATTGAAATTAATAATAAAAAGAAAAATTTTGTAATATTTAACCTAGATTTATCAGAGATATCCCAGTGTGCTATAGCTCAAAAAATAAGAGAACTTCTTGAAATAAATATTGATAAATCGCATATTAGTGAAGTTTATCAAATAGGACAATCAGGCCCTATTAAGGTTGAACTAACCAGTTATCAAATTAAGAAGTCAATCTTTAGAGAAGTAAAAAAATTAAAAGGAACTGGGATAGCCTTCGCAGATGATCTGACTGAGGATCAAAGGGTGGAGCAAAAAGCTCTTCGAAGATATCTTTATCAAACTCGTCAAAATACTTCGGATCATTGTTATATCAGGGGTTCAAAATTATTCATTAACTATAAACCTTTTACAATTAGTGAATTAAAAAACTTAACCCGAAATAATACTCCTCGTATAAACAGTGCTCCTGCGACACCATTGGGAATCCCGTCGAAAATTACAGAAGAGGTACTTGAAGCTTTGTCTAGTGATAAACGGACAAGCCAGGAAAAGGCTATTGCAGATCCAGAAAGTGCTACATTACCCAGTAGAGATAAAGAGAGGGACCTAAATACTAATACTCCAAAAGCCGCACCACCGTTGAAGAATAGAGGAGATAAAGTACAAATCCAAAAGACTAGTGTTCAAAATTTAACGAAAGAAAAGTTACGAAATCACTCAAACAAAATGTAATTTGAATTCTTGAACTAAAAAGTGGTTAGCGTTTAGTGCTTTATTTGTGAGTACTTTTTTATAAAGACAACCAATACTGCTTTTGGTATTTACTAGGTAGTCCTTATTGTTACAATTGTTTTACTTCAACTGTCTTATAATATTGTTAGGTTAGGTTATTTTATTTCAATTTTATATCGGTTTAGTTGCTCAGCTAAATGTCTTGTTTTGCAATTGTTTGTTTTGGTGTATATAATACTTCTTGTTTATGAAATTTACTGTATATATTTTTTTATTGATTTTTTTTAACACAAGCTATCTATTTACCGATTTAAAATGGATCAGTATTTACGAGATTTTATTCTAACAGAGAAAAAGTGTAAAGTCATTAGTAGTGGTACCGATTTTGTTTGTAGCATTGAGCATTATGATCACTATTTTTCGGTGTTTCATAGCAATATTCGAAGCATTAACAAAAATTTTAATGAAGTGCTAGGTCATTTGAGCTGTTTTCACACTATGAATGTTGATTTTGATATAATAATTTTTACAGAAACCTGGCAAGTGAAAGATGTGAATATGTTTGGAATGGATGGATACACTACAATCTACAATAACGGTGAATACAACCAAAATGATGGTGTTTTGGTGTATGTAAAAGATGCGTTTATAAATGAGTTTTTTTAAATTTAAAATAAACCGATTGGGTGAGCTAAAATTTGTAAATATTTTCTTAAATAAAAAGAAGATTCATATAAGTGCTCTATACAAGCTCCCAGGTATAAATCCTTTTATATTTAATCAGAATATTTTAAACTATTTGGAAAATAATACACTGGAAAACTATACACATTTTATTGTGGGTGATATCTATGAATATAGATATTAAGTCAAATGCGAAATACAGTCAGGATTACATGAATATGTTAAGTAGTTTGGGATACGTATCTTTAATTAACACATATACGCGCGTACAGGGTAATTCTAAGAGCTGCATTGCTGCATCTTTGTAAAGAAACCCGGGGATAGAGAATTGATGGATGCCGAGTCTTTCTTATACCAAACGGACATTACTGACCATTTTCCAATCATAGCGTGTATAAAAATCCAAAAGGAAACCAATAATTATCAATCTGAAAAAATAGAAAATCATGTAATTAATGAAAAACATCTCATTAACTCTATTAAACACGAAAAATGGGCTCATATATATCTTAATCC
This sequence comes from Kuschelorhynchus macadamiae, assembly GCA_030620095.1. Lineage (NCBI taxonomy): Eukaryota > Metazoa > Arthropoda > Insecta > Coleoptera > Curculionidae > Kuschelorhynchus > Kuschelorhynchus macadamiae. The sequence goes on from JAUTXW010002001.1 coordinate 107,024, forward strand.
AAATACTAACTCGGCATTTGAGCAGTTCACAGTAACGTTAAAAAACTACATTAGTTCGGCGACTACAGAGTATAATGTAAATAAAAAGACCAGAAAGAGACATCCATGGATTACAAAATGCCTTATTCAGTCAGTGCAAAAAAAAACTTTTACATACATTTAAAAATAAACTAAAAAAATTATTGAATATTACAAAAATTAACTTTTATAAAAAACATTTGGCTGAGTGTCAATCCGATTCAAAAAAAATCTAGAACACTGTAAATTCTTTTACCAACAATAATAAAAAGCCTCGTCAAAACATAAAACTGACTTGCGATGGAGAAACTATAACAGAAGAAAGGGAAATAGCTGATAGGTTTAATGATTTTTTCATTCAAATAGGGCAGAGGCTTGCAGATGGTATTGACAGGCCTGCTTCCTCTGTTATTAAATCAAATATAAATTCAATGTTTTTAAAACCAGCAGACGGCAGCAACAAAGCACCGGGCCATGACAACATTTCGGCCAAGACACTAAACACAATTACTCCCTATATTAAAAAACCTGTAACATTTCTAATTAACAAAATTTTAAAAACAGGAATTTTTCTTGATACTTTGAAAAAGGGTATTGTAATACCATTGTTTAAAAAAGGGGATTCTACAAACATGACAAACTATAGGCCGATAACATTAATAACCAATCTTACAAAAGTAGTGGAAAAATTATAAAACTAAAAATGGAAGTCTTTATAAATAAGTATAGCCTATTATCAAAAATCAGTTTGGTTTTAGAAAAGGTATGTCAACAGATGATGCTCTTTTGTTTCTTACGTCCAATATTTATAAAAATTTAGACAAAGATAAAAACGTGATATGCTTATTTTTGGACTTGACCAAGGCGTTTGATACCGTTAATCATGCCATATTAATTAATGAGTTAGAAAATCTTGGTTTCAGGGGAATAGTTTTAGATCTTAAATCCTACCTCGTGAATAGAATACAGATCGTGAAAATAAATAATACCTTCAGTAGGGATAAGAATCTGACCTGCGGTGTGCCACAAGGTACTGTCCTGGGTCCGGTGCTATTCTCTCTTTATATTGATGGTCTCTTAAATTTGGATATCCAGGGATGCATCTCATCATTTGCTGATGATACGGTCATCTTATATGAGGGATGTTCATGGGATCGGGTAAAACAAAAAGCTGAACAAAATTTGTGCAAAATAAAATGGTGGTTCGATGAAATGCGTCTTAGTATTAACTTCCTCCATACAAAACATTATCTTTTCCAAATAATTCAATTACCATCGAAGAAACAGACAATATTAAATATTTGGGGGTTGAGATAGACAGACATTTAAAATGGGACTGTCATATAAACTTATTAATTAAAAAGCTAAGGCAAATACTCTACAAGTTTAAACAAATAAAAAAAAATACTCGATATTCCTCAACTTAAAAGTATTTACTATGCTTTTGTAAATTCACATTTACAATATGGAATTTCCAGCTGGGGAGGTGCCTATCAAAAGCATATTAAACCCCTTGAGGTAATACAAAAAATGTTTTTAAAGATAATTTATGGAAAAATCAATACTTACCCAAGTGACGATCTTTATAAACTTAGTAACATATACGACGTAAAACTGTAGGATACTTAATACCCAGTTTAAAAACGGGCATGAACTGGGAAATATTAGTCATGAACACAATACGCGACTTAAAAATACAATGCAAACTGTGACACTAAAGGTTTCAAAAACCAGTCCAGCGGTCAACTTGGTTTTTGTCTTCATATATTTATCGTCAGATACCTAGATATATAAAAGAATCGAGTACAAGCAAACAATTTAAATCTCAGTTAGGAAAATGGATTCATGACCAACCCAGAAAAATTATTCATGATTTTGTTAATCTTAAATAATTGTGTAAGAATTAATTTAACTGTTTTATATGATATAATTGTTTTTGAAATCATGGAAATGTTTTTGTTAACGCTTTGTTCCTTGGATGTTTTTTGTGTTATAGGCTAGGTTTTAAAGTTTGTTTTAGGCATTTGTTGATAAAATTTGAAATTAAGTAGTAAAATGAAAAATGTATGTCCCAAACTAGTCTTTGGACTTCTGGGATTTCTTTCTTTTTATTTCCTGGTAATATTAATGATGTAATGTATGTTGAACTATTGGAAATAAAAATTATTTATATATATATATATATATATATATATATACATATATATATATTATTCAATTTGTTTCTTAAACCCGGTATATATTAATTGGACTTCTTTCTTGGGTATAGGTTTATTTGCAAAATCAAACAATGGGATTAACTTGACGTTTCGCCTATCATAGTAGGCTTTCTCAAAAATTGCTCATTCCTTTTTTTTTGGTATATAAGGCTTTCCTTTCCTATCTACAATTAATTTAAAAAACATTTAGTGGTCTAATTATAAAAAGACATTTACAATTTCAACTCAAGTCTCTATTCGGACGCGAGAAAGAAAGCTTCGAAAATGCCAAATGTGATTTTGGCGAAACGTCAGCAAAACTGTTTTTTTTTTGAGAACGACAGTAGTGGACGGATGTACACCCGGAATGAAAACACATTATAAATATATATATATATATAAAAATATAAATATATATATATATATATAAAATATATATATATATATATATATATATATATATATATATATATATATATATCATAGGTTTTAAAAAGTCCTGTATTTGATAAAATTCAGGTTTTTAATAATAAAAAATAAGGAAACGTGAAATGAATTGAGAAATTAGAAGTTAGCGATCTTACTACTATAATTACCCCGAGTCTGTTATAATCAAGGTACAGCCGTTAAGGTTGTGCGAGATAAAAAAGTAAAACTTAAAATTTATAAATTACCTTTAAAAAAATAAAAAACTGACGAACTTAAGCAACTCAAGGTTTCTTTGCGACCTACCGCTCATACATGTTACATTATATCTGTATCTATATGTGGTTGATGGTAAACAATAAACAAAAATACCCACAAACTAACGATTGTGGAATGTTTTATCCTATCGAATTTTTGGGGGCAAGATTTGAATGTTTAATTATTTGATATAGTAATGTCAGCAGGGAATTAAATGCGTTGATATAGCCATCCATTATTTTAAGCACTTTTATCCGACAATACTGCAAATTGCATTTGCGTTGGGACTGGATTATGAGCGATACAAAACAGAGTCAATGGATAAACAGTTGAAATTAAGTTTAATTTTCTATGCATTGGGTACATTAAACAGTAGCGTAACCAGACCAAAAGTAAAGGGTGACACAACCAAGAGCTAAGTGGGGGGGGGGTGAAAATAAATTTTAAGACCTTTCGAGGGGTGAACCACCTAACAGAAATGCGTGCAGTGATTTTCTAAATTAGGTAATAGTAGGCTATTTCTAAGTATATTTCATAGGAAATACGAGGTATTTTTAGTAATACAAGTATTTCTTTAGTATTACTACTATTTCTTTAAGTATTATTACATATTACTCAACTGTTAACTGTTATTACTTTGTGGAATTACCTATATTTCCATTAAACTACAAAGTAATCAAGTTAGTAACTGAATCTCAAAAATTGTTAGAGCTACAGAGATAGTTAAATTGTGACAAAAGTTCAGAATTTCATGCTCTTGAAACAATTTGGAAACTTTGCGTTTTCCTTGGCATTTTCTAAACTTAATTATAATACTTTTTTACACATTGCCTTTATAAAAATCCTAACCACTGGATATCCTAACAATAACATAGGTTATCAAATTTTGAAATTTTGTCACATTTTGAAAACCATTGAATTCAAGTGCAGGTAATTTAAGAAAATTGTCCTGTACCAGGGCATTAGGTAGATGGGATGTACCACTTTTTCAGGATACCCATTACATATAATATAGAGTTAAAAACCATTTAATTCAAGTGCAGGTAATTTAAGAAAATTGTCCTGTACCAGGGCATTAGGGAGATGAGATGTACCACTTTTTCAGGATACCCATTACAGATAAAATAGAGTGGGCACCAAAAGAATGGAAACGAGCCTTTAAGTTATTTGCTTCTTGTCTAATAATAAAACATTCAGATCCGTCAATTACATTTTAATTTTTTGCACATTTTATATTTTTTAAACGGTAGACTGAGATCTAAACAATTGTACACATGCCAACCAGTAAAGACAGCATCATATAGGATTTTTTTAATAACTGAACTTAATAGCATTCTAGTTTGCAGAAAGAAAGGTCCAATTTGATATTATTTTCAATTGACAAAAACTAACATTTTTCTCAAAATTTTCAAAAAGGATATAAGTAATATGTATATATATATATATATATATATATATATATATATATATATATATATATATATATATATATATATATATATATATTATTTATAATATTTCATACCTATAGCCCAAATTTGAAAATTTCAACTCCATCGGTTGATTTGAAATGTTTCTCTTTTTTTTTTAATTTAATCCTTTTTTACCTGGGCCACCGAATGTAAGCAAATCTGAATAATTAAACTGTCACCGCACTATTATTAATAGAATCGTTGCTTGAAGAATTCATTCAATTGTTTAAAAGAATTTGAATAATTTAATAAATGAAAAAGAAAAACTTTGCTGAAGTTTCGCCAAAATCACATTTCGCATTTTTAAAGCTTTGTTCATCTAGCTTCAGCCAAATAAATTCTAATTTTTTTTTTAGAAATTTTATTTCATATAACTCTTACTATTTCTTGCTAACACCATGCCTATGTATTAACCTTGATTATAAAATAGTGCCTTGTACTTTTTTGTGGATATTTCAATTTTATCGAGAATATCAGTTTGGTCAAGCTCCCTTTGAGATTCACTGGAAGTGTCCTCATAAACTCTTTTTGTTAATTTTATTTCCTGTTGATTCTTTTTGTGGCAATCTTTCTTAAATTCTTTTGTTTCTTTTATTGTTTTGGATTTTTTTTTAAGATTCTTTGTACCCATAGATTTAATTCGTACTACTCTGTCACTAGACGGCCCATGCTATTCCCTAAAATACCAGCACAGTGCTGATTTTCGTAGAATAGCTGTATTTTATTTTGTTGTGTGACAAGTACTGGATAATTTGGCATTGACCCAGGTACTGGTAATGACTTGTGTAAACTTATGTCGTGGTTTTCTTATTGTAAAGGAGGCATGCAGCTTTATTTGATAAATGCTAATAATACCTGCATAGTAATAAGTGAGATCGAATTAGTTAATGAAAAATAAAATATATTCATCCCTTCCTCAATGCATTTCTTGGTATTACTCAAATATTGTCGATGAATTTCTTGTTATTACCACGTATTTCTATGTATTTCCTAGTAATACTTTATATTCCCAGGTAGTATTAGTATTACTAAGTATTACCGAGTCAAAATGGTTCAGTGTACAGTGATTTCCTAGTGGTTCGCCTCTCAAGACCTTTATACGAGTAAAATATAGAGGGTAGGGTTCATAACGAAGGAAGTTTCGTCAAGGTCGAATCTACGGATTTTTGTCATACCCATATATTTCTTAAATTTTAGGTAGGCGATTTCATTATAGTAGATAAAGATGAACGAGTACCTGCGGATCTGGTATTGTTAAGGACAACGGAAAGTTCTGGTACGGTATTTGTGAGAACAGATCAGCTTGATGGCGAAACTGATTGGAAATTACGCCTAGCTGTGCCTGCTACACAAAAATTGGCTAATGATCATCAGTTGTTTGAAATAAGTGCTACTCTGTATTCCGAAAAACCACAGAAGGATATTCATTCATTCATTGGAACTTTTAGTAGGGTAGGTATTATATATACACATAACTTCCATAAATTATGGAATATTTAAAAGTGCAAGTTCTTTTCAATTACTCTTAATGTAAAGCGATTTTCACATTTTTTTGCTAATAATTAATTCTAGGGTTTAGGGCAAATAATTTTGTGATTGTTCCTTTATTTTAATGCATTGGTTTACGCTGCTTTTTATTAACACTAATTTTAATATTATACTTTAAATACATCTATTTTATAATGTACAGGGTGCCTCTTTACATTTTTTCACCCCTACAGCTTTTATTTTTAAAGATAGAAAATAACTAAATGAAAAAGTGATAAGGTTTTGCCTGACTTGCTAAGATTTTTTATCAGAATAAACAAATGAATATCGCATATCTGTCAAAATATACCAACTTCTATTTTTTTTAATAGAGCACCCTGTATATTCTTTCCTCAATGAACTCTTCATAATCTCCAGATTTCAACAATATATACATGTTGTATATTTACTTCAAGCCTTTTTCTATTTATTATATTAAGGGATACCTATTCATAGAGATGTAAAATGAAAACGACATATGACGTGACATATGACCGTCATGTGTCAGTGACATTGGCCATTTTTGCTTATAAATCAAATACAATCTAAAAATATAAAAACAAATTTTTTAAATATTTTGTTTTGAAAATTTTCATATCCTAAACAAAAAATGTTATAAAACGTAGTACAGATCAATTGGTCCAGTGGTTTTTATGTTATGTTGTAGTCGGACCCGTGACAAAACGTATTATTACATCTCTAATCAATTATTTATTTTGGGTTTTATGACAATTGAAAACTATTGTTCTGGTTCTGTAACGAAATGTACGCATCTATAAGTTTACATCGACCTAGAAATTAAAAAAAATCGACACATTCTAGTCACAATGTGACTAGGATGTGTCAATATCGAATAATCGATTTTGATTTACAGAGGCATACAATTGGTTACTTAATCATAGAATAATTCGTATTCATATCAAAATATGAAAAAGTATAAACCTTAACAGAAAATATGTGAGACTTGTCTAAACAAAGACAAACAAAAATAAATAACAACGAAATTAGTGATGGTGTATGATATTTCTGCGAATATATAAAAAATATCAAAATGACCAATATAACCAAAATGGCCCAATGAAAATGACATATTATAACATTTTCAAATTTATGTATAATTATTTAGTTTATAGTAACAGTGAGGCAATTACAAAATTTGACTAGTTATATAGTTACTGATTTTTACACAGTGTTCTATCACCATCCTGTCGAATAACTCTACAAGTTGGATTTTTCCAAATTTACATATCATACACTTTATAAAAGAAAGTTAATAGAATCTTTATTAATACGGTGTTACTATTGAAAGTGACATATTTTTAATGTATAATCAGTTTTAGTTACTAAGATACTGGCCTTCTTTATTAATGAAAATAACAATTTTTTCATTTACAATAAAATATTCTGTTTTTTTGGTTTCTTCTTTCAGTACGTTTCACTCACATGAATTATGATAAATATATTTACTCTCTTCTTTCTTGTAAATATCAATTTAAGACTTTGAGAACACTTGAACTATTAGAAAGTTTCAGTTGACATAACTTTTTGTTTTCATCTCTCCAAGCTGCCTTTCTTTATGTTTGCTTGGTATGGAATGTTAAACAGACATTTTGCTGACGGTTTTTCATTATTTTAAGCCCATTAGTAATCTGAAACAAAATTGAACATTATAACTTTGCAGTTAAATATAACCTTTAAAATATCAAGACTTTTATGTAAATTACATTTTACATACCTCAATATGTTTTATTCATAATTCATTGGATTACATTTTGTAAAGTATTTTCAACTTCTCTAAATTAAGACAAAAGAAATTTGTTTTTGCTTTGTTTATAAATATTCGGAATTTGCGCCTGCCTTTCTCTTCTGTCACTATTGTTTCATTGGTTTCTTATTTTTCGGCATCCAGCCAGGTTTGACAGTATCTGATTTTTCATTTAAGTCATAATTTTGGTTCTGCTCAGGAGCAATTCGCCAGCTGTATTCGGGGACACCGAATGTTATCGGGTTCTTACTCCCTTCTACTAGTGGCGCCAGCAGTGAACTCCACTGTAATTATTATTTTATTTTATGGCATTAGGTTGGCATAAGTCTGAAGTGAGGAAGAATGATGGAGGGGAATGTCAAACTTCTTTAAATCTTCTGGAACTGATTTTCTCGTCCCTTTCTATTGGCTCTCCTTAGAGGTGCAACATGTGTCCGGCTTTATAAAAGTGCCTTAATGGACCAATTTTTTTAAAGTACTGAGAGTATGCCATAAGTAAATTATTTTAAAGTGCAGTGCTGTGAAAGCCTAAGGCCTATTTATGGACATCATCTGGTCATAAATTTTGGTCCCGTTTTATTTGGGTCCACATTTGATCAACCACGTGAATGGCGTCTTGAATTTTGTTTTTGGCTGTCGGTCCTCGAGAAGCCTTTCTAGATGTCTGGAAATTCCCTTTATTGGTGACCGTTGACGTCGAAGGAGCCCTCTAGATGACTAGAGGGTTTCAGGTTAAGAATTCAAGATATGGTTTTGGGATATAGTTACAAGTTTATGGTGTAATTTTTGGGGTACATAAACCAAGAGTTCTACAATGGTTTTGGAGTTCCTTCCTGTAAGAGTACAAGGAATTAATTCTTAATTTTTATATTTATAAATTTTATATAAGGTAGCAGAAAGGAAGTAAGTAACCTATTTTTTGTAAAACAGCCTTGGCGAAACACTTTATATTTTTATGGCTTTTTTCCTTGCGGCAGTGTAAGAGAAAATTCATGAATTTTTGATTCCCTGTGCGCTATTTAATTTAATTTTCATATTTACATATTTGCGACATGACATTTCGCCAGATGTTCATAGGTTGATAATATAATGGTAATAACGTTCTATCACATTTCATATATTTGATATATTTTATATATTTTACATTTTCATTTATTTTTTTATATCTTCATGTTAATTGCATTTTTGAATGTAAGCTAAATTTCACATGTCAAAAATTATTTTATAAAACAACTTTAAAAAAAAAACAAAAGATCAAGGTGATCATTAAAATTTGACAGTCTGCACTTTATATAGTGTTTTATTGAAAAGCCCTCCAAATTTTTATTTTGTCTGCATTTAAATATCAATATAGATTTCTTCCTAATTGAGTCACAGTCAATTAGGTGGCGCCCATTTTAATTTCGAAAGGTGTACCCGAGAACCTGCAACCTACAGCTCTCCGAAAAGATGGCTGCCGTTCGCATGTATTGGTAAGTTCATAGGGACTTTACGCCATAATATAACAAAATGACGATTATGACCGTCGTCGGGTCATTTTGGTCATATGTCCTACTCACATCTCTAGATATTTAACTTAACATGTGCACAACACCAATGCAGCAAATATTGCCGAAACTCATCGGGAATATCGCAGGATATACAGCGTTCGCAAACACCTTCAATGACACCTCTAATAGGTATGGACTTGTGCATCTGTGAAACCAGACTACCTGAACATGAAGCTTAATAACTTCGTTTTTACTTTAACGTAATAAAATGTAAAAGCGGTTAGAGTAAATATAGAACGAAAATATATTGTTGAAATCGGGAGATTGTGAGTATTACAATGAAAAAGTAATATACATGGTATTCTATTAAAAGAAACAAAATTTGTTAATTTTTTGTCAGATTTACGATGCTCATTTGTTTATTGTAATAAAAACCTTGAGAGGTTCAGGCAAAACCCTACTTTTATATTTAAAGTCCCATTTTTCCTGTAAGGGAAACGCAAAACATACGAAAACACGTGGTACACATCTTATAATACATATACTTTTTATATTTTGTTTTTCCTAATTACTGTTCAATGAAGTATATACAGGGTTAGTCCCTAAGTACATTAAAACATTAAGGGGCTGATTTTTTAGACTATTTTAAGAAAAACATACTTTTTAACTTGCGTCTTAAATGCTTCAATTCTGAGACATAGGGCTTTGAAATTTAATAAAACTTGCTGTACTGTAACAGTATTGAAATCACTTCCTTTTGCAATTATTGAAAAAAAAATCTTTTATCCATTGCCATACACAGGGGTAACTGTAGTAGGATTCTTTAGGGATTGGATGCTACGCCATTGTTTTTTCTAAGTGTGGCTTATTTCTTCAAATCATCACGTTGAAATAGACAATAATTGTTTTTTGTGTTTTTTTGTTGGCATGATCCGTTATAGGTGAAAAAATGGAAATATTTTAAAAACGCTCCCCATAACTTGGAAATGCAGTTTATTAGTTATGGTATTAAAGTGCTGTCATTATCACGTTTATTTCTTTAATTAAAAACATATTAAATTGTTCTAAATAGGAGGTATTTTTTTCGAAATGACCTGATTCACGGCTATGCAGATGGCAGACATGCATTTCGTTTATAGTCTAGCTAATGGAAATGCATCTGAAGCATGTCGCATTTATCCAGAAAGGTTCCCTCGAAACATTTTCAAATATTCATCAACGGCTTCATGAAATAGGAACTTTTGCAAGTACTGTATCGGAACTAGAAGAAGCCTAGAACTAGAAACAGTGTTGGTACATTAAACGTAAATCACCAAACAGTCTAAAGAATTTTACAATATTATCAGCTGCTTCCATACCACATTCAGAAGATGTAAGAATTGTTACCGGGTGATTTCCCTTAGCGAGTGAATTTTCGTTAATGGATACTTTAAAAAATAACAGAAAATTCTAACTTTATAAACTTTATTCTTCCCACCGATGCTGCAGCCTTTTCCAGAAATGCAATTTAATAGCTGGTCATCAACATAAGTTTTCAGTAAATGTTCTCGCCGATACTATTGGTGATTTCCTTATTGATATATTTTTTCTTCCATTAAGACTAGACAGAAATACTTTTCGCTATTTTATTATATATGAACTTCCTGACTTGCTGAAAGATGTGCCGATTGTGGTGAGGAATTAGCTATGATTTATCCATGATGGGGATTCTGTTCATTTTAGCGTTACATCAAGGGAATATTTTTCAATCAGCAATACCCAGGTTAGCTGATAGGTAGGGGAGCGTTAGAACCACACCAATCGTGGCCCCCCACAAAAAAAACTAAAAATATAAGGGATTGGGAAGCTTACAAGGAGGCGCGTAATTGCTAAAGGGGTTCGAAGTGAAACAAAAACTTATGTTAATTTTGTTAGCAGAGCACACAATAATAAAAAAAATGTTGCAAACATTACAAATAATGAACGTCTACAATACATCTAAAAAAATAGTAAGCTACCTACCTACTCATCTAAAAAACCCTGAAGTGATAAACACATTCTTTGTTGAATCAGTTCGACAAATTGCTCCTTCGGTCTTAACTGAAATTATAACTAGCTACCTTAGCAGCAAATGTTCAGAATAAGAGATTGGTGAACGATCGCGAAGTAGTTTAGACTTAATCTCAGCTCAAATAGAATGCTGCAGATCAGATATCGCTTGAAATGATAAAACTTTGTTGTCCCGATATTGTGCCACTACTAACATATGTTTAATGTTGGCAGAGATAATGGTACATGCTCTATAGACTAGAAAGTTGCATTAGTACTGCCGCTTCCTAAAGTCCCCAGCCCTAAGGATGTCTTTAAGTTGAGACGGAAAGTCCGTTGTTAGTTCTGTCCAAGGTTTTTGAAAAACTTATTTACAAACAAGTAGTCGATTACCCTAATGCCAATTATTTACTTCCAGAATGCCAATCTGGATTTCGAAAAGCATTAAGTACTGCAACACTTTTGTTTGTTAAAAATGCTGGATGCTATACTTTTGGCTGCAGACGGGGGAGAAACGTCGGCTTTGGTCTTGCTTGACTGAAGCAAGGCTTTTGACAGCCTTAACCATGCACTTCTCGGTGCCAAATTGTATCACTTTGGACATTTTCGTCAATAGAGAAGAAGAAGAACAAATAGTTCAGGTAGCAGGTGGAAAATCTGAGTCTTTGTTACTGTAGAGAGGTATGCCTCAAGGGTCATTACTGGAACCCCTTTTTATTTGTCATTTTTACAATGATATAGGTCAATGCGCGAGGCAATGTCGTACGCTGACGATATACAGGTGTACACGAGTTTTGATAAAATTGATGTATTTGGGGCAACTGAGAAACTTAACTCTAGCCTAAACTCAATATACAAATATTCTTACGATAACAGTTTAAAGCTTAATCCATCCAAGTCAGCTTTAATTTATTTTGGATCTTTCAACAATTGGGCTAGTCAAATTATGAATATGACAGACCAGAAATTTGGGGCTGATGTTGATAATAAATTAAAACTTTCAATCTAGGTAACAAAAGTAGTTCCAACTGCATATTGCAATTGACGCAATTTGTATAGAAGGCATTTGCTAAATCAAAAATAAAATAAAATTATTGTAATTTTGTATATGTAACTTTCCTTGATGTTGCTAATAAGTATACTTTAAACAATTCAGAAATCGTGTACTCGCTTTGTATACGGTCTTCGGATGAGGGATCACGTCACTTATAAGCTGAAGGAGCTGAGTAGGCTTTACATTGATGATGGAGGGGAACCCACAATATCTATACCAAAATTTTATTTCTAGATGCGCAACGCACTCTCGTGATACTCGCTACAATAGCCATTATCAGATTCCCAAGATTTAAGGTAATGTCTAGGCTACTACCAAGCACCTATGGTTATTAACTGCGATTTTTATGAATAACAAGAATTATAAAGAAAGTTCAAAAACCATCTATTTAAGAAATGTGCATGATTTGCTACCGTTTTATAAGTTTTGTATACTATCGTTGTGTGTTTTAGTAATGTATTTAACTAGTAATTGAGTTGCTCCCGTCTCCTAGTATGTGTTAATTTATTTAATTTATTTTGGTGTATTGTAATAGTTGATAGATAGGTTATGTCTTATTTGTACTACAAGCAAACAGTAATGCTGCCCTTCGCGGAATTATGAATAAAGGCCTGTGTTTATTTATTTATTTATTGTAATACTGTAATAATAACCTGTGTAATATTTTATTAGCTATATATAATTATTATTAACAAATGATTATTCAAATAACCTATTTCTGTATTTCCATATATTCCAAATATTCACCATATAACATATAAAACAAATGAAAGTCTCAAACTTCTGAGGTAACCTGATTAAATTTAAATTGGACCTTGTATATTTTATTTATCCGTTTAATTTCTTGTTAAATTACGTGTCTAATAATGTGCCACAAGTCATCCTTTTGTCATTAAATTACAACAATGTTTAGAATTTTCCTGCGAGCTACATAATTTTTCATCGGGGAAACTACTAAACCATTTTAAAATAATTTTCTCTTATATTAATTTTAATTGTTTCTAGATACTTGCTTACGATCGGCCAGTGTAAATGCAGCTTAAATCGCATACATTGAGAAAAAGTAGTAGGCTATGGAAACAAAATAGCATGATACGGCCATCATTATCTGGTTATTGGCACTTGTATCGTATCTTTGAGTTCTTTGATTTTTAAAGAATAAGGTATTTCTGTTGATATCTCATTAGTGTTTGACGAGTGTAGAAAAAATTCGAGAATGGGCTCTAACCTGTATGCTCAAAGAAATCCTGCAGCATCCTACTTTCACATATTTCAACAAACTCGAGGTAAAGTTTACAAATGAGAAAGCCAATAATGACGACATGAAGAAAATTTTATCGATTGGACAATTAGAAAAAGAAACCAACGTAAATCGTGAGTCAGCCAGACGAATTAAAAAAAAAACATGCATTTCGATCTTATAAGTATCACGTACACCATCATCTATACGAACATGATCTCCCTAGAAGACTAACTTTCTGCAGCTGGTTCCATAACCGGTACTAAGAAGACAATTGTTTTCATTTTAACATTCTATGGTCTGATGAATCCCGCTTTACAAATGTTGGATTTTTTAATAAAAATAGTACACGTTACTGGGCCACTGAAAACCGGCGTTTAATAAGAGAAGGTGCCTTCCAGGAACGTTTTGGCGTGAATGTGTGGCTCGGTGTTTTGGGAGTACGCATAGTTGGGCCGATATTTTTTTACCAGCCTTTAAATGGTGAAGAGTATTTACAATTTTTATAGAACCAAATCAAAAACTTCATAGATAAGTTACCCCTAGCTGAAAATAGAAATGTTATATTTCAGCAAGATGGAGCGCCTGCTCATAATAGTAGAGACGTAACAAGACATTTATCTGATAGATTTGGGGAAAGATGGATGGGCACTAATGGCCCCGTTAGATGGCCCGCAAGATCGCCGGACCTCACGATTTTAGATTTTTTTATTTGGCCATATTTAAAAGAAAAGGAGGTTCCTTGATCTATGAAAAGTATCTGATATCGGGTTTAGTTACTATTTCTTCCTTTAGGACTTCTAAGGTGACTTGTCTGACAGCTTTTCCGTCTACTAGTAGTACAGCCTCAGACTTATCAGGGCCTAGGTCCAGTTCATTCTTCTCATGCACTCTGCAATTCTATGTATAGCGATGTTAGTTATTTCTACGACTCTCCTCGGTTTTGCCTGTCACAAAAGGGGACCAAGGATTGATCCTTGTGGTACTCCGCTGGTAATATCCATGGTAACTATATCTCCCACTAGCAGTAACCGGTAAAATAGCGTGTGATCATGCACAATAAGTACGCAGATTACCTTTTTTCTTCAAAGCTTTCACGATTCCCAGCCAAGGAGCGGAGTTTAAAACGTTTTTCACACCAAGTGTTGTAAGTAAACACAGCTTCCTGTTGTTCCAGGAGAAACTTTTTGCCCTCTTTGCTTCCTGTAACACTCTATATATTTCATCAAAAGTAGACTTTCCCTTAGTGAATCCAAATTGGGGCGAGGCCGCCACTTCTTTCTACCTCTTCAGTGAGTCTCTTTAATTAGGTGTTTTAGAAGCTTTCCCTTGCAATTTATCAAACAGAGAAGCCGATACCCTGTTTTAGTTTATATATATATATATATATATATATATATATATATATATATATATATATATATATATATATATATATATATATATACAGGGTGGTCTTTTTAAAGTGTTACAAAGCGATCTTGAGAAAACGGCTGATTGAAAATAAATGAAATTTCTAGGGATGCAATGGGTCGTTAGGGGACATTTTCTGACGGAGTAAGTAATGTTTTAACCCTTTCCACTGTTTAGGGGTGGAGGGTAACTTTTAAATGTTAAATGGAAAGGTGCAGTTTTTTTTCCAGATTCGTAATCTCCAGAAAAAACTAACAAATAATTTAATGTCAATGTCACTACGCTAAATTCAACAAAATTAAAAAGAAAATCAACAGAAGAAAAAACTGATATTAGGTACATACATGATTTTATTTTATCAGATGTTCAAAATGACGGCCATTTTGTTCCAAACATTTATCAACTCTCTTTCGAAAAGAATTCGGCACTCACATATCTGGGGTGATTTCACGAACTGCACGCGTAATCCTTTCTCTCGTGTCTTCGGATGTAGTTGGAGCAGTCACCATAACTTTTTCTTTGACAAAACCCCACAAGAAAAAATCAAGTGGGGTTAAGTCTGGCGATCTTGCAGACCAATTTACTGGTCCCCCACGTCCAATCCATCTGCTAGGATAAGTGTCATTCATTATAGCACGTGCTTCTCGACAGTAATGTGGTGGTGCGCCGTCTTATTGGAACCAAATTGCTTCACGTTGTTGCTCTAGAATATTTGGCATCAATCTTTGCAAGTCATTTCGAACGAAATCGCAGTATCGCTGTCCGTTAAGATTACCATCGAAAAAATGAGGTCCAATAACAACATCGTCAAATATCCCACACCAAGTATCTATCGACCAAGGGTGTTTATTAGCGACTGTTCGCATCCAGTGTGGATTTTCTTCAGCCCCATAAAGCATATTGTGACGATTGACTTGACCATGGTTAGTAAATGTTGCTTCGTCAGAAAATATTATGTTTTCCAGTGAGTTGTTTTCATTGATCTATAGTCGAAACTACCGACAAAATTGCACCCGTCTCTCGAAGTCCTGTCCATACAATTCTTGATGTAAGGTAATATGGTAAGGATGAAATTTAAAATTGTGCAAAATCCTGAGAATGGATGTTTTACACATCCCGGCGGCTTTGGATAGTTCTCGGGAACCAATATTAGGGTTGAGAGCTACTGTTTCCAAAACTCCTACCGCCATGTCGTTCCTTTAGGTTTTCCTCCTGATTCCTAGTCTCTAATCGTTTGAACGCCATGTGAGATTTTGGTGGTAAGTGGGGAAATCTTACCGCCCAAAGTTCAGAAGCATTGCGATAGTTTTTTCTACATTCTCCGAGAATTAATGACATGTCAACTTGGCAGTCGAATTCATTCATTTTAAGGATATATAGTTAAAATCTCAACTAAGATTATTAAATACGAACAGAAATAACACAGCTAAATAATAAACAAACAGAACTTAAAAAAAACAATAAACGAACACAATGAACACTTATTTTAACAAGACGCTTAAACTAAACACTTTAAACTCGAAGATAATTTAAGAAAATTACTGGCAATATCACAACATGTCAAGTCGTTCGTTGTCATGCTAACTGCAATAGAGGCGGCTGGTGAATCATCGCTGCAGTGCCTCAGAGCTCCCAAAAAAATCAGGGAAAAATAACTAACTACATAATCTAACCAAAATACCGTATTTTTTTACCCAGTTGACATGGTAATTCTCGGAGGATGTAGAAAAGACAACGACCATGCTTCTGAACAAAATGGTTGTTATTTCGAACACCTATGATAATAAAATTATGTACCTAATATCAGTTTATTATCAAATTATTGATTATGACGTAGCTTTTTCTGGAGATTACGAATCTGGAAAGAAAACTGCACCTTTCCATTTAACAATTAAAAGTTACACCCCACCCCTAAAACGTGGTGACTGCTGCTGTGAACTACAGCCGAAAACGTGAGAGAAAGGATTACGCGTGCAGCTCGTGAAATCACCCCAGATATGTTATTCAGAGTGCCGAATTCTTTTCAAAAGAGAGTTGATAAATGTTTAAAACAAAATAGCCGTCATTTTGAACATCTGATACAATAAAATAATGTACCTAATATCAGTTTTTTCTTCTATTGATTTTCTTTTTAATTTTGTTGAATTTAGCGTAGTGACATTAAATTATTCATTGATTATAACGTATATATATATATATATATATATATATATATATATATATATATATATATATATATATATATAGATATATATAATGTGTTTTCATTCCGGGTGTACATCCGTTCACTACTGTCGTTCTGAAAAGAACAGTTTTGCTGACGTTTCGCCAAAATCACATTTGGTATTTTCGAAGCTTTCTTTCTCGCGTCCGAATAGAGACTGAAGTGTTGGTGACTGCGACGCTTCCTTTTATACCCCTACTCGGGGCCGAAGGTTATATCTGCGCAGGCGTTGGTCGTTATTTATGTTTTCCGGATGGTGCTGTTGTTGTTGCTCTAATTGCGCTTGAGTTTTTGCGATTTTAGATTTGTCGATTATTGTCTTCCATACTGTTGGTAGTTTTAATGATTCGTCCCTTTTATTCAAATCACCTTGTTTTTCAATTTCTATGGCTTCTCGGATTATTCTGGTCTTATAATGTTCTATATTGGCAATCTCCCTACACCCATCGAAATTTATTTTATGGCCGGTTTCCTGATGATGTAGGAATAAAGCTGAGGTTGTTTGTCTATTTCTGATGCTGAGTTTATGCTCTTCCACTCTTGCTGATATTCGCCTGTTAGTTTGCCCTACGTACAACTTTTCACAATCCTGGCACGGAATACTGTACGTACACTCCGTGGTTTTCCAATTTGATTTTATCTTTTGGGTTTCCGAGTAGTTTACCTATAGTTGTTTGTGGCTTGTGTATTGTTTGTATGTTGTGTTTCCTCAGAATTCTTCCGATTCTGTCTGTTGTGCCTTTTACATATGGTAAGACTACTCGTTGCTTTCCCGGTTCATATTTTTTTGTTGTTCGTTGTTCGGGAAATCTGTGCATTAATAGCTTTCTCTATGGTGCGATTTGTGTAGCCATTTTTCTTTAAAGCACTAGATATTACCTTAAGTTCGTTTTGTCTCGTCTGTGTTTCAGTTAGTCGCACGGATCTAGATATTAGAGTATTTGCCACAGCTTGAATTTGTGCTGGGTGATGATGTGATTTTGCATTTAAATATCTGTCTGTATGTGTTGGTTTTCTATACACGGTGTATTCGAAATGTCCGTTATGCAGTTTTGTGACCAAAACATCTAAAAATGGTAGTTTGTTGTTTTCCTCTAACTCTAGAGTAAATTGTATTCTGGGGTGGATTGAATTTACGTGAGTCAGAAAATTTTAGAGCTCTGTATGACCATGTTGCCATATAATAAATATGTCATCCACATAACGAATCCATAATTTGGGTTTTAAACTTGCTTTCTCAAGAGCTTCTTTCTCGAAGTATATTATAAATAAATTAGCGACTACTGGTGATAGCGAGGACCCCATTGGAGCACCATCCGTTTGTTTATACATTTGCCCGTTGAAAGAAAAATAAGTATTTTTGAGGCAATGCTCCGAGAGTTCTATTATATGTGCCTGGAAATCCTCGTTTATAGCAATCTTGTCCAATGCTTCGTCGATGGGAATACTGGGATATAACGATTTGACATCTAGGCTTGCTATGATATCGTTTTTTTCAAGGACGATATCTCGTATAATTCGAGTGAAATGCTCCGAGTTTTTAACGAAAGAATCAGCTTTTTCTACAGTTGGTTGCATAATTTCAGAAAGGTATTTCTCCAGTTTTTGTAGCGGCGAATTAACAGCACTAACAATAGGTCTGATAGGCGCCCCTGGTTTGTGTATTTTTGGTAAACCATAGAGTTTAGGACATCTGCTCGACTTTTCCCTTGGTATGATTTTTTGTTGAATTTCGGGGTTTATTGGTGTACTTTTTATTTTATTTTTAGTTGTTTTTTCTAGATACGTTGTCGGGTCCCTTGGAACAGGCCTATAACAATTGTCTTGTAGGATATCCTGCATTTTTTGTACGTAATCTTGAGTATTCATAACCACAGTTGCGTTTCCTTTATCTGCTGGAAGGATTGTGATGTCTTTATTTTTTCGAAGGTTTATTAGGGCCTTTTGTTCAGTGGCATTTAGGTTTTGTTTTGGTGTTTTGCTTGATCTTAAAATTCTTGCCACCTCTTGTCGAATCTCCTCTGCTTTTGTTTCTTCAGAGGAGTCAAGGACTCGCTATCACCAGTAGTCGCTAATTTATTTATGATATACTTCGAGAAAGAAGCTCTTGAGAAAGCAAGTTTAAAACCCAAATTATGGATTCGTTATGTGGATGACATATTTATTATATGGCAACATGGTCATACAGAGCTCGAAAATTTTCTGACTCTCGTAAATTCAATCCACCCCAGAATACAATTTACTCTAGAGTTAGAGGAAAACAACAAACTACCATTTTTAGATGTTTTGGTCACAAAACTGCATAACGGACATTTCGAATACACCGTGTATAGAAAACCAACACATACAGACAGATATTTAAATGCAAAATCACATCATCACCCAGCACAAATTCAAGCTGTGGCAAATACTCTAATATCTAGATCCGTGCGACTAACTGAAACACAGACGAGACAAAACGAACTTAAGGTAATATCTAGTGCTTTAATGAAAAATGGCTACACAAATCGCACCATAGAGAAAGCTATTAATGCACAGATTTCCCGAACAACGAACAACAAAAAATATGAACCGGGAAAACGATATATATATATATATATATATATATATATATATATATATATATATATATATATATATATATATATATATATATATATATATATATATATATATATATATATATATATATATATATATATATATATATATATATATATATATATATATATATATATATATATATATATATATATATATATATATATATATATATATATATATATATATATATATATATATATATATAGTAGATATATATATATATATATATATATATATATATATATATATATATATATATATATATATATATATATATATATATATATATATATATATATATATATATATATATATATATATATATATATATATATATATATATATATATATATATATATATATATATATATATATATATATATATATATATATATATATATATATATATATATATATATATATATATATATATATATATATATATATATATATATATATATATATATATATATATATATATATATATATATATATATATATATATATATATATATATATATATATATATATATATATATATATATATATATATATATATATATATATATATATATATATATATATATATATATATATATATATATATATATATATATATATATATATATATATATATATATATATATATATATATATTTAGATATATATATTATATATATATATATATATATATATATTTATATATATATATGTATATATATATATATATATATATATATATATATATATATATATATATATATATATATATATATATATATATATATATATATATATATATATATATATATATATATATATATATATATATATATATATATATATATATATATATATATATATATATATATATATATATATATATATATATATATATATATATATATATATATATATATATATATATATATATATATATATATATATATATATATATATATATATATATATATATATATATATATATATATATATATATATATATATATATATATATATATATATATATATATATATATATATATATATATATATATATATATATATATATATATATATATATATATATATATATATATATATATATATATATATATATATATATATATATATATATATATATATATATATATATATATATATATATATATATATATATATATATATATATATATATATATATATATATATATATATATATATATATATATATATATATATATATATATATATATATATATATATATATATATATATATATATATAGATATCTATATATATCTATATATATTTATATCTATATATATATTTATATATATCTATATATATCTATATATATATATATACATATATATATATATCCGGTTTAACCGGAAGTGATCACATTTTTTTTTAATGATAACCTTTTAATATTTTTTTAATATTTCTAATCTACGTAAAATTTCCATTTCAATTAAGGAATGGATTTTCAACAACAATAATTAGTTTCCTTAACTCGGTAACCGTTGATCACACAATTATGGTGAAAATAGGTATATTCATGGGTAAATCGGTCAAGAGAAATCACTGGAAATTATTTTCAATTTCGAAAAATTGCCGCTAGGGGGCGTAATAGCAGTTCACAGAATGGAAATGCCAATTTTCTTTAGAATTCTCCTAATTAAGGTTTGTCAAAAATATAAGCATTGTATTCTTCTGGCAATTATGCAGCTTTCTGCTCGGTATGGGTACAACTTTGAATGCTCGTATTTCGGTTAATAATTTGCCGATCTTGAAAAAATTTTTTTTCTCGGAATGCTCCTGGTTTCTGTTATATGGAAATGTAGGCTTAGGGTTGAAATGCAAAATACCTGTTATATTTGAATTTTTCAAAAAAAAAATCTTAATTTTTAATTTTTAATAATGTTGAAGGAAAATTGTTTCTTTTTATCAACAAAATATCGTTTAAAATGGTAAATTAATTAAGAAAATGCATTTAGGTGATGCCTTATAAATTTCTTGTTTCCTCGTCATCAAAGCATCCAACAAAATCAGGGTAATATCTCAAATTGTGTGTATTAAGTCTCTAAGATCGGTTCAATCCTTTACCTATTCCATAACTGTTAACCTACTAACATTTTGTGATGTTTCTTGTATATTAAGCAAATAACTCGAATGATAATGACCAATGTGTAGATGGCACAATTGCCGAAATCTTTAATAAATTTCCTATAGTAACCCAAAAGTTCGAGAAAGCTTTTATTTCTTTTTGGGTTTTTGGCAAAGGAAAAATCTGGATTGCGCAGATTTTGTCCGGATTTGGTTTTACACCTTCAGGTGTGACAATATGCCCGAGATAAGCCACCTCTTTTCCAAGAAAGTCAGATTTATCGAGCTAAATCTTAAAGTTTGAATTACGTATTCGTTCAAAAACGTTTCTTAGTCTATCAATATGTTCTTCTAGGCTAGTACTAAAAATGATAATATTGTCAAGATAAACAGCGCAAATTTCGTTTTGATATCCCCTTAAAATATTATCCATAACGCGCTGAAATGTAGCGGGCGCATTTCGTAGGCCAAAGGGCATTCGCAAGAACTCATAGTGACCATTTTCTGTATGGAAAGCAGTTTTGGGGATGTCCTTGTCGGCCATTTCGATTTGATGAAATCCTGACTCCAAGTCAAGGGTGGAAAAATATTGAAATCTGCCTAATTTATCTAACAGATCTGTGATATTTGGTAAAGGATATCTATCTCCGAGGGTCTTTTCATTCAATTTTATAAAATCTATGACAATTCTCCACTTGCGTTTACTTGAAACGTTAATCATTTTTGGCACAACCCAAATAGGAGAAGACTAAGGAGAAAACGAGGGACGAATTATTTTTTGATCAAACATCTTGAATCTGATTTTGTACCTCTTTTTTATGTATTTCGGGATGTCTGTATGACCTAGTATACACAGGCATTTCGTCTGATGTTTTTATATTATGTTTTATTTGGTTTGTAAATGTTAATTTGTTGCCGTCAATATGAAATATGTCTGAGAATTCTTTAATTCATTTTAAAATTGCGTTCTTTTCTTCAGAATTCATATGGTCTGTTCTAATTTTTGAGACGTCAAATTTAATCTTTTCGACGTTAAAATTGTTCAAGTTTGGATAATTATTAGAACTTATTTGGAAATCTTTAAAATCCATAGCAATTATACGATTTAAAAAGTCTATTGAATTTGCCATTTCGGTCTTGTTTAAAGTAAAGCAAAAAGCTTGGTTGTCTTTAACTTGAGTTAAACATTCTGGGATTTCTAATTCGTCTATTTTCGGGTAAAGTATATATATATATATATATATATATATATATATATATATATATATATATATATATATATATATATATATATATATATATATATATATATATATATTGTCATTTGAAATATTTTTAATTGGAATTTTAATTATTTGTTCAGATCTTAACAATCGGAATAGTACGTATAATTACATATTGCAATATTACTGATTCTGCTTAATGAGGTAATTAGTTTGTTGGTGTTGCATGAGGTTACTTTAAGTCATCCTCAAGTGGCGGGTAATTTTGGCTAGATAACTATATATATATATATATATATATATATATATATATATATATATATATATATATATATAATTTGTTTCTTAAACCTTTTATTTATAATTACAACGAAAATATTTCTTGGGTCTAGGTTTATGCATTGAAACAATAGTGGTTATATTTCGCTCGACGTTTCGTTTTTGATTAAAAGCATTTTCAAGAGCATTTATTTTAACTAAAACGAGAAAGAAAAAAAACAATATCAGTTCGATACAAACTGGTTTTTTAAAATTGCCGTTTTGTCAATTATAAAAACACTGATAAAGTAAAATTTCTTCAATTAATCCTAAAACATTTAGCAGTCGAACACTTTTCTAAAATGACTTTCACAATTTTACACATTAAAAAATATTAAAAAACTTGTTTACATTATTGACGAAAAAAAAACACAATAACATTTGTACAATTCGGTTTAAAGCCGTTAATTAAAAATAGGTAACCTACCTTGGAAAACAGAGCTTCATTTTTAAATCTATTATATTTAAGGCACCTATAGTATCAGTATCATAATGTCTAGATTGGTTTCTTCAATTTACATCCGAAATTGAACAAAATAATGAAATAAATTTTCTAGATTTAACCCTAGTTCGTAACAACAATAAAATTGATACAAAATGGTACACAAAAAAGACTTGGTCAGGCCGATACCTAAACTATAACTCGCATCACCCAAACAATCAAAAAAATAGTGTTATAATTGGCCTTACAGATCGCGCAATCGCTTTAACATCACCTAAATTTCGACCAGACGCATTAAAAAAAGTTGAAGAAACGTTGAAAAACAACAACTTCCCCCTTAGTCTTATAAAACGCATTTTCAAAAACCGTACCTATAAATTTTACAATACAAATAAAAATAAAACAATTTCTACTGAAAATTACAGACACGTAGCCATACCATACACTAAAGACCTGTCAGAAAAAATTAAACATATATTGCTTAAACATAACATAATCGTAAGCCACAAGGCACAAAATTTATTAACACCCCTATACACCTCATTAAAAAGCGAAATACCCAAGAAAAAGAAATCTAATGTTGTTTATTCTGTGCCGTGTATAAACTGTCCAAAAAAATACATTGGTATGACAACGCAATATTTAGAAAACCGTCTCAATGGTCACAAATACACAAAAAATGCTTCGACTGCTCTGCACAAGCACGAAAAAAATGAAAAACATGAGTTTGGATTTGTAGAGACTGAAATTCTATGCCAGGAGTCAAACTATCATAAATTAGCAATAAAAGAGATGTTCCACATAAAGAAAGAACCAAACGCTGTCAACGATAAGCAAGACATAAATAATTTAAGTCAAATCTATTATAATTTAATTTAATAACGTAACTATAGTACTCAATCAACATCACCCGTATATTCTAACCATAAGTAGAAAATAGTAACCCTGGTATAAATAATAACATTAGCTTCCAATCCTTATAAAAAAAACTAACAAAATAATAAAAATTTCTTGTCTTATCGCCATCACTTTGTACCGTTTCTTGTATATCAGTATCATTTTACAATTATTAAGATCAAGTAATGTCAAAACCAACCTAGACATTATGATACTGATACTATAGGTGCCTTAAATATAATAGATTTAAAAATGAAGCTCTGTTTTCCAAGGTAGGTTACCTATTTTTAATTAACGGCTTTAAACCGAATTGTACAAATGTTTTTGTGTTTTTTTTTCGTCAATAATGTAAACAAGTTTTTTAATATTTTTTAATGTGTAAAATTGTGAAAGTCATTTTAGAAAAATGTTCGACTGCTAAATGTTTTAGGATTAATTGAAGAAATTTTACTTTATCAGTGTTTTTATAATTGACAAAACGGCAATTTTAACAAACCAGTTTGTATCGAACTGATATTGTTTTTTTTCTTTCTCGTTTTAGTTAAAATAAATGCTCTTGAAAATGCTTTTAATCAAAAGCGAAACGTCGAGCGAAATATAACCACTATTGTTTCAATGCATAAACCTAGACCCAAGAAATATTTTCGAAGTAATTATATATATATATATATATATATATATATATATATATATATATATATATATATATATATATATATATATATATATATATATATATATATATATATATATATATATATATATATATATATATATATATATATATATATATATATATATATTAAATATATAAATTGATTATATTATTGATATATACCTGTGTAAAAATTGAACTATTTATTTTAATTTCCTAAATTAACTTAACTTAAATAATAATTAATTTGATTGGTTAGATTTTATAATTTTGCAAAGGGGTATTTACTAAATAATAACATTGCGGTTACACTATTGAACCTAGTGTCTATTATATGGTTTCATTTATTTGAAATTAGTTGTTTTCTTCATTAGTAGTTAGGGTTTCAGGTATACGGTCCAGCTTGAGGAGCAATTAGTGATTATTGCCTACTCTAAATCTTAAAATACAATTCTCAGGGTGTGGTGTAATTTTTAATCATTTGGGGCTTTATTTAATATCTTGGTTTGACCCGCCCGTCTCCACTGTATAACAAGCGGCCTCCAGTGTTACCTGCACATAAAAAGTTGTAGGGTTAACTGAAATACCTTGGATATTTTTGATAATTTAGTTTTTTTAACAACAAGTATTAGGAAGAATCTCGCACTGTGTAAGCCAATTAATATAGACAAAGTTTGAGTTACCGGTAAAAGAGACGTTAGGAGTTAAATTGGCTAAATTTTTGCACATTTCTTACTTACACAATATAATGCTCAGGAACTCGTACAAAAATTATCAAAAATCCCCCAAAAACGATGCTTTTGCGCAATGGCATTATATGGAAATAAACAAAAGGTTATTTCAATATTTATTTGTTAACAATAATTATATACAGTGTGTATCAGCCAAATGGAATAAATTCGATAATAAATAAATGGGGGCGTGTTCGGAAAAACGCTTGGACCCGTCGATTGGTATTTTTAGTTGCTCATTTTCTCCAATAAAAACTTTTTATACAGGGTGTGTCCTGTAACAGTGGTCAATGCCAACTTTCTTATTTCAAATGCAACACCCCGGATATTATTTAATTTTTGGATTCTTTAGGAGCTTCTAAACATATTTTATGTTCAATGTCCTATACCTATCTTCAACTATTTCGGCAATATTAAATGTTTTCAAATTTATTTTTATTTTATTTATTTCGAATTTATTATTATTCATGAAAGTGGCTCTTGTTACTGAACTATTTATTTGATTACAAAAATTCGCTACAACACACTCAATACTTATTTACCATTTAGGTCTTCATATTAAGAATGTAAGCAAAAACCATTTTAGCGTTCCTTTTTATTGATATGGAACAAAAAGAGCCAGTTTTGTTTACTTTTAAGTTTTGTTTACTTTTGTGTAAAATGCCTGGCCTTTCTCTTTGCAAGACAGTAGTTGTCAGTGTCATAGTCTTTTGAATTTCGTTAACTGCATAATACCTAATATCAGAAAAATGGTTCATTTAACAGAAATGCATAAAATAACAATTCTACAAATGATTGGTTATGGAGATAACACACGAACACAAGTGGAAGTTGCTCGCTTATTTCATGAAAAATTTCCAAATTTGCCGCATATATCCCAAGGGACAATTAGTAAAATAGAAAAGCAGTTTCGCGAGCTTGGACATATGAGGCAGATAAAAAAAGCAGCTGCCAATTCAATAAATGATGATACTAAATTGGATATTATGCTTGAGTTTGAGGAAAACCCACAAGCGACACCGACAAGCCGCCGCAATGTTCGATATTAGCCATTCGTCGATTATTCGAACATTAAAAGAATATAAAATGCATCCCTATAAAGTGATACCAACTCAGGAGCTCATGGAAGACGATTATGATAGGAGAACTTATTTTTGTGAACAAATGATGGCTATGTTAGATAACAATGTTATTCAATTAGAACATGTTTTGTTTTCGGATGAGTGCATCTTTACACTTCACGGTCATGTAAATCGTCAAAATTGCCGCTATTGGTCTAGGGAAAATCCTCACTGGATCAGCGAAGAACATACTCAATATCCTGAAAAGGTTAATGTTTGGGCAGGAATTGTTAGGGATCATATCATAGGCCCCTTTTTCATTGACGGCAATTTGAATGGCGATAATTATTTAGCACTGCTCCAAAATAATGTCGTGCCAACTTTGACAAATTTGTATCCGGATCCAGCAAACCCACAAGTTCCAGCGAATATGATATGGTTTCAGCAAGATGGAGCACCGCCCCATTACCAAATTAATGTCCGGCAGTACCTCAACGGAATATTTCCAAATCGGTGGATAGGGAGACGAGGATCGATAGAATGGCCAGCGCGATCCCCTGATCTGACGCCATTAGACTTTTTCTTATTGGGACATATTAAAAATGTTGTATACAAAACTAAACCCCTCGACTTAGCTGACTTAAGAAGAATAACGCTTGCGATTAGATCGGTCACGCCTGAGATGCTAAATAACATTAGAAAAAATTTCTATTTAAGATTAGGAATTTGCCAAGACGTTCGCGGCGAGCATATTCAACAGTCCCTAAATTAACTTTTTACTTTTGTTTATACATTATGAAGAAATAAATAATTTAATTTTTTTAATCTTAATTTTTGCAATAAATTTGAAAACACTTAATATTGCCGAAATAGTTGAAGATACAGGTATAGGACATTGAACATAAAATATGTTTAGAATCTCCTAAAGAATCCAAAAATTAAATAATATCCGGGGTGTTGCATTTGAAATAAGAAAGTTGGCATTGACCACTGTTACAGGACACACCCTGTATAAAAAGTTTTTATTGGAGAAAATGAGCAACTAAAAATACCAATCGACGGGTCCAAGCGTTTTTCCGAACACGCCCCCATTTATTTATTATCGAATTTATTCCATTTGGATGACACACACTGTATAATGAGGTTATTATTACAGTATTATAAAAAACAAATAAATAAATGGAGGCCTTTATTTTTTAACTCCGCTTGTAGTACAAATAAATAGGTTAAATAAGACACGTAAAAACATAGCTTATCTATCAATTATTTCAATACACCAAAAACACTCTAAAATAAATTACATTGAGATATACTAGAATAAAAAAACATCAAAATATACAATCAATTGAAAAGAAATTAAGGAAGGAAATATTTTTATTTAGCAATAAAAAAAACCTTCAAGTAATGGTAAGAAGAGCAAAGATGCCCCATCTTTGCTCTTCGTCTAGTTAAATACATTTCTAAAAACACAACGATAATATAAGAAACTTATATAACGATACCAAATCGTACACATTTATTAAATAGATGGTTTTTGAATTTTCTTTTAAAAATTGAAAACGATTCAGTTAGCTTAAATTTCTTGTTATTCATAAAATCAGAGTTAATAAGCTTAGGTGCTTCGTAAGAGAAAGAATGCCTAGACATTACCTTAGAAATGTTGGAAATCTAATAATGGCTATGTTTTTTTCATATGGCTTATTCATTGCTTTCCTAAATAGGTTTGTTTTTTTTTATCTTAACTGGTTTAAAATATAAATGGGCATTAAAAAGCCGCACTGTATGCAGATAATATATAAAACCAGTATTTTCAACTTTGACTTCAACATATACAAGAAAATCAAAAAATAAAAGAAGATTATGACGCAATTTTCAGTACTTGTTATTGTCTCAAACCCCACGAGCCGCCACTGGCTTTCTTGATAGAGTTTCTTTTTTTTTTTAAAGTATCTTTATAATATTTCGTTGTTAAAAGATTACGGGAAAATGCCAATGTATATTTTTTCACTTAGCTTTTAACGGGGTCTAGGACCCTTATTTTGCAGATTCTAGGGTTAATAAGGTGACAACTTATAACGTAACGTTCTACTGTTCCTATGCCTCAGATCTTCGTGGTCTGTTTAAGTTTAAAAGAAGTGAATAAATCCTATAGGACAATATCTCGGCCAATACCTAAAAATTTATAAAAAATTTCATATTTACTTTGTCTCTTTTTTGTGAAATATTCATATTGTTTTTATTTTTAGCTCGATTCTATCAACAGTGATGAGAGTTTGGATTTGGAGAACACATTATGGACAAATTGTGTAATAGCGTCTGGACGAGCTACGGGGGTAGTAATTTATACAGGTAAATAACTTTTTATGGATAATCTTTTTATATCGGTATAGTCTGCTTATTCAGAAAAATTGCTCATCAAAACAACTAAACTTTGCAGTTTAGCAATGTACATGTTGTACGAGATATTACAGGTGGAAAAGAATTTTTGCAAAACTGAAATCCCCATTTCCTGAAACTTGGATCAGTACTTGGGGACGTTTTTGTCATTTTTTTTTCATTAATGTCTTAGAATCAAAATTATATATTTTTACCAAAATAAAACAATTTTTGCGCATTAGTTGTCAACCGCATTGTTTCACAGGTAAACAATTGTAAAATTTAATTATAATTTCTTCTTTTGATCGACAAGAATAAAAATATTCATAGCAATTTATTTATTTCCATATTTCCTTTAGACCGAATACGGCAGGTGGGTTTTAAGGTCTGATTTATAGAACATCTCTGAACAAAGATTTTTCAGGGTTCCCAGCGTCAGGCAGAGAAATGTCAGAGAATTAAAAAATCATCGGGTAAAAGTCAGGGAAAATGATAACTTAATGAACGTCAGGAAAAATAAACAATATTTACTCAATGTCAGGGAAAATGATAAATATCCTTGATTTTAATTTTATTGTGTTACATAAAATTATTAACGCATCTTGCTATAATACAAATTTTATGACATCTTGACATCCCTCGTAGTGCGAACTCCTGTAACCTCTAAATATAGGCTCATGACTCATGAATCTTCTTAAACAAAGACATCTTTATACCCAATGCATATGTTGAATAAAAGAGAAAATAGAACATTATGGTCAGTCGAATTCATCCCTTCCGCCATTTAAAACTATTATCAGGTTCTATGTTTCGAATGCGTGTAAATCTTATTCCTTTGATACACGTCTCGCTCTTTTTTTATGAATATCAAGAGTTATAGAAGTTATTAACTTTGTATTAATATTTTCCCATGATAATTTTTCCGGAGAATCTGGGTATTCAATAAATAAATATGTATTAATTGAAAACTTCTTAGAAACAACTTTAGTAGGGCAACATTGTTTATAATAGTATTAAAGACAAGTGGATGTTTTTAATATAAAGATCGGCAATGAATTGAGCGAACCTGAAAAAAATCGATCGCATAATAATTACTAAACCTTTTAAAAAATTGAAATAAGTAACAATAATAATAAAGAATATTTACAAAACATAGAAACAGTAACTAACGTTAATAACAATTTATAAACCTAGGTAAATTCTGACGAAGTTCCCATCTTTAAGAAAACAAAAACAAAAATACAATAATAATAATTATTTGAGTGCAAAACAGCTTTTACTGATACAGCGCTTCACTGCAGGTAAAAAAAGTTTTTTTTGAAGTAAGTTAGTTTTATAAAGTTATTAGCGGTCCTTGAAAATAGTATAATAAAATTTAAATTAAAAGTTTTATTTACACATTGTTGCGGACATATTTTGTAGAGACTTCTTAAATTTATTGTTACTTGGTATTTCCGTAATGCTCTGTTGTAATTTGTTATATTAGTGTACACTTATGTTTACTCTGTTTTTAACAGAATTGGATTTAAAAGGATCTATATGTATATTGCCTGCGATCCTGGCATGATAACCATGCAACTCAAAGTTTAATACATTTACCAGTGAGGGTGTCTGTACATTTGTTGAGTTGGAATCTGTCAAATTTATGCAAATATTTTACAAACTTATTTTGTGGTTTTTGAACTTACGTATATCTAAAATTAGCGGACTCGTTCTCAGCGAGCGCGACGCTAACGGCGCAACGGCGTGACATATACAAATTGGACGAGGTAAAAAAGACAAAAGTTAATTGGACTCGGCGAAATTGGATGCAACTGAAAGTTTTTGTATTTAATTTTATCTAATGCGACAGTGTAATATATGATAATTTAATGTAATGTAAATAATTCAGTAGTACCAATTCTCTTACAAAGAAATTATCTATGTTAATACATACGTATGTACTGTGACGAAAGAATGCTTTTAAATGATAAAGTAATTTCTAGTCCTGTTATAAGTATTGATGTTACAAATCAACCAAGTTTCTTTTGGTCGCATTGAATATAATAATTTGGTAATTGTAAATTAAGGCAAAACTTTATAAAAATATAGATTAAAATTTTATTAATTCATACTTAGGAATGCAATTGTATAGGATAACTCGATAATTTATCTCTTCTTATCTGAAAAAATCTAAAACTAACATAAATAATAACAAAAACTCGCATACAAGCAAAATTACTTTATTAAAAGTGGTATTTAGTATGGACCTTTCAAATTCAAATATGCAAAATGTGGGTTTTATTGATGTGATTGTTAACAATACAGAGCGAAAAGACGAAAATATTTGTTTATTTAATAATATTGTTAAAAAAATTATTAATAACATAATATTATGAATTTCTTCTCTTATTCGATTACTGAGGTCATTAATATTTTGAGATTTATTTTTATAGATTTTATTCTTTAATATCCCCACAGGAAATAGTCCAGGGGGTCAAATCAGGACTCCGCGGGAGCCAACGAACATTTCCATTTGGTCCAACGACCTCTGCAAAATTTTTATTTAAATAATTTCGTAATAGTTGGGTATTACTCATGGTGCTCCATAAATTTGAATATTATTTATTATTTAATATGTTATCAATGATATCTAGTAATGGTCTTATATCGTTGGACAACAGCTCCAGGTACCTCGCACCATTTAAATGATTATTGACAGATGATCTATTGTCTGATTTCTGTAAACCGCACACTAGCACTACGACGACCTTGATGTATAGTTTTAAACCTTTTTTTTTAGACCAATAGTGAGTATTTTTTCCATTAAATATCTCTGAGGTAATAAAGATCGCTTCGTCCGTTCAACAAATTTAAAAAAAAAATTAGGGTCAATAAAATGATGATACATCATTAAATTACAATAATCCAAGGGCACATTATGATCGTTGGGTTCCAAGTGTAATTTAGCGAACTTAAACGCCTTGTGATTATTTATTTCAAGCGTCCTATGGATATTAGTTCTAGCAATATCCAAGTCTTTTTCTGCATCTCTAAAGGAATTTTCGGGAAATTCTTTGAAATACAAACATATAGTTAATTGCGTTTCATCATCCAAGACATTTTTAGGTTTAATTCTTTTATCATATTTTAAGACAACATGCTGTTCGAGATCTTGTTCAATTCGCTTAAATATAGATCTTTCCGTATACTTCTGTTCTTTGTTTGGTAGAATTGATACCAATGCAACCTTTCTTCGTGACTATAAGACATCATAAGCTAAAGCTAAACTTAACCCGCAACAATCCAAATTCTTATTTGACACTTATTTACCTTGGTTTTGAAAAAACCATATCATTTTGATTTTGCAGCGTTAGTTGGATTTGATTACATGCAACGTTTGTTTAATTTTCCGATTTGTAGTATAGCTTATTTTTTCTATGTAAGGGTTTTGTTGTTTAAGCAACGATAATATTAAATAATCACGTTTAAAATAAACTTATTTTAGTTCACACGAACCAGATTTGCGTAAGGTTTTGTATTAAAACTTAGCTTTTATGGTCAGATTGGATTATATTTCTATAATAATATACTAAGTTTTAATATTAATATACTATTAATCATTTTCACGAAAGGTTTTTATTGCATAAAAATGTTTAATACCGAATATTTTCTAAACGGCGGTATATTTTTATACAAAGTTACCTTTATATTTTATGAAGAATCAAAATCGGTAATAATATACAATTTTCAACTTTTAGGTGATTTTATATATCCCGATCGGATTAATTTCTGATTATATATTTTGGTATTATCCAAAAAAAAATTGCAGTTTTCCAAAATATTATATGCTTCTATTTTCCCTACTGCCTTTAATAAACACGTTTTTAGCAAAAAAAAAATAAAACGGCTATTATATCCCAAAACGAGAGATTAGCTATCTAGGATATCTTATACTCTTTTTTGTATTAGGAATCCATATACAAAAGAATATACAGGGTGTTCCATTTAATTATTAAAGGTTGATCCCTGAGTATGGAAAACTGAACACTCTGTATACGTCCAAGTTATATAATATAAAAGTCCCTTTAAAAACAACAACATTTTGTATTTTTTCGTAAATCGAATATCTTTCGATAAAAGGGGATAGAGGATCTTATGTGGTTCACCCGGTACATAAAAAGTCAATGAAAACTGAGTGTGTATTATATCACTTATATTAATATAAATAGATTTTATGAGTTTTAACTTATATTAACATTTTTTGTGAAATACATTTTTGAACTACATAAGTCTTTTTAATTTTTTTAAATTAATTATTTATAAATACTGAACTAAAAAGTACTTAAGTATTAAAAATACTTAAGCCGTTCTACAAAGTACTTAAATAAAATACTTACAGTATCAGAAGTACTGATTATTTTACTTTAAGTGCATTTTTGTATTCCTCAGCTCTGATCATTTGCTGTTATATAATTGTGCCCTTCTCCTTCTAGAAGAGAAACCAAATAATTAAAACGTTCATTATCAGAAAGCGACGAGTTGAGGTGAGCTAGAGTTTTGAATAAATCTAAAAAGAATTGAAAATGAGAAAAGTTGATGTGTGCACGTAGAGGTTAACTGGAAATATTGAGGCTAATATTGAGCAATAAAATAACTTTCTCTTAGAAAATTCAGATAAAAAGATTGATAAAAGGTTAAAAATCAATCAATTTAATAAAAATAAAAAACAACCAAAGTTAATTCAGAAGTATATAAATATAAAAAAAACAAATATAAAACTTGGATATTTTAGTCGTTATATTTAAACTGAAATTTAAAAAAAAAATAAAAAGGTTGGATGCAGTATATAATGGTGCCAAATTATTTCATCCACTAACTTGTCAGGGAAGCACAGGTTACGATCAAAAAAGAGACCATACATCGACAAGATCAACAATAAAAACATTTAAAACATATCGAAGAAATTGTCCATATTTCTCAAAGAGACCTAGTTTTAATAACAAACATAGAAAAAACTCCAAATCTCGGTCTCAGTAAATTACAATTTTTCATTTTACAATAAACATGACACGTGTTTCGCCCTTTCGAGCATCATCAGACCTACAAACAACAGAGAGAACCTTAGTAAATAATCACACTCACAAATCTTAAAACAATAACTTACAAATAGAATAAAACACTAAAGCACAACAAAACAAACTACGCTTTTACATATTTGATTGACACTAAAATGAGGTTAAGTCTAAAGTATTAAAAACAATTCATGTCTCTAGCTGGGATCGATCCCAAACCGCCTGAGTGGGAGACTGAAGTAAGTACCTACAGACCACTGGACTAGTCAAAGAAACTAACCAAAAACTCTCACTCTATAAATTAGTGAATGAAATGAAGGTTTTCTACAAATGTTATCACATTAAATTGTTAAATATTAGGGTTGGTAAGAACTAAGGTAAGAAGAGAAGTGAGGCCATCAACGAGTAACTGTGGCAAAGAAGATCTCGCCACTAAATCCCTTACCAACTGAATACAGTCTTGACATCCAATGAAACCAATAATGCATTGTGCAGAATTTCAACGTTTTTCAGGTGATTGGCAAAGTCGATGGAATTCTTGGTACAATATGTGCTATGAAAACGCGTTACGTCCCTAAGAACCCTATTTAGCCAAGATGAAAGCTTATAGCATGGGGAGTCAATAAATGAAACCACTGGCCTCATGGGCGTACCATCTTTATAAATCTTTGGCAAGCCATAAAGTAAGGGTGTTTTCGGGTTCATAGGATATAATTTTTCTTTTCTTATGTTAAAATATGCTAAGGTTGTTAGAAATGTGTCCAGACTACTTTTTAACCTAGTAAAAAATGAGTTTGTTGGGTCTTTGTTAGTAAGTGGATGAAATAATTTGGCACCATTATATACTGCATCCAACCTTTTTATTTTTTTTTAAATTTCAGTTTAAATATAACGAATAAAATATCCAAGTTTTATATTTGTTTTTTTTATATGTTGGGTCTTTGTTTATTCTTTCAAAATCACCAGAGTTCAAGAAACCAATAACCTTGTCAACATAATCAGTTCTTTTCATAACTACCAAAAAAGAGCCTTTATCGGCCTTGGTGCAAATCAGATCGTTGGATTTGATCTTATGTTCCAGAGATTTTAGGTGAGCCCTGTTATAGTTACGGTTTGGGTTATTTGGAAAATTAGAGTTCAGAAAATGTATGATTTTAGCCCGCAATATATTTTTGTTGGAAATATCGGTCGTTTGAATAATACATTCGGCCTCGATAGCCAAAGTTTCTTTAATATCAGTATTGATGTTGTGGGAAAAATTATACTTATGGTTAGAATTAAGTATATTTTCCTCTTGAGGAGTAAAAGTGACACCAGACAAATTAATAAAACGTTTGTGAAAACCAAAATTTCTGCTTCCCAAACCTAATCTGTATTCATCAATATTATTTAATAAAAGATAATTTCTTTGAGCTAATTTAAGACAGTGGATTTTCTTACCTAATCTCCTAAAAGTATTCTCACCAAAAGACTCAACCTCATCTCTAAAGTCATGATCTAAAACTACAAATTCAATGTAGGATTTTATAGTGTTGTTTAATCTCTTCCGTGATCCAAACGTTTTGAACTTTCTTCAATGCAACTAATGCGGCCTTAGTATGAATCTTGCACTTGATTGTCACGAATTTAGGTGTCAATTGACATAGTAAGCATCGTTGAAGAAACCAAATTTTTAGCAGCAAGTTTTTTCGTCCAATTAGGTTCTTTCTGTATAACTGTATAGTTCTCAAAGAGACCTAGTTTTAATTACAAACATAGAAAATGGCTCCAAGTCTCGGTCTGAGTAAATTATAATTTTACATTTTACAATAAACGTGACACATGTTTCGCCCTTTCGAGCATCATCAGACAACAGAGAGAACCTTAGTAGATAATCACACTCTCAAATCTTAAAACAATAACTTACAAATAGAATAAAACACACTAAAGCACAACAAAACAAGCAACTACTTATACATATTTGATTGACACTAAAATGACGTCAAGCCTCACGTGAATACACAAAATAAAATATTAAAAAAAGTATTAAAAAACATTCATGTCGAAGTAAATACCTACAGACCACTGGACTAGTCAAAGAAACTAACCAAAAACTGGATTAATTGGATAATGAGCGCACGCGTCGACCTATAAGTCAAAGTACACGTCGGTCTTAAGTTTTTCATGTAATTTCCCGTATTTTGAAAGCTAAAAATTATATGTGAAGTGCTAGTGTGTTCCATTTCACTATGACTAAAAAAGGAACCAAGACCGGTAGTTCTCCTACGAAAACTAGTGCTGAATTTGCAGCACTAAAGGATCGTATAGAGGAGATGGCGTCCAAGTTTACATCCGAGTTGGCCAGTTTTAAGAGAGAATTGGGAGATCAGTCCAACATGCACCTATAAAAACAAAGAAAATATACAATAAACCTTTTACTCCATGGATTACAAATAACATTAAAAAACTAATTAAACTAAGAGACTTAGCATATAAAAAATACCTAAAAAATAAAACGCAAGGCCGCCTACAGTATTACAGGCAGCTCCGAAATTATACTAAACACGCCATAATTCGGGAAAAGAATGCATTTTTTAAAAGTCTGTCAAGCAAATCAGGAACATTTTTTTGGTCTACGGCCAAAAAGTTAAATCTTATCCATAAAAATGATTCTGAAATACCTCTCAGTCTATCTGATGTAGATAAACTTAATTTATACTTCTCCGAGTGTAACAATATATCAAATACTACATGCGATGAACAGGTTTCCTTTTCTCAGCAAAACACTCATCGAAATGTGACTTCTGAACTTAATTTTACCCTCCTAGATAAGTCTGATTTACATAAATATATAAATTCCATAAAAACTAATTCTATTGGTGAAGATGGTCTCTCACTTAAAGATTCGAAATTATGTCTGCCTTTTTGTGAAAATCCGTTATTGAATATTGTTAATACTTGCATATTAAATGGCGACTTTCCAAAACTTTGGAAAAAAGCCATTATAAAACCTCTGCCTAAGAAACCTAACCCTAAAGAACTAAAAGATTTAAGGCCTGTCAGCATCTTGTCGGTAATTTCTAAAGTGCTGGAAAAACATATTTATAATCAAATAATTTCATTTTGTAGTTTATATGATATAATTCCGGAATGCCAATCGGGTTTTAGAAAGGCATTTAGCACAACCACTTGTCTTTGTAATCTTGTAAATAAAATCAGACATAAGGAAGATAAAAAAGAGTTTACGTGCCTTTGCTTGCTTGATTTCAGTAAAGCATTTGATACTCTAGACTATAGGATGTTACTAGCTAAGCTTCACTACTTTGGTTTTTCTAACAATTCAATGGGGTTTTTAAAGTCTTATCTAACTAATAGATTTCATTGTGTAGCCATAAAATGTGGACAGGTTCAGAAACAGTCCAGTTATATTCCTCTCGAAAGAGGCGTACCACAAGGATCCATCTTAGGGCCTTTGCTGTTCTCTTTGTATGTTGCGGACATGGAAAGAATAATTAAACACTACGAACTGCAACAATTCGCAGACGATTCTCAACTCTACAAGTCTTTTACTATAGATACTTTACTTACTTCACAAACAAACTTCAATGAAGATCTTAGCGAATTAAATAAGTTTACAAAAAATCATAACTTAAAGTTCCTCCAAATCTTGCGTCATATTTTTTGGATCTAATAAAAATCTTTTGGAATATGTGTCAACTAATTTCCAAGTTAAAATAGATGATTTATCCGTACCAATTGTAACTCTAGCTAAGAATTTGGGTATTTTTATCGATAACAAACTAAATTTTGAGACTCATATTAAGGAGAAACTTAGTATTGCGTATATGCGTCTGGGGAAATTGTATAAACTTAAACGCCATCTACCTAGTGGTACAAAATATTCATTATGTGATTCTCTAGTGTTAGCATTACTTGACTATGGCGATGTCGTCTATCATAACTCACTAAGCGCGCACACTAAACATTCCATACAAAAACTTCAAAATGCATGCCTACGTTTCGCACATAATATACCATTTAGAAACCATATTACACCATATCTCAATAGATATTCTATCCTGTCAATGGCGAGAAGGCGCGAGTATCATATGTTCCTATTTATTTTTCGCATATTAATAACCAATCAACCTCCATATTTAAGGTCTATATTCACAACGCAGGAGCATAACTACGGTACTCGATATTTAGATTCTTTTAGGATCACACAGCATAGGTCAGCAGCATTTCAAAAGTCATTCAGCTTCATCGCAGTTCAGATGTGGAATAATTTATCAAATAATATTAAACAACTTCCGTTACGCAGCTTCAAGACACATATAAAAAATATGTTGTTGCATTCGCAAACCTAATATAGTTTGAACCGATAAATTTTGCATTCCATGAATACTATTATTGCTTATTTATTTGATTAGTTATTGACAAGCACCTCTTCATTCATACTGATTTTTATATATTCATTCATTCATATTTTTTAATTATATTTTTGTTTGCTGCACTCGCCCAGTTTTTAACAAATAATAGACTAATAATAACTATAATATTAGCCACGTCCTCTCAAGTGTCCGCCCGCGCATGCTTCCTGCATTCTGAGCCCCCTGGTGTCCGCTGTATAACTATAACATATTGATATTGTTTTTGTTTGTTTTTGTTCTCACACTTCATTCTTAATATTCACTTTTTAATAATGAGATTAGTTTTAAATCTCATTATTATTTATAAATTATTAATCTCGTTGATATTTTTCAATTTTCTAAGGGCTGCATTACACTGACTCGGAAAGCGTCTGAGTCTGTGCAACGGTTATTAAAATCGCTATGCAGACCCTGTTTGCCTATAAACATAAAATTTAATTTTTTATATTCTAATATTTTGTTAAATTTTTACATTCCAATATTTTGTATTTCAATTTATTTCTAATATTCTGTATTTCAATTATTTGTATGTCTTATAAGGTAAATAAAAAGTTTTGAATTGAAAAAAAAAACTGTCACTCTATAAATTAGTGAATAAAATGAAGGTTGCCTACAATTATTATTACATTAAATTGTTAAATATTAGGGTTGGTAAGAACTAAGGTATAGGTATAGCTTTGGTTATTTCCATTTTTTCTAGAAGGTCCAGCTTTTTCCCCTTCGGACATTCATGTAAAATATCAACGTCAGAAACGGAAAATTCATGACCTGAATCTAACAAATGATTGGCAAAAGCTGAAACAGTCTTAGTTACATCCGTATTTCTGAATTTGTTTACAAGGTTGAAATGTTCTCTCACCCTTGTGGAAATTTTTCTACCTGTTTGTCCCAAATAGGTCGTGGAACATTAGCTACAATTTAGCGCATAAACCCTAGATCTTGACAATTTATTGGTAGTGTTCTTTGTCCTTACTAAATGTCTCTTGAGCGTATTTACTGTTTTGAATGAAAGATTCATAGTTTAATATTTTTAAAGAATTTAGCCAATTGGAGAAAAATACTTCCGAAAAAGTAATGCATTTGAAAATAATTTCTCTCATCCCTAAGTTTTGAATATATGACAGTATTGGACATTTTGTACTTGTTTATAAATTTATAATATAATTTGGTGATAGACTCTAAAGGAAAAGCGTTATTCATAGCAATCTGAATTATAATATCACCCTCCTTATTAAACGCTTCCCTTGACAATGGTAAATTACACAACCGATAGAAAAATGAGTTGAACGCGGCGAATTATGTGTGTAAGGAGAGTTTGAACCATACTGAGTAATGTGTCATGTTTATTGTAAAATGTAAAATTATAATTTACTGAGACCCAGACTTGGAGTTTTTTTCTATGTTAGTTATTTAAAACATATGTCACATCACATTACTTAATAATTATGTTGAAAACTAAAATGGGGTTATAATTTTCAGCCCTTTTTGGCGATCTAGTCTAACATTGTTAAATTTTAATAGCAAATGACGATTATCAAAGGTTTGACATAGGTAAAGTTATTTGTGAAGTTATTGTGAAAATTTTTGAAAAGTTGTAATAAAATTAAAATACAAATATAAGAGGTAAGAAATTTTACACCCAAAAGTTTTAAAAATTCGATCCAACTAAAAAGGGAATTTTAGTCAACCAACCAACTTAAAATTGGTAATAAACTGGATTTTGTTGATTTAGTGATGAACTATTGGGGGGTTAAATAAGCAAGGGTGGCATGATTTATAGAACAGGACTGGCCTCAAAGAAGTTTGATCAATAATAAAAGTTCTTTTCAAATAAGGAGATATATGTATGCAAGAGTATTCCTGTTTGTAAAATTTTTGAAATTAAGCTGAGTTGCAAAAAAAGAAAATTATTAACATGTGAAAATTAATTCTAATAATTTGGTAAAAGTTTTATCAAACAGCAGGTATTGAACATTATAACAATTTTCTGACAGACGGATTGCAAGCATCAATGAAAGGTATTTTTAAAAATGTTTTCTGAACAAAATGGCGAATCAAAGTTTAAATAATTTTATTACATTTTTCTTTAATGTGAAAACTTCTAAGTAAATTATTACCTGGTATTTAAAGCTGTAAAACAGCCATGCACAAAAAATCATAAGTATATAGTTAATTCATATTTGGATATTTAATTATACAAGAATACTGATTTTTTTTTGCAATTATAAAACCTCGGCGATGGAAAATGTTATTTTAAAAGACAATTAAGAAAACTACGATGAAGTGGTATAAAGGATCTATTGAGAGACACTTGTATCGAGACAAGAGGCGTTATTTTTAAGTTCTTTTGAAATGTCTATGTCTTCCATAAAATCCAATCCAATGAAATTTGACCTAGGACTAACTATGATTAGAAGATCTCAAATGTTCGCCAAAAACAGAGGTAGTTTTTTAACTCGTTTATTGATCCGTATTTGTAGAGATCTACAAGTTCTCTCGATGTAAGATTTGTTACAAGAGCTACAAGTTAGTTTTATGGATTCTGCTTTATGATAAAGGGTATATTTTATCCTTTGTTTTTATCAAATATTTACCCAAATTGAATCTGATCTTTTGTGAAATTTTAATATTAGAGATGTGATTGGAGGAAATTTTTGATA
The DNA here is from genome assembly GCA_030620095.1 of Kuschelorhynchus macadamiae. Taxonomy (NCBI): domain Eukaryota; kingdom Metazoa; phylum Arthropoda; class Insecta; order Coleoptera; family Curculionidae; genus Kuschelorhynchus; species Kuschelorhynchus macadamiae. The sequence continues at coordinate 148,679 of JAUTXW010002001.1, forward strand.
TTTTTTTATTCATGTTACTCTCCACTAAAGGTATAGCTATATATTTATTAGATTTGGTTAAATTAGGATAACGTTCTTTATATTTTGTTGTAAGAATTAAGGAATTAATTTATAGGATCATAGTGATTGTTGAATGCTATTTGTTTAAGTGTTTTGACCTCAGTGTTGTAATTCTGTAACATCTTATGTTGATTCGGTTAATTAGAGAGTTGATTAGTTTTAATGGTTTTTGTTGGCTTCCTATATATAGAGAAACTTAAACCTGAATTTGTTTTCTGAATTTTGAAGTCAAGAAATTAGATATTGATTTTCTTCAAATTCAACAATGAACTTATTCTTACTATATTCGCATGTATGTTATTAAGCATTAAAAGTAAATTTTCAGCTCCCATTCTCTCACAATATAATTATAAATTAAATTTATAAGTCTGAAATTGGTAAAAATTATTATAGGCTAGATTACTTTAATTGTAAATTCAAAATCTTATACAACCAGTTAGTCAACTCTTTTGGCGATCAGGGGTGCGATTTTGCACTTATCACTTTGTTAGTTAACGAATCGCTATCTCACGTGATTTAGCAATTAACGAATCGCTAAATCACGTGATTTAGCAAAACAACTGACAAAGGTTGGAAGTAGCATCCATTTCTTAAATGGAAAATTGCATGTATTTTTTGACGTCAAGTAGGTCAGTTTTTCATTACGGTTTGACAATTACTGTTGACCTTAAAATTATTTTGTGCAAAACACGAAAAGTTTGTTTGGCCTAATTAAGTATACTTTATTATTTTGGAAATAATTAAAAGGTGATGAAGAATTAAAAATCTGAAGCTTCTAAAGTCTGTCTGAAGATCCTTAATACTTGTGTTTGTTATACTTCTAAAAGGGAAGATACAGCAGTATTGCTGGCATCAATTGGTGATAGAATAATTATTGAACCTAATACCTACTATTATACTAATAAACTATGGTCTAATAAAACCGAAGTTAACAAATAAGTGGTGATTTCAAGAGACCTAAATATGACTTTAATTATTCGCTACAAGTGAGTGCAGTGAAAAGGTGAACATTTTAGTGGATATTATATTGTGCTTTTCCAGAACAGATTTTAATGTTATTATACCTTATTATAAAGGCGTAATATAATATTTTTGCACTTCTAGGAGGTATTTCCAGATATTTTAGAGACATTAGAGAATATGATATTCTTAAAAGCTCTGACAGGTATCTCGAGGTAGGAAATAACTATTTTAAGATACATAACACCTCTTTAAATAAATAAGACACTAAGCCAACCCTTGTTAAAGAATCAACATTAAATTAAAATCTAATAAATTTAACAGACAATTGTTGAATACCTTAGTAAGCCATATTTTGAGACAGTTTAAGTTTTTTTTCTTTATTGTCTACAAATTCAATGTACTGTAGTGATAAGTGCATAAATATCTTTATTAGAGTGGACTAGTTTTAGATGTATTAGTCAAAATTTTGTTAAATGTATTCTGAATTAAATATTTTTTCAAAATGAAACTTTCTACTTTAATTTCTAAAACATTTGTTTTCATAAAAATATGTTTTTATAATAACTTTCCAATATGTATTGTTTGTTTTAAGTTGTTTTTTAATAAAATGGTAATATGGTCTAAATAAAATAAGTTACACACTTATTCTGTGTTAAAATTATTAAGATGCCTAATAGGATTTATTAAATCATTAGAAAAGTATCAATATAAAAATAAACAAATAAAAGTTAATACTTTTACCATTTAATTATAAAGTTTAAAATAAATACAAGCCCTTATTGAAGAAGGGCAACCACCAGCATTTAGACCAGTTTGCAAGAGTAAAATCCATATGTATATATGCATTTTCAACAATATCAACACACTGAGTAGAGCTTAATTAACTTACAAGATTTTTATTACAAAAACACAAGTATTTAGAGAGAATTACGTATGGATAACAGCTATAATTCCTTTCACTTCCCGTAAAAGGTAAGTATGTACCTATTGTAATCGTGAAAAATTAACCCTTTGACATTTTTGCAGAAGTGTACGCAGCATAGCTTAAAAACTACTTATTCAGTTGAATTTAAGTTTTCAACGGAATGGCAACATTTTGATAAAAATCGAATATGGCGAAACAAAATGGCGGCCTAATGAAATAAAATTGCATAAAACTCAAGTGTGAAACGGAGACAGATTGGTAAAATTTTAGTCCGAATCTTGTATGACAAAACTAAATGATGGCCTAATAAATTACTTTAATATATAGTAAATTGTAGTGACAATCTGTACCAGGGAAATTGATTGCCGTTTAAAGTAACCCCTCTCTAATATTTTTATTATTTCTCGTACTAAAAAATATTACATACAGTGTAATATTTTTACATGGAATGCACTGTATAAAGTTCAATATTTGCAGAGTTCAAAGAAGCCCTTTTAACAAATACTCTATTTGTATCTGTTACGACTTAAATTTATATATTCAGAAATAATATGGCCATTTATAGGCAGGTATTAATTTTAATTTTTTAAATATCATAGGTAGATATATCAAAAAACTTGGTACGAAGTTTTTTAGAAAAATATTTGTTAGCTTTTTATAGGTGTAAGAAATAGACAGAGTATTCATTTAATAAAAATACATATTTTGTCACTCTCTATATATTTCAAAGATACTGATAATTACCATATGATTGGGAAGGAGAAAATTTACTTTGCATTTTTTTTCATTGAAATAAAAATAATAAAATTACTGCACAGTTGATCCTATACCTATTAGAGAAATTTTATCATCTAAAAACTAAAAATTCACATTTGGAGAGTTTACATAACTACCAAGAGAAACAGTTGGAACTGAAAAATAAATATTTCCACTTTCGTACCTTAACTTGTGGAAATATGTTTAAAGATTCATACATAATGCTACCCGTAACTAATTTCATAATGGTATCAATCTCTAACTCTCTACATCCCTGTAAATCTGTATCTATAAAATGACTTAATATAATTGTTTTTTAAGATTTAAGTGTAGTCATAAATCTTTAAGATATAAATGAAATAATTTTCTATTTTGATTATTATGAAATTGTCTGGAACTTCTTTAAATTTTTTTTTGTAAAGTGTTGGAATATTTTATAGTAAAAATCAATTCTAAAATGGGACATTTTTTTATTGTTCGAGTTGTTACAAGCTGAAATTAGTTTCCATTGCTGCTGATTTCTGGTGATACGTAAGTCCACGCCATTTTCTTTTACAAAGGGTCTAAAGGGGCATATTCCCCTTAAGAAAATAAGAAGAATATCCATATAAATATGGCTTTTTAAACTTTTGTTTCTAACCAACAGCATGTATAGTACCTCCACCCAATTTTTTTTATTAAATATAACCATAACCCCTACATTAATTAATTCATTTTAGGTACTGATGTCCAATAGTAAACTACTGGACAGTCGCAGTTATACATGCAAATTTGTGGACAAAATTCAAGTTTACTAATTTACAACCAGAATTTATATATTGAGTTGTGGTTTTCGATAATGCCTAGCACTATATGTTGGATTTATCGCTGCGAAAATCAAAAGGCCACAAGAAATCTGTTACACAGAGTATTATCTGAGCCCTTGTCATTTTCTCAAAATGTTTATACACACACAATGACTATTACAAAGCGAAATATTATGTTGTTCTTTTCTACCCAGGATAATCCACACCCGAATACCAAAAAACTTTCTTCATGTAAAGGGTGTTTTCACCAAAATGTAAATTTTTCTGGATGTGTTGTTTTTCTCAGCTCTTGTATGCATCAAACAATTGTTTCGTACCCCATTCTATTGTAAATTTTTTGTTTTAAACTAACTTTCATGATACATCAAATCAAAAGGCTATTTGAGTGTTTAAAAATTAAGCAAACTTATTAAATAATGGCAAAAAGGTTTGTTATTACTTTAATTTACATAGATATTAATGAATTCTAATGATGCGTCTGAAGTTAGTTAAAAGGAAAAAATAAACAGTTTTTTTATAAGTATAATGTTTTTATTTATATTTTGAGATCTAGATACAGTTTTAACTATAGAAAATAAAAACACAATAATTGTAGGATTTTTTCACTATTATGTTCTAAGAATACAAAATATTACTGAATAGAAGAAATTACATAACCTATATGTTTTTAGCTGGCCCCATTTAATGTAACATTAAATGAATCTGAAGTTAGCAATTATATCAGGTTTGATACCTTTATCTTTAAAGATTACCCAAAAAAATTAATAAAAACAATTTTATAAGAGGCAAAGCTCGAGGCCAGGTATTCGTCCTCTCTCTCTCTCTCTCTCTGAACTGATATATTTATAATCGGTATAGAGAGATAGATTAGATAATAATATACAAGTTGTCACATTTAAAAAATCCATGTTATGTAGTTTTTCCTACTTTTCAATAATTTTTAGAAATATTTGATATTCTTAGATCATAATACAGAAATAATCCTAAAAATATTGAAATTAAAGTTTTTTTAAATTTTCTATACTTAAAGATGTAACTAGGTGTCGAAATATAAATGAAAGCCCTGTACAACAGTCGCATTTAAATATTTAGAGACATTACCTTTATTCATAACTGAGGCAAGAAACAATAGTTTAAGGGATACAAAAGTTGAGAAAAAAAAATGTTTAAAAAAATTTACAATTTTGTTGAAAACACCCTGTACATAAAAAACTAAAGAAGTTAAAAAGAAATAAGGAAACCTTTTTTCACAAAAGTTTTACAAAACACTCTGTAAATCAACTTATTGAAGACCTCTGTGTTTACATCCTCTAGGCCACAAACTCCATACTTAGTGCTAGATCGTAGGGGCGTCCCTAGACTCCTGTTACTGAATGGAGGGGAGGGACAAAAGGAATTTGTATTGATACCAACAACCAACTAACATTAGCGCTCGGAGGGAGGGGGACGCTTACGTCGCCTGGAAAATGTAAATATTGTATATTACATATATATATATATATATATATATATATATATATATATATATATTTATATACATATTTATATACATATATATATATATATATATATATATATATATATATATATATATATATATATATATATATATATATATATATATATATATTTATATACATATTTATATACATAATATATATATATATATATATATATATATATATATATATATATATATATATATATATATATATTTATATACATATTTATATACATAATATATATATATATATATATATATATATATATATATATATATATATATATATATATATTTATATACATAATTATATATATATATATATATATATATGTATAAATATATTCATACATATATATATATATATACCAAAAGTAGAAAATATATAACGCGGTAAGAACTAGTATATAGTAGAAAATGGATTCTTTGGGATGACCGCCAAAATAATGGAATTTGGCTAACCATAGACACGTGATTCTGACTTAAGGTCTTCATTAGTACAGTCAACTAGGTGAAAGACGAGTACAACTAGCGCCAAAATGAATACTCAAGGCAATACCAGAATCGCCAACAGGAGCAAAACCGACATTTGTGATTACCAAGAGAACATCCGAAATCTTCGCCGGACTTGATACTCTATTTACCACGGAGCAGCATATAGCCACCTGTGGCGAAACTCATGCCCCAAGAGTAGTAAATCAAAAGTAGAAAATATATAACGCGGTAAGAACTAGTATATAGTAGAAAATGGATTCTTTGGGATGACCGCTAAAGCAATGGAATTTGGCTAACCGTAGACACGTGTTTTTGACTTAAGGTCTTCATCAGTACAGTCAACTAGTTGAAAGACGAGTACAACTAGCGCCAAAATGAATACACAAAACAATACCAGAGTCACCAACAGGAGCAAAACCGACATTTGTGATTACCAAGAGAACATCCGAAATCTTCGCCGGACTTGATACTCTATTTACCACGGAGCAGCATATAGCCACCTGTGGCGAAACTCATGACCCAAGAGTAGTAAATCAAAAGTAGAAAATATATAACGCGGTAAGAACTAGTATATAGTAGAAAATGGATTCTTTGGGATGACCGCTAAAGCAATGGAATTTGGCTAACCGTAGACACGTGTTTCTGACTTAAGGTCTTCATCAGTACAGTCAACTAGTTGAAAGACGAGTACAACTAGCGCCAAAATGAATACACAAAACAATACCAGAGTCACCAACAGGAGCAAAACCGACATTTGTGATTACCAAGAGAACATCCGAAATCTTCGCCGGACTTGATACTCTATTTACCACGGAGCAGCATATAGCCACCTGTGGCGAAACTCATGACCCAAGAGTAGTAAATCAAAAGTAGAAAATATATAACGCGGTAAGAACTAGTATATAGTAGAAAATGGATTCTTTGGGATGACCGCTAAAGCAATGGAATTTGGCTAACCGTAGACACGTGTTTCTGACTTAAGGTCTTCATCAGTACAGTCAACTAGTTGAAAGACGAGTACAACTAGCGCCAAAATGAATACACAAAACAATACCAGAGTCACCAACAGGAGCAAAACCGACATTTGTGATTACCAAGAGAACATCCGAAATCTTCGCCGGACTTGATACTCTATTTACCACGGAGCAGCATATAGCCACCTGTGGCGAAACTCATGACCCAAGAGTAGTAAATCAAAAGTAGAAAATATATAACGTGGTAAGAACTAGTATATAGTAGAAAATGGATTCTTTGGGATGACCGCTATATATATATATATATATATATATATATATATATATATATATATATATATATATATATATATATATATATATATATATATATATATATATATATATATATATATATATATATATATATATATTATATTATATATATACATATATATATATATATATATATATATATATATATATATATATATATATATATATATATATATATGTTAGTTGGTATCAATACAAATTCCTTTTGTCCCCCCCTCCATTCAGTAACAGGAGTCTAGGGACGCCCCTACGATCTAGCACTAAGTATGGAGTTTATGGCCTAGAGGATGTAAACACAGAGGTCTTCAATAAGTTGATTTACAGAGTGTTTTGTAAAACTTTTGTGAAAAAAGGTTTCCTTATTTTTTTTTTAACTTCTTTAGTTTTTTATGTACAGGGTGTTTTCAACAAAATTGTAAATTTTTTTTTTCTCAACTTTTGTATCCCTTAAACTATTGTTTCTTGCCTCAGTTATGAATAAAGGTAATGTCTCTAAATATTTAAATGCGACTGTTGTACAGGGCTTTCATTTATATTTCTACACCTAGTTACATCTTTAAGTATAGAAAATTTAAAAAAACTTTAATTTCAATATTTTTAGGATTATTTCTGTATTATGATCTAAGAATATCAAATATTTCTAAAAATTATTGAAAAGTAGGAAAAACTACATAACATGGATTTTTTAAATGTGACAACTTGTATATTATTATCTAATCTATCTCTCTATACCGATTATAAATATATCAGTTCAGAGAGAGAGAGGACGAATACCTGGCCTCGAGCTTTGCCTCTTATAAAATTGTTTTTATTAATTTTTTGGGTAATCTTTAAAGATAAAGGTATCAAACCTGATATAATTGCTAACTTCAGATTCATTTAATGTTACATTAAATGGGGCCAGCTAAAAACATATAGATTATGTAATTTCTTCTATTCAGTAATATTTTGTATTCTTAGAAGATAATAGTGAAAAAATCCTACAATTATTGTGTTTTTATTTTCCATAGTTAAAACTGTATCTAGATCTCAAAATATAAATAAAAACATTATACTTATAAAAAAACTGTTTATTTTTTCCTTTTAACTAACTTCAGACGCATCATTAGAATTCATTAATATCTATGTAAATTAAAGTAATAACAAACCTTTTTGCCATTATTTAATAAGTTTGCTTAATTTTTAAACACTCAAATAGCCTTTTGATCTGATGTATCATGAAAGTTAGTTTAAAACAAAAAATTTACAATAGAATGGGGTACGAAACAATTGTTTGATGCATACAAGAGCTGAGAAAAACAACACATCCAGAAAAAATTACATTTTGGTGAAAACACCCTTTACATGAAGAAAGTTTTTTGGTATTCGGGTGTGGATTATCCTGGGTAGAAAAGAACAACATAATATTTCGTTTTGTAATAGTCATTGTGTGTGTATAAACATTTTGAGAAAATGACAAGGGCTCAGATAATACTCTGTGTAACAGATTTCTTGTGGCCTTTTGATTTTCGCAGCGATAAATCCAACATATAGTGCTAGGCATTATCGAAAACCACAACTCAATATATAAATTCTGGTTGTAAATTAGTAAACTTGAATTTTGTCCACAAATTTGCATGTATAACTGCGACTGTCCAGTAGTTTACTATAGGACATCAGTACCTAAAATGAATTAATTGATGTAGGGGTTATGGTTATATTTAATAAAAAAAATTGGGTGGAGGTACTATACATGCTGTTGGTTAGAAACAAAAGTTTAAAAAGCCATATTTATATGGATATTCTTCTTATTTTCTTAAGGAGAATATGCTCCTTTAGACCCTTTGTAAAAGAAAATGGCGTGGACTTACGTATCACCAGAAATCAGCAGCACTGGAAACTAATTTCAGCTTGTAACAACTCGAACAATAAAAAAATGTCCCATTTTAGAATTGATTTTTACTATAAAATATTCCAACACTTTACAAAAAAAAATTTAAAGAAGTTCCAGACAATTTCATAATAATCAAAATAGAAAATTATTTCATTTATATCTTAAAGATTTATGACTACACTTAAATCTTAAAAAACAATTATATTTAGTCATTTTATAGATACAGATTTACAGGGATGTAGAGAGTTAGAGATTGATACCATTATGAAATTAGTTACGGGTAGCATTATGTATGAATCTTTAAACATATTTCCACAAGTTAAGGTACGAAAGTATAAGTATATATATATATATATATATATATATATATATATATATATATATATATATATATACATATATATACATATATATATATATATGTAAATATATGTAAATATATATGTAAATATACTAAAAAAAATTGGTTTTATCAAACCCCTCCCCCAGGATAAAATCGAATCTTGTTCCGCTACGTTTGGGATTACATTTATATACCAAATAGATTATGCATGACCTTTTTTAGGTTTTTTTTTTCATCAGCTATGGTTCTGCGGCCGCCCATGTAATATCCCAAAAAAAAGACATCGCCTCCCCTATGGCCTCCTATAGTTACGCGCTTGCTAGACAGTGTCGAAAACCGCAACTAAATATGCTAATTTTTATTGAACAAAAATAGAGACCCGAATGTTGTCCAAAAATTTCCATGTAAGTTCGTCATTTATACGTCACAATCTAGTGGTATTCTAAAAATTATACTGAACAAAGCCTATAAGAATGGGTGAATTGCGAGGTGGCTACTAGGACCACACATAAATCTTATAAAACTAGCTTGAGAGAAATTTTATATATGTTGTAGTTCTTGACTTTCTGAACAATAGATACCATGAACACCTCAAAATCCAGACAGAATTGAATTGATAAAAAAAAGTTATTCTGCAGAAAAATTGTTTCTTGTTACAAAATACAGTGTTCAAATAATTTTCATAGACTTTAGTCAGTTATACTTTATTTGACATGATTAAAACAAGGCAACATACAGATGTTTCAAGTAAAGTGAAGTTTAAACATTAAAATTTTAAATAAAACGAATTACAAGTTTCTTTTTTAGTTCTATGTATGGTCTTTTTTAAGGTATTAAACTTTAGTTTACCAAATTACATATAAACCAGATGTTTTATTCTTTAATAAAACAAAATAGTCTATAATAAAAAAACAGCAGCTGCACCTTATACCACATTTTTGGAACATCCTGTATAAATAAAAATATCCTTATAAAATGTACTTTTAGCAACCTAGTATCTTCCAGTACCTAACAAGGTATCCTAGAATTACATAATAATGCATATGAAATAACCTCTTCTGGTCAAAAAAGGTAGACACAGTAAACTTAACTTACAAAAAATATGGGTTCTTCATGATATAGGTATAATGTATATGATGTATAATTTTGTGTTTAGGTTTGGGGAATTTACAAGAAAAACAAACAAAAAAAAATTCTTGCTGATTATCAATAATAGACTAGGTTTCATCTCTAAAGATAATCAAGACATTGACTGACTCCACTCTATTGGAGCTTTCTCCATCTCTCTCTTACACTTTGCCTCTTATGGCAGGGTTTTTCTAAAATTTCTCTGTTATCTTTAGATGAAGTTTAAACGTAGTATATTTATAATCGGCAAGAATGATTAATGAATGATGATTCGGTTCAAACCCAAAAACATTTGTACTTAAAGTTTTTTGATAACTCATGGACAAAGGCCTCTAGGGTACCGTTTAAAATATAACCAAGTACCCTGTACAATTTACATAAGAATAAACAAGTAAACTCCATTAAAAATAATAAACTTTTAAGTCGTTTAATATTATTTTTTAAATAGAATATTTTTATTGTGATGTGAAACTTCAAAAGCGATTCATAGATTTGAACAAAAGACTAATTTAAAAATGCACATTAAAAATTGCAATTAGCAAAACCCAAGGAAAAATACACACTTCAAACATATTTGTATCACACTGTAAAAAGAAAGACAAACGTATAAAACATAAGGAGGTGTCTAGCACATTTGATACTGTGAACTGCTGATTTGTTATAATAACGAACTCATAGGTAACAGGTAAATGAAAATACTGTATTAAATACTTGACATCATTTCATGTATCATTCCCTTCTTTTTAGTGTCATATTCTACAAAAGCTATAAAAATATTGCTATAATCAATAAATGTGCCATACACCACATACTGTGTAATATAATATAACTAATTATTTCCCATCTCTAATAATTAGAACATTATATAATTCCAACTATAATTCTTTTAATGAAAAACAAAGATTATTTCGTTTCGCCCTCAACAGTGAAAATAAATAAAACCAAAGAAAATAATAGCTTACACTATAAAGTGTAGCTATTATTTTCTTCGATGATATAATAATGATTTATTATTAACTTAAATATACAGGTTTCGTAATAATATGACGTTATAATTAATATTTTTTAAACATATTAGCTTACCTTGTTTAATTTGAAAGATTTTTTACAAGATTCGTATCTTCGCTGTCTATTTAGAGGTTCCATGTTTTCATGATTTTCTTGAATATTTTGGCATCTGTTGATTACTTACGGTATGGTGTATATGCTAATATATCATGGCTTAGCTTTCAAGTAATCAAAACTATTTTTTATCTTACGAAATTAAACTCCAATGCAGATTAAATTTAGATAGTATCAAAAACTCAAGAACTGACAGATTCGGAAAATGGTGGCTTTAGTAGTCGGTTGGTTTTTAACGAACTTGGGGTGCGATATTGGAGATAACGATAGTTAAGTTAACGTTCGCTAAATCACGTGATTTAGCGAAACAATAGATAGGTGTTTAGAAGTAACAATCATTTCTTAAATGGAAAATTACATGCATATTTTGACATCAAGTAAGCCATGTTTTGCACCCAATTTGACAATTACTCTTAACCTTAAATTATTTTGCTGACGTTGATGAAAACATACACGAAGAAAGTTTACTAGTTTCTGTTTATACTAAAAATCGATAAAAATGCGCTCTCATACATCTTTATCAAAAGTTCTTGGCCGGAAAAGTATAATAGCAGAAATATATAATTTCTGCAGGTGCAAAACGGTTTACAAGAAGAATTGGTTTCGATTATGTCACAGGGTACCCTCCTGCGATCATGATTTCTGGGCCTCTACCCTCATCAGGCAGGCTTGTACCCAGGGAGATCTGAAATAACAGATTGCTCGATATGACAAAATCGAAAACAGTATGATAGACGATTTTTAACAACCAAAATAAAGAAAAAAAAAGTCTTCACTTGTTGTTTACCACAATCTAGCGTAAATAATATGGTACAAAAAAACATTACTTAATTTTATAAAACTGGCTCTAGGGATTTTACCCTTCAATTTATAAAAAAAATCATTACTATATACTATTTCTATCATTTTAGCATAAATAAAAGTGTCTCGGGGGGGGGGGCAGACTTAACATCAACCCCTCTCCCTTTATATGCCATTGTCTCTCAGTATAACTATTCAAAATGCCTAAAAATAAGTAATTTTCTAGGTTTAAGTAGTCATAAATCTTTCAAGATATAAATGAAATACTTAGTTATTCATTTCGATTGTCTTATGAGTAAGTCAAAAATTCTAGTTTATGTATTAGTTTGTTAAAGCTCTTAAAAAAAGTAATTTTTTTCTACATAAAAAAAATTATGATTTAAAATAATTTATTGTTCAAGTAATTACAAGCTGAAATATAGTTTCCAATGCTGCTGATTTCTGATAATATGTAAGGTGGTGCCATTTTTTTAAAAAGGGATCAAAGGACTTGACTCAGCTTGAAATATCTAAAAATAGAAACAAAATGTAATATAAGAAAAACTGCTTTTCTAAGAATCACCTACAAAGTATAAAAATTATCTCTGTTAATAAACAAAGTTTTATTAATACAAACTTCACTATTGTTATTTTTATTATATCTGTTACTATTATTTTGCTTAAAAGGTGACAAAGTACTACTTCAACAAACGATACATTTTAAAGCCATAATAAACTTAGTTGTCCTCTTAGTTGACTGAAATAATATTGTACTCTTGCATTATTATTCATTGCATGAGCAAACAGACAATTAAATATCCCAAAGGACAGAAAAATTTTAAATTTATGTTTTCCAAATGCAATGCTCTAAATAAAAAAAAATAATGACCAGTAATGTGAACCTAAACATAAAGAAAAATTTTGTGAAGTTAGAAGGATAAAATATAATTTAACATTCCAAAACATATTTCAATTTTTTGATAAAAATTAAAGTTCAATCCTCAAAAAGCAATTACTTGTTTAATTATGTAATAAGTATTATTCTAGTTGTAATGATATTTTAAAAATCATGCTGAACAAAGTTTATTGGAATTGGGAGGGGGATACCTTAAAGGGCCATAAACCTTATGGGAAACCATTTTCAGTGAAATTCGCTAAAATTTTTATATGTTGTAGTTCTAGACCTATTTTATAAAAAAAAATGTATACAATTAATCATTAAACCTAAATATATCATAATAAATGGAGTGATCTATTAAAAAAAAAACCTGAAGCTGCACGTTGTACGATTTTCGGACAACCTGTATAAATTAAAAAAATTATTGAAATTGAAAATGGCAAATAATGTAAGGTTAACTGACTAAAGTGTATAAAGATAAGGTTTCTCAATATGAAAAGTATATTTGTTTAAGAAAAACCATATTTATATAAATTATAATTAAATTTTTGATCGATTTATTTGTCGTACTATCAAATATACTTAAGATTAATATCTAGAAAAGTATATTTTACCGAGCCCAAAAGAGCTAAAACTCATCCCAACCAAATCTTGTTGGTATGAGTTTAAAATTAATATTTTGCATATCCGTCAAGCCAGCTCCTTGTAGCTACCAACAAGGAGCCAGCAACAAAATTTTATAGTGGACCAGATAAACTTTGCCATAATATAAATATAACAGTAAGATAGTTCCAGGATGGAACCTGTCGTTTGACACCCCGGGAAAGGACCATATATTAAGTGTATATTACTTCATCTGTCTGCAAAATTTCGTTAAATTTGAGGTAGTGATACAAGAAATGTTAGATTTTTAATAAAAAATGTATTTTTTACTTCGCCAGTGTTGTTTTCGATTCCACTTAGGAAAAGACCATATATTAAGGATATTTACTATATCTGCCTGCAAAATTTCGTTTAATTTCAAGCTAAGGTAAGAAAGGCATTGCATTTTTAAAAATAAATAAATTTTTTACTCTGCCCCTGTCGTTTGCCACTCCGCCTAGAAAGAGACCATGTGTCAAGTGTATATTACTCCATCTGTTTGCAAAATTTTGTATAATTTGAGGTAACGATAAAAGAGATGTCATTTTTAGAAATATATGATTTTTTTACTAGGACCTCATTGATGTTTGCCATCCCTATCGAAAGAGTTTGCAAAGTTTTGTTGCAATTAGATTAACATAAAGAAGATATTTTTGCCCTTGGAAACACCCTGAAACTATCTTTCTTGTATATTTATATTATGTCAAAGGCTTATCTGGTCCGCTGTAAAATGTTGTTGCTGGCTCCTTATTGCTAGCTACAAGGAGCTGACTTGACAGATATATATTTTACCTATTTGAGTCTTAAGCTTTCGAAAAGTTCAGTGGTTTATATTTTTAAAACGGCTAGTATCATTTGAACATTTCCCTGACATTTTTTGTGCAAGATCTCAAGCATTATATAAACTTCTATAAAAGAATTAGTGAATTTCACTGAAGCATGTTTTCCATAAAGGTTCTGAGTGGTCCTTTTTGGTTACCACCTCCCAATTCGAATTCTGCCCTTTTCATCTGCCCTGTATAGCATGATTTTTAAATTATTATGCTTATAACACGACACACACTACACGATAGCTCTAACTTAATTAATTATTATAAGGAATAATTTATATTAAGTAAGTTGCACATTTTTCAATTTTAAAATTAGATATATCAAATTTTACCCAAAAATTTTACATACAACAGAGTGTTATCACGCAAACCTAATAAGGTAAGGTATAGGTACAATATATCTATGGATATAATTCCTATCTCAAAGTAGATATAAATTATAGGTAGCATTTTTTTAATAGTTCTATAGCTGTGCCATTGGCTTTATCTCGTATATAAATGGCTCTGCCTAATTTTTAACATAATCAAGTTATTAAGTCAATGCAATAGTTATTTCTTAAAATATAATATTGAGGTATGAAACTTCTAAAACAATTTGAGCGAAATATTAATTAAAAAATATACATACAAAATTGCAAAAACCAGAAATCACACTACATACATTTTGGCATCACTGTATCCTTTGCAAAACAGAAATAAATCTTATAGGGTCCATTGGACCATGCCGTAGACACTTCCAAAACATAAAACAATCAGAAATAATACTTACAAAGTTAAATATCTTTCATAATTATCAAGCAGGTTCAAATGGGACTTCAGCTAATGCTGATCAATAGTTGTTCCATTTATTGACCAAGCATGTGAAAGGTAGATGAAAATACTATATCATCTACTAGGCATCATTTCCATATCGTTCCCTTCTTTTCAGTGTCGCAAAAGATTTAAGTAAAAGTAATTAAAAATATTGCTCGTATAAGTAAAAATATACTGTGCAACATGATACTAATTATTTCCCTTGTAGTACTTTTAATGACAAACTAAGATTAATTGACCTTGCTTTTCAACATTGAAAATTTATTTATCACTATGTATAACATAGACACAGAAATATAATTTGGTAATTATACAGTATACCTGTTTCTGCTATTATAAGAGATTTTTCAAAAATTCTTTTACACAGTGCTTATATAGGCCGAATGTAACAATAATCCGTCTGCGCTGCTTTAAAATTTTCTCCTTTCTGTTTTTATTTTCTCGTAAACAAGTCCCGTGCGTTTCTGTCAAAATATGTAAACACGGGCGATGACTCATGTTTATTTTCTAAACCTAGTAGACTTCCTTACGGGAATTACAATAAAAATTAAGAATTAATAAAGAAGGGGGCAAATTTTTAAAGCAGCGCAGACGGATTATTTTTACATTCGGCCTATATAAGCACGGGGAAAAAAATCAAAAATCTGTTATAATAGCAGAAACAGGTATACTGTATAATTACCTGTAATTTTCAGCAAGTATTATTCTATTTGCTTAGAAATAAATAATTTCATGCCTACCTGAAAAAGTTACACATAGATATCATTCATTATAATTATATATTGAATCAGGAATTGGCCTTATTGCTCTTCAGTATTTTCATAAATAGAAAATGTTTTTCCTTGTATTGAGTACTAATATACTACTGCAATTAATATCCAACTTTGCAGTTTTTAAATATACAATTCTTCTATTTTTTTCGTGTGAATAATATACGTTTTCGCTTTACCTATTGAGAACTAAAACATAAACAAAGGTAAATTTTAGATAGGAGTTATAGGTTAGGTTATATTGATGTGCAACTTTGATAAAGTATTCGATATTTTGTATTGGATATTTGGAATAATCGATACATAAAAAATAAAATAGTATAGCATATTATACACAGTACTGTAGTTTTACTAAACTGTCCATAATTTCTCGTTACATTAAAAAAGTACATATTCATATTATTCTAAATTATGTACCGACAATATATGTTACAAAAAAAGGCCCTCACCTTCATACCTATTGTCTAAAACAATTAACAATTATACAACCCATTAATGAATTCTATTTTAATAGTTTATAAAACGTAACGCAAGTACCTGCTGTACCTGTTGTAAAAATAATAAGGATATCCCTAGTGAGAGGAAAAAATTAATTTTGCACTGTCGTATCACCGTATCTTTAAAACATATGTTATGTGTTCGCCTGGTTGCATACCGTGATGGCATTAAATTCAGAAGTATAACAAGCTTTTCTTACAAAATAAAATATGTAATACAAATAGAGGTTTTAACCAGGTCATTTACAAATAAATAGCTTACACAATATTTAAAGATTATTTTCATAACTTTGTTAGACATTCCTATAAAAGATTAATTGGTTAATTCAACAGTAGTAAATTACGAGCACAGGGTTAATTTTTTTCATCATATTTACCTACTACAAAATGAGTCAAATCAGGAAATAATTCACTGAATTTGGATTGATAATTATTTATGAATAAAATATATAGGTTTCGCAATGAGTTTACATAGTTTTTTAGCAGATTAGCTTACCTTGTCTAATATGTTGGACCTTTTACGAGTTTCGTAACTTTTCTGCTGCTTTGGATGTTCCATGTTTTCATAATTTTCTTGAATATTTTGGCATCTGTCGATTATATATACTATATGTATATTATAGTATAGCACCCAAGTAACAGGTATCGAAAAGTATTTTATATTCCAACAAATCAAATTAAATGGAAATTTAAAATTAAATACCTTTTATCACGAATGTTTCAGAAAATGGCGACTTTTCGTAATAGGTTGGCCTTTTTCGAACCAAGATCGGAAAATCCGAATATAATGCCCGAGCGACACCCGAAAAGTTCAGAGATGGCTACATTAATCCGAATGTGCACTTATCTGAATGAACAGCTATCCGAATGAGTAGCTATCGGAATTATCGTGCCAAGTCGCTAATGTTCGGGCTTCATATGGGCGGAATTAATTTTGAGTAAAATAAAATGTCATAGATGGCGGTATAGTCATTTTAATTTCATCGAACTATTAACGGAAGTATGTTATTTTATCGAGCTATTAACAGAAGCTTGACCTTAATTATTTTTATTTTGTTAATTTTTGGTAGTATTTTCACCCTGTGTTTTGATAAAAATAAATGAAGCTATTAGTTTTATATTTTAGGTGATTTTAGAAGTCCTAATCAAATACCCTATATTATATTAAAATAAAAAGGTTTATTTTCTATAATGGTAAATACAGTTGATGATAAATGGCAAGGGCGATTTTATCTTTTGATCATTGGTGGGTAATTTTAAGTGAGGATGCGAAACACTCAAAATATGCTACCGAACGATACAGGCATAATGAAAAGCAAGACGTATGATTTTTTATGGACACGAAAAACTGAAAACTTTTCTTCACTCATATAGTTTCATATCGCCATGTTATGGCTACACATTAACTATATATATATATATATACATATATATAATACTGCCAAAACTTTTTTGCAGACTAATGTAGGGTTACAAGACAAATGTATAGTTCCTGGTCCGCCTGGGAAATTTTTTATTTTACGATTTTTGTGGATTTACTTGTCCTAAAATTCCCCAATTGAACAAAAATGCCAATATCTTTGTTGTCTAAAAAAAATGTCCTGGAATAATACATTATACATATTTTATGTCCTTGAACTAGACATTACGTATATACACGTGCCCTGGAAATATACGTTAGACATATATATATATATATATATATATATATATATATATATATATATATATATATATAAATGTATATATATAAATGTATATACAAGGTGTTTCAAAAAGGTCTGCCAAAATTTCTAGGACATATAGTACATCAAAAAATAAGTGTAGTTTACTCTATAAACCTATGTCCGAAAATGCACCCCTAGGGAGTTACAGCCCCTCGAAGATGACACGCGAAAATAGTTTTTTGGCATTTTCTTTAAAACTATCAAAGAGAAGTTAATGAAATTTTGCATAGGTGCCTAATTTTTAATGAGAAATGTAACCAATTTGTCAGATTTGTCATATTTATTCAGGGGCGTAACTTACGAGGGGGCTGAAATGCTCTAATGACCATATTTTTTTGTGGGTTGTATTTTCTAAAAAATACATCAAAAATATCAAATTCTGATTAATTTTACATAAAAAAGGTACTCTTGTTAAAATGTTTTAAAGTCGATAGTTTTCGAGTAATTTACAGTTAAATGTTGAAGTGTTTTCCTAAGGTTTTCATTTTACTTGTACAAGATATCTTAGAAACCCTTTTAAGTAGGCCGTGGTATGATTTAAACAAATGAGCTGTACGTCAAGTTGACTTTTGATGGAATTCTGTTATTTATTAATTACTTCATTTACTTTTAAAAAATGGCAAATTATACATTTTCCGAACAAGTTGATATGATTTTAACCTTGGGTGAGTGTTTCGGAAATTCAAACTTAGCAGTTAGAAGATATTCAGAAAAATATCCTGGTAGAAATGTACCGAATCGCAGAACATTTTTGGCAATAGAGCAGAGGTTACGAGAAAATGGTTCACTTACAATAAAAAACACAGATAATGGACGTCCCAGAAATGCGCGAACGGTAGAAGTTGAGGAACAAGTTTTAGAAACCGTTTTTCGTGAGCCTACAATTAGTTCACGCAGATTGGCGTTAAGAACGAATACTTCCCATTCAAGTGCGTTCAGAGTTCTAAAAGAACAGCAACTCCACCCCTACCACTTTAGACAAGTGCAACATTTACAACCAGAGGATAGGCCATTAAGGGCCGATTTTTGTGAAGTACTGCTTGAACGAGAACGTATTGATCCAAATTTTTTCAATAAAATCTTATTTACGGACGAAGCAACCTTCACAAGGGCGGGCGTTTTTAATTATCATAACTCGC
Source organism: Kuschelorhynchus macadamiae (assembly GCA_030620095.1). Taxonomy (NCBI): domain Eukaryota; kingdom Metazoa; phylum Arthropoda; class Insecta; order Coleoptera; family Curculionidae; genus Kuschelorhynchus; species Kuschelorhynchus macadamiae. The sequence continues at coordinate 168,036 of JAUTXW010002001.1, forward strand.
ATTTCTGGGCTGAAGAAAATCCAAGAGTCACTAGAGTGTCTCACTATCAACATGAATTTAAAATCAATGTTTGGGCAGCTACTTTGGGAAATAAATTTATAGGGTTTCATATTTTTAATGGTAATTTAAACGGAGATATGTATGCTGATTTTTTAGAAAATAATCTATTTGAAATATTAGAAAATGTACCGTTAAATCTTAGAAGGGACATTGTTTTTATGCATGATGGCGCACCCCCACATTTTAGTAGAAGAGCGCGACAGTGGTTAAATAATCATTTTCCAAACAAATGGATCGGACGCGGTGCAGATGCTCCAATTCACTGGCCTGCTAGGTCTCCCGACATGAATACACTGGACTTTAATGTTTGGGGAGATTTAAAGGCAAAAGTATATGAAAATGAAATTAACACGGTTGAAGAATTGAGAGACAAAATAATTCATGAATGTACACTTCTTCGAAATAATGGTCAAAGCTTAAATTTAATAAATAATTTAAACCGAAGAATAAATTTATGCATTCAAGAAAACGGAGGACATTTTGAGCATCTGTTATAATTTTGGTATAGTTCACTAGTGTTATTTATTTTTTAAAAATTTTATTCAATAAACTTTTATCTAGGAATACTTTGAGTTTTATTTTCTAAGAATGCGCTCATTTGTTTAAATCATACCACGGCCTACTTAAAAGGGTTTCTAAGATATCTTGTACAAGCAATTTGAAAAGCTTGGGAAAACACTTCAACATTTAACTGTAAATTACTCGAAAACTATCGACTTTAAAACATTTTAACAAGAGTACCTTTTTATGTAAAATTAATCAGAATTTGATATTTTTGATGTATTTTTTAGAAAATACAACCCACAAAAAAAATATGGTCATTAGGGCATTTCAGCCCCCTCGTAAGTTACGCCCCTGAATAAATATGACAAATCTGACAAATTGGTTACATTTCTCATTAAAAAGTAGGCCCCTATGCAACATTTCATTAACTTCTCTTTAATAGTTTTAAAGAAAATGCCAAAAAACTATTTTCGCGTGTCATCTTCGAGGGGCTGTAACTCCCTAGGGGTGCATTTTCGGACATAGGTTTATAGAGTAAACTACACTTATTTTTTGATGTACTATATGTCCTAGAAATTTTGGCAGACATTGTATATATATATATATATATATATATATATATATATATATATATATATATATATATATATATATATATATATATATATATATATATATATATATATATATATATATATATATATATATATATATATATATATATATATATATATATATATATATATATATATATATATATATATATATATATATATATATATATATATATATATATATATATATATATATATATATAAATATATATATATATATATATATATATATATATATATATATATATATATATATATATATATATATATATATATATATATATATATATATATATATATATATATATATATATATATATATATATATATATATATATATATATATATATATATATATATATATATATATATATATATATATATATATATATATATATATATATATATATATATATATATATATATATATATATATATATATATATATATATATATATATATATATATATATATATATATATATATATATATATATATATATATATATATATATATATATATATATATATATATATATATATATATATATATATATATATATATATATATATATATATATATATATATATATATATATATATATATATATATATATATATATATATATATATATATATATATATATATATATATATATATATATATATATATATATATATATATATATATATATATATATATATATATATATATATATATATATATATATATATATATATATATATATTATATATACAAGGTGTTTATAAAAAGGTCTGCCAAAATTTCTAGGACATATAGTACATCAAAAAATAAGTGTAGTTTACTCTATAAACCTATGTCCGAAAATGCACCCCTAGGGAGTTACAGCCCCTCGAAGATGACACGCGAAAATAGTTTTTTGGCATTTTCTTTAAAACTATTAAAGAGAAGTTAATGAAATGTTGCATAGGGGCCTACTTTTTAATGAGAAATGTAACCAATTTGTCAGATTTGTCATATTTATTCAGGGGCGTAACTTACGAGGGGGCTGAAATGCCCTAATGACCATATTTTTTTTGTGGGTTGTATTTTCTAAAAAATACATCAAAAATATCAAATTCTGATTAATTTTACATAAAAAGGTACTCTTGTTAAAATGTTTTAAAGTCGATAGTTTTCGAGTAATTTACAGTTAAATGTTGAAGTGTTTTCCCAAGCTTTTCAAATTGCTTGTACAAGATATCTTAGAAACCCTTTTAAGTGGTATGATTTAAACAAATGAGCGCATTCTTAGAAAATAAAACTCAAAGTATTCCTAGATAAAAGTTTATTGAATAAAATTTTTAAAAAATAAATAACACTAGTGAACTATACCAAAATTATAACAGATGCTCAAAATGTCCTCCGTTTTCTTGAATGCATAAATTTATTCTTCGGTTTAAATTATTTATTAAATTTAAGCTTTGACCATTATTTTGAAGAAGTGTACATTCATGAATTATTTTGTCTCTCAATTCTTCAACCGTGTTAATTTCATTTTCATATACTTTTGCCTTTAAATCTCCCCAAACATTAAAGTCCAGTGTATTCATGTCGGGAGACCTAGCAGGCCAGTGAATTGGAGCATCTGCACCGCGTCCGATCCATTTGTTTGGAAAATGATTATTTAACCACTGTCGCGCTCTTCTACTAAAATGTGGGGGTGCGCCATCATGCATAAAAACAATGTCCCTTCTAAGATTTAACGGTACATTTTCTAATATTTCAAATAGATTATTTTCTAAAAAATCAGCATACATATCTCCGTTTAAATTACCATTAAAAATATGAAACCCTATAAATTTATTTCCCAAAGTAGCTGCCCAAACATTGATTTTAAATTCATGTTGATAGTGAGACACTCTAGTGACTCTTGGATTTTCTTCAGCCCAGAAATGCGAGTTATGATAATTAAAAACGCCCGCCCTTGTGAAGGTTGCTTCGTCCGTAAATAAGATTTTATTGAAAAAATTTGGATCAATACGTTCTCGTTCAAGCAGTACTTCACAAAAATCGGCCCTTAATGGCCTATCCTCTGGTTGTAAATGTTGCACTTGTCTAAAGTGGTAGGGGTGGAGTTGCTGTTCTTTTAGAACTCTGAACGCACTTGAATGGGAAGTATTCGTTCTTAACGCCAATCTGCGTGAACTAATTGTAGGCTCACGAAAAACGGTTTCTAAAACTTGTTCCTCAACTTCTACCGTTCGCGCATTTCTGGGACGTCCATTATCTGTGTTTTTTATTGTAAGTGAACCATTTTCTCGTAACCTCTGCTCTATTGCCAAAAATGTTCTGCGATTCGGTACATTTCTACCAGGATATTTTTCTGAATATCTTCTAACTGCTAAGTTTGAATTTCCGAAACACTCACCCAAGGTTAAAATCATATCAACTTGTTCGGAAAATGTATAATTTGCCATTTTTTAAAAGTAAATGAAGTAATTAATAAATAACAGAATTCCATCAAAAGTCAACTTGACGTACAGCTCATTTGTTTAAATCATACCACGGCCTACTTAAAAGGGTTTCTAAGATATCTTGTACAAGTAAAATGAAAACCTTAGGAAAACACTTCAACATTTAACTGTAAATTACTCGAAAACTATCGACTTTAAAACATTTTAACAAGAGTACCTTTTTTATGTAAAATTAATCAGAATTTGATATTTTTGATGTATTTTTTAGAAAATACAACCCACAAAAAAAATATGGTCATTAGAGCATTTCAGCCCCCTCGTAAGTTACGCCCCTGAATAAATATGACAAATCTGACAAATTGGTTACATTTCTCATTAAAAATTAGGCACCTATGCAAAATTTCATTAACTTCTCTTTGATAGTTTTAAAGAAAATGCCAAAAAACTATTTTCGCGTGTCATCTTCGAGGGGCTGTAACTCCCTAGGGGTGCATTTTCGGACATAGGTTTATAGAGTAAACTACACTTATTTTTTGATGTACTATATGTCCTAGAAATTTTGGCAGACCTTTTTGAAACACCTTGTATATACATTTATATATATACATATATATATATATATATATATATATATATATATATATATATATATATATATATATATATATATATATATATGTCTAACGTATATTTCCAGGGCACGTGTATATACGTAATGTCTAGTTCAAGGACATAAAATATGTATAATGTATTATTCCAGGACATTTTTTTTAGACAACAAAGATATTGGCATTTTTGTTCAATTGGGGAATTTTAGGACAAGTAAATCCACAAAAATCGTAAAATAAAAAATTTCCCAGGCGGACCAGGATATATATATATATATATATATATATATATATATATATATATATATACATATATGCATATGTATGTAAATGTATGTATATAAATGTATATATATATATATATATATAACTATATATATATATATATATAAATGTATATATATATATGTATAAATGTATATATATTTATATATATATATATATATATATATATATATATATATATATATATATATATATATATATATATATATATATAAATGTATATATATATATATATAAATGTATATATATATATATATATATATATATATATATATATATATATATATATATATATATATATATATATATATATATATATATATATATATATATATATATATATATATATATACATATATTAATTTTCAACTTTCTTCTTAAACCATATTCCATATTTAATGAATTTATTTTCTTTCTTGGGTATAGGTTTGGTGAAATTAATGGTAAATTTTTTTTTTTTTTTTTTTTTTTTCCCTCCACTAGCTCGACGTTTTGCTTCTTGTTTGGAAGCTTTTTCAAGAGCTTTTTATTTTATTTCATCTAAAAATTTTTATGAACAGATAAAACTAGAACATTTTTTAAATTACAGTGCGTTAAAATGTTTACAATGTACACAACAAACAACATCCATAAACCTTGTCACATAATAATTTATACATTCAAAACTCATAATAAAATAAGACATTTATAGGTAAAAGTTCTTTAAGTTAAAATAAATATATGTACTATACCTTGGAAATAGCACCAGTTCAGGTGAGCATTTTTAATGTTTCTAACCGATGGACAATAAAATCATAAATTCCAATTTATAAAAACCTATTTTCTTGCCAAACCTATACCCAAGAAAGAAAATAAATTCATTAAATATATACATATATATATATATATATATTTAAATATATATATATATATATATATATATATATATATATATATATATATATATATATATATATATATATATATATATATATATATATATATATATATATATATATATATATATATATATATATATATATATATATATATATATATATATATATATATATATATATATATATATATATATATATATATATATATATATATATATATATATATATATATATATATATATATATATATATATATATATATATATATATATATATATATATATATATATATATATATATATATATATATATATATATATATATATATATATATATATATATATATATATATATATATATATATATATATATATATATATATATATATATATATATATATATATATATATATATATATATATATATATATATATATATATATATATATATATATATATATATATATATATATATATATATATATATATATATATATATATATATATATATATATATATATATATATATATATATATATATATATATATATATATATATATATATATATATATATATATATATATATATATATATATATATATATATATATATATATATATATATATATATATATATATATATATATATATATATATATATATATATATATATATATATATATATATATATATATATATATATATTATATATATATATATATATATATATATATATATATATATATATATATATATATATATATATATATATATATATATATATATATATATATATATATATATATATATATATATATATATATATATATATATATATATATATATATATATATATATATATATATATATATATATATATATATATATATATATATATATATATATATATATATATATATATATATATATAATGCTGGCAAGGTATTTCGTATACGATGTTACTCTTTTTTCCTTTCGGTATACCCGTTTTTTATTTTTATTTATTTGAGTACATTATAGCCTTTGCGGCATACTATTATATTTTCAGTTTTGAGGATATTTTCTAATTTTTCAGATAGCTGGGATACATATGGTAGGATCAAGTATACGCCCCATTGTAATGTGTTAAACGTGCGCCCGTCCTTTTTGCTTGTTTTATGTATATAATTGTATTATCACACTTTATTAATTTAGTTTAAAAAAGAACATTACTGATATTTTTGCTTCACGGAGAGCGTAACCATTCTTTATTCCTGTTCGACTTAGAAATAACGTTAATGAAATGGTACATTTTTTGTGAATGCGAGCGACATGAAATAAATGGAGTTTTGATCCTGCAATCTGAGCCATCATTATTAAATTAATATGCAAGATAACCTTTGGAGAGGTGAAATTTCGGCTTTGTTTTATAATTTTGTAAACTGAATATTTACACTAACTTTTATTGCCTTTCGCTTAATATCAAATGGACCTAAGTCATGAAATTTAAAGGTGTCTGATTTTAACAGCAAAACAACCAGATTAGACATGTTTAAATAAATTAAGTTTTTGATTAAATTACTTGTGTTATAAATGTTCAAAATAAAGTTAAACTCGGTATAGAACCGAAAAAAAAAATTACACTTAGATTTTCAAATTCTCGAAATATTTCGAAACCCTTGTATTATGTAGAAGAGGGTCCAAAAATCAAAAATTTAAGAATTTGATTTAGGGCCTCTAAATGTAAATTTAAATTCTAGATTACCACACTTTTATTCCTGCCTACTCCAAAAGTTGTAATTTTCAAAAAGGATTTATTGTTTCCACCATATAAAAATCTTTGCATGTTATTCTCGTCCTATACTAAGCCCCCTCTCATACAGCGATAATGGACTAATGGATTTACCTTCTTGTCAAGAATGTTAGCATTCTATTCTCATTCTCTTCTTCTTAATAAAAAAAAAGGTATGTTTTGTAAATACTCTTTTATTGAATAAAGAAATGATTTGCACACAAATAGCAAAAAAACGAAATGATTTTATATAGTAAAATTTGTAAAAAAATATATGGATATCATTACTTACATAACATAAAAATAAATTAAGAAGAAAACATTGAAAACGTGTGGATTTATTTTAGAGGCTGTTTTTTTTGAAACTAACATTGAAAACCAGTTTTGAACATGAATGCGATTTAAACTATGTGTTTCATTGTGTTTAGGGCATGCTATATTATGTAAATATAGAATCGCGCCGCATAGTGTTCTCAATTGATAACTTGAAGGTGCAAAAACATTTTAAGTTTCCAGGTGTTTATTTTCGTAACTATTTAATTAAAAACAGTTATGGCAAAGGGAAAAATCGGTCAAACTTAAAGGAGCATAATGTAGTAGTAATAATGGCACTCAAATTTTAAACTAAAATGTCGGTAAGAATAAGAAAATAAGTTTTTAACCAAAAGTTTCCGACTTTTTTTCCGGCTTTGTAAATAATCTGAAATACAAGGTTCTGCACTATTAAACTCTTTTGTATGTCATGTGGTAACGCTAGAGTAAATAAATAAAACATTTAATATCGAATAAAATATACATATTTATGTTATTTGTATCCATCAAAAAAATATAAATTAACGGCGTGAGTTCTCTTTTCAGCATAGATGAAATACAATTTTGTGTGTTTTGCTAGATAGGTCAGATAACAAAATATTTTAAAAAAGTTTGTGGTTCCGGTTGTGTAATCAATATGGATCTTTTTTGCATATTTTTTTAAATAGTATTAATAAATATTTTAAGTTTTGAGCGGTAAAATTAGCGATCGCAACTTTTGTGCGTTGTCGCCATGGCAGATGGGTAGAAAATGTGAGTTTTGATTCTAGACCTCTCAAATACAAAACAACATATTTTATAACATGGGTTTCAGATTGTTATTCAGACATGCAAAGCTGGACTTAGGACAGGAGATTAAGGGGCTGTTAGCTTTTAGCGGTAAACACTAAGAAATGTTAATTGGCTCCATGACAATTTAAGACTAGAATATACACTACATTTTCAAAGTGAATTAATTTTGTATAAAAAATTAAGTCCCATTAATATTTTTTAATAAAATGGATTTGTAGGTATGGGGGATACTTAGTCTAAAATAAAAGGCATTAATTGTATTTTAAGGAAAAAATTAGTAAAGGTTTTTACATAGAACTTCCCACGTAAATTTGGCTTTAGTTAGGTTAAGTATAATAATAAAATCACTTAATCAATATTACTTCACCTACGTACTGGGTCACGCAAAAAGTTTTTTAAGTGGATATTGATTTTTAAGAGTCCCTACCTATATTAAATATAGTTTTAAGCTGTGACAGCATAACAACTACATTTTCTGTGTGTATGTGTATGTGTGCGCGTGCGTATGTGTGTGTGTGCGTATGTGTGTGTGTGCGTATGTGTGTGTGCGCGCATGTGTGTGTGCGCGTATGTGTGTGTGTGCGCGCGTATGTGTGTGTGCGCGTATGTGTGTGTGCGCGTATGTGTGTGTGTGTGTGCGTATGTGTGTGTGTGTGCGCGTATGTGTGTGGTGCGCGCGCGTGTGGGGCGCGCGTGGGTGTGGGTGTGCGTGTGGGTGTGCGTGTGTGCGCGCGTGTGTGTGCGCGTGTGTGTGCGCGTGTGTGTGCGGATGCGGGTGTGCGTGTGGGTGTGCGTGTGGGTGTGCGTGTGGGTGTGCGTGTGGGTGTGCGTGTGCGTGTGCGTGTGCGTGTGTGTGTGTGTGTGTGTGTGTGTGTGTGTGTGTGTGTGTGTGTGTGTGTGTGTGTGTGTGTGTGTAGCAATCTCCTGTGGTATCCCATATCTCAAAATAAAGTTTTCCACAAAAGATCTTGCGACCGATACAGCATCTTTATTTTTTAAAGGGTATGCCTCAACAAATTTTGAAATTTCGCACTGAATCGTTAAAATATATGTAAAACCCTTTATATCAGTGGGCAAAGGTCCTACAATGTCTAAATATACCTTTTGAAAAGAGAAGTCAGCAGTAGAAGTAATTACCATAGGTTCTCGGGTATAGTGACTAGAATGCTTCTGTTTTTGACATTTATCACATTTTTTAACAAAGTCTCTAACGTCCTTATCTAAACCTGACCAAAAATAATGCTTTTTTATATTATTTAACATTCTATTTATACCTGCGTGACCACTAGTGGGGAGTAAGTGAAAATCATTTAATATAATTTTTCTTTCATCCACATCCATTATTCTTTTTACTCCTTTGATAATATGTAAACGGGGGCCCCTCCAATTTAACATATTTTTTTATGCCATTACCTACGCATTTAATAAATTCCTTACTAGTCTCATCTTTTAAAATATATAACTCCTCTACTTTTGTTTCATTACTTATTTCAGTCAGATCCCTCAACATTTCGTCTCGCGCCAACATTGATCCGGTATTCTGACAATAAAATAAAGTAGAGTGTAATGGTACATAATAAAAGTTCCCCACGTGTTCTGTCACGTCTTTTTGCATAGATATTATGTTTGATTATGTCGTTATGACTAGCTCAGTACAATGTTTTGGTTTTTTAAGAATTGTTACAATGTTCGGTTGATCAATCCCAACATGTGTATTATTCTTAGTTACCTCTATAGCAAAATTGGACGAGTCCGTTTGAAGAATAAACTCATTTTGCTCTGAAAAATCAGGACAATCTAAAATTGGATAATTTATAAGAGCATTTTTTAAGGTTTCAAAGCTTTTGTTACATTCAATCGTCCACTCAAATCTTGCATACTTTCTACATAGTTTGTTTAACGGTACAGATATTTCCGCAAAATTTGGAATGAATTTTCGGTAGTAGTTTGCAAAAGCTACAAACCGTTTTGCCTCGTCAGCGTTTTTAGGAACAGGGTATTCTTTCAAGGCTTTTACTTTGTCCGGATCAGGTGATATACCTTTATCGCTGACAATGTGCCCTAGATAAAGTATCTCCTTCCTTAAAAAGTCGCATTTTAAGGGGTTTAATTTTAAATTTACTTGTCTTAACCTTAAAAAAACATCCATAAGATTTTTATTATGATCCTCTAAATTTCTCCCAAAAACAATTAAATCGTCTAGGTAAACAAAACATTTTTCGTAGTTGAGACCTGCCATTGCGACTGTCATTAGCCTAGAAAAAGCACTAGGACTAATTTTCAACCCCATTGGCAGTCTTTTCATTTGCCATTGACCTCGGTCAGTCATAAAAGCTGTTACCTTCCTACTTTGTTCGTCTAACTCTACTTGATAGTAACCTTGACTTAAATCTAAATGAGAGAAATAAAGAGCACCTGCAAGAGAATCTAAAATATCATCTACACGTGCTATCTGGAACTTAATATCAACTAAATTACGGTTTAAAAATCTGTAATCTAACACGAGTCTTGTACGTTTCTGTCCCGATGAATCACTCTTCTTTGGTACTAGCAACACTGGAGAGGACCATTCGCTCTGAGCTCTTTCAATAATGTCATCTTCACACATTTGCGAAATTTGCCTATTTATTTCCTCTTTTTGGGTTTGTGCCAGCCTATAAGGTTTCACGTATACCGGTTGTGTACCTGGTTTGACTTGAATTGATTGTTTATAAATATTTGTAACAGATAGTTTATCCCCCGGCATATGAAATATATCCGCAAATTTAGCAGTAAGCCCTTCTATGGAGCTTCTTTCTTCGTGATTTAAATAATTTAATTTTAGCATACTGAACAACTTTTTTACTCTTTCGACCGAATTACTATTAGTACCAAATTGGCAACACTCATAGTCATTCAAGCTTTCGGCTTTAGGCAAACAATTTTTTAAACAAACCTCACTTTCACGCGTGTTCAAAATTCTAACCGGTACTTCGCCCTTTTCTGGTCGTGCTATTACACCTGCCACAAATACACCCTGGCATATTTCATTCGGTAAAACCACACACTCATCTTTTAGTCCCGTTTTAATGTATTGAATAATTTCACACCTGGGAGGAATCACCAAAATGTGATTATCTGTAGCATTCAAATTTAAGATTACTTCTTTTTTATTGTTTAAAAGAGTTAAAGTATTTTTTTCGTAATTTAATTTAGCTTTGTATGACCTTAAAAAATCTTCTCCAATTATTCCACTGGTATGACATGGTAATGTCTCGAATATATAACATTTTACTCTAAACTGTACACTTCCTACATACAGGTTTAAAAAACTATAACCTATGGAAATTAATTTACCTCCTATGCCATTTATTTCTAATTTTTCTTTGAACAAGGGTATGGTTGAGTCTAAATCTGACAGTTTAATTGCGCTTAAAGTAGCTCCGGAATCTACGGTGAAGTTCAGTTTTTTACTATTTACATAAAAAGATACATTAGAGCATGTGTCCGAATATGTAAATATTTGTTTACTACATTTTTCATTTTTAGGGACGAAAAAAGGTTTCCCCGCTTGACGGCGAGTTATCTCCGTCACCTACATTTAACACTTGCTCAGCAAAATTAATGTTGTTATTCCGTCGAATTCCTCTAGACCCGTGTCGAGTAAACGACCGGCCTTGCTGACCACGAAAATTATTGTTGTTACCTCGGTTAAAATTGTTATTATATCTTGGAAAACGCTGATTATTACGATTACTAAAATTCATTCTATTATTAAAGCTGTTATTATTATGCTGTCTTGAAAATGTTTGTGCCCTATTAACTCCTATGAAAATTTCTGCTATAATTTGCTCTCCCCCTATGATTTAAATTAAAAATTTGGGGATTATCTGATGGTTGAAAAGAATTTGATTCATCTTGTGCCTCTCTTATGGCATCTTTTAAAAACTCGAAATTTCTTGACGATATAATTGTACTGAGTCTTTGATTTTTAAGGCCATTTGCAAACCTTTTTATTGCTGTTTTTTCGTTAATAGGCCGTAAAATGTCATAGACTTCAGGGTCGTCGTTTGCTTGTGAAATTGTTAATTCGACAAAAATGTCCTCAAGCTCTTTGCCAAATTCTTCGATAGATTTATTATTTTGTCTGATAGAAAATAATTTTGTTTGAAGGGCAGTACTTGATTTTTGGGTCAAAAGATAAGTTTTTATGTCGGTTATAAGGGTTGCAAGAGACGCATAAGTAGATTTTAGCCTTAATTTCGCGTTACCTGAGAGCCTAGTTTTCAAAATAAATTTTATTAAATGTGGTTTATCGTCATCTTTAAGAATAGAATTATAAAATTCCGCTGATTCAATCAAACTTTTTATAGTTTCTTCCGATCCGTTTAATACAGGTAAAAGGCTAGATGCTACTTTTAAATCAAAAGACGACATATTTTCACTGGAATTAACACTTTTTTGTTGACTAAACGCTAAGATTTCCTTATATACTATCTTTATTTTTGAAACAATATTCTTAAGAACTAAAATATCGCTGTCATCTAATTCTGAATCGTTAATTTTCTTATTTATAACATAAATTTCCCCTTCTAGCTTGCTATAAATAATTTTAGCTTCATCGATTCTTTTTTCTGTTATAGGCAATTTTCGCCTTTCGTAACTTGATTTTACTAAATTATTCTTAATTACAGTTAAGGAGCTGAGAATTTCTTTAAGCTTATCTCCCATAAGAAACTATATTAGAACTTATTATTATCTTTTTTTATTAATAAAATGCGTATAACGAGTCCTTACTTCCTGATAACGATTACTAAGTTTAACTATTTATCTAATAAAAAAATCCTACAAAATAACAGAATAATATCACCACTTACATGTAGAACTTAGCGTTAATTTAGTTTATATTATGTATGCATAATTATTGTTTCTTCGTATCTTTAGCCATATTATTCCATATGCCATTACTGCTTTTTCCATTATTTTCCATATCCATACATTAACTTGTGTATACCTAAAAGAGAACCCTAAAATTTAATCATTTTCCTCTTGGTTCAAGCCTTCAGTGGATCTGCGCAAAACTTCTTTGTTTACTTCTCGCCTAATTGTCTTTTTCAACCCTTTTTTGCATCGTTTTATTGCTAGATATGTTACACTTGCCAGTAACGCTGAGATCAATATAATTAAAAGGTACTCGGAAAGAGAAAATACCTTATTTTCATTGGTTATTTCTCCCCTTGAATCTCCATTCGACGCCTGGTTTATAACAATTTCTTCTTTAGAATTGGCCTTTCCCATCGCTTGTCGGTTGTTATAGTGGTAAAATAGTAACCCAGAGGGCTGGTAAGATCGCCATGTAGTAATTTAGGTTCAACCCTTAAGGTTACGTCAGTGATACGACTTGTTCGTTCTATCAATTGGTTTTATTCTAATTAATATTATACATTACAAAATCATGCAATAGACAAGTTCATTGCTTTGCCAGCAATTGCTGACACAGCTGACCTACATTATGTTGTTAGTTCAATACACTTTATTGTTCAATAGTTATAATATACAGGGTGATGCAACTCCATACTACAATACTATACAGACAAGAAGCAATTTTCTTTAGATAATAATGATCAAAAAAAAAAACTTACATGGTCCATGCATGTTGCAAATATTGTTAGTATCTGCATGAAATGTGGTCTTCTAGGGACTGCTTTGAAGGTACCGTCTATAAATGTTGCCTGAGAATTCCTGGAAAAATTTGACACACACTCCGGGTTGGCAAAAATAACTGCACGATGTTCTCCATTCATTACGATACCTGAAAAAAAAGAACCAGTTTGACACCTGCTATATCTGGACCATTCACATGTTTGAAGTATTCGTCCTAGTTGCTCCAAATTCTCAGGGATATTTGGGGTATTTGACCTTCTCCACCTCATCATACTAGTTCTTATGCTGTTGTATGGCACCATAACAGCTCCGTCTATATTCCTGGAATACAAGTGATATAAACTATACCATATATTATTTGAAGCAATTTGGCTCTAGGTTTCTTGAAGTTGAGGTTGAGATACATCATGGCTATTCAGATATAGAAATGTTATTTTAATTTTTATCAATTTTTCTTCTGGTTGAAAAGCCTAGTTGTTTGTGTTAAAAAATGTCTGTCAGGTGCTATCGTCCAATCCCTATAAATGCTACCAAGTCATTCCTACGAAGGCCCTTGAATGAGTTAAAAACTTTTATGTACGTAAAAAATAACATTTTCTGTAATACCCAATTTTTAGCACGATCTAAGTGAGCTCAGTTTTAGTGAAAAAACTTTGAATTTGTGTTAATATAAAGTTTAGTCATATTTTTGGATGTAGATTGCCAATTAGGGTGCTATTTTTAACTAGCGGATAGAACTAGCAAAAATAAGAAAAATATTAATTTACACATACATAGTTCAATGATATATTTATTTTTGAGATACAGGATGTTAAAGTAAAATTTTTATTTTCTCTTTCTCTGGATATCTCAAGATTTTTAAAGTATTTAAAACCTAAATCTACAATAACCGTTAGAATACCCACAAGTAAAGACACTGAGCTAAGCTTAGTAACTATTGTGGACTCTTGGTCTGATTTTAGAATTTTTTTATCCTCTATATATTCATACTATTTCACCCAATGGACAATATTTTTTAGGCCAATAATAAAAAAATAAGATGGAAAATGCAACAAACTCATTTAATATATGTTTGATTATCTTTACAGTTCATCAAATTTACAACACTGACAGTTTTGAGGTTTTCACATATCAATAACTGAAAAACAAAATCACCCAAAAGGTAAGAAAATGAAAATCCCTCAACTAATCCAATAAAATAAAAAAAACATTTTGTACCAAGCAACTTCTACTTTCAATAATTTGTTTTAACTCTTACAGTCTTCTGAATAAAAATTAAGTCCTCGATTAAGTCTTAAACAAGTGGTAAATACAGAATGGTTAATACCATATTAATACCACGTAAGATCCTCTAATACTATTAAAAAATATTTCAAGAAAACTATGTTTTTTGATTAAATTAAATTATAGAAAAGTGGGGTAGAAAAGTACACCTTTTGCTCTAAAAAATGCTGTAAGCAAATCTTAGTACAACTGTTTTAATGAAACAGTCTCAATGTTTCTGCATCAGACTAAAATTATATATTAAGATTATTAAGGAGCCTTACCTCACAGCTAAGTTCTCATAAATATTTTTATGATTGCCTCTCTCATTAATACACGCCTGTTTCAATTGCTTTTTGAACGCTAAAACTCTAAATTCGTTTCCTTCTGCAGGATGATTATGTTCTCCATTTGTCACGCGGAAATCATCCCCTGCTACAGTGCTTCTTGCAGTTGCTCTACATTGTAACCGCTTTCGCTCCTTACATACCAAATAACTACAGTATTTTAAAATATAGCACACACAATTTTATGGTTAAATTTGGCACTTCTGACTTTATCGAAAGAGTAATATTTTGACTAAGTATAACTGCCAGATTTGTAGCAGAAACTGTTAATGATATATATTTTAAGAGTAAAATAGAAAAGTGCAAGCTATTTCCATCCAAATTTTCCATCAAAATGTGTACTGTATAATTCATTAATAATCGAGCAAAGGCTTTTGCATATTAAGAAGTATACAGTAAGTAGGGCAGCTGTTTGTATATATTATGCCTCGCAGGACTATAAATAATTTAGAGGGTATACATACAATGTTTCATAAAAAATATAAGTCGAGATCATAAGTATGTACCGAAGGCAAAGTTTACGGAATAAATATAAGTTGGCTCAATCTGAGTCGGCACTGTGCGAAACGTCCAACACAAGTCTGCCGACTGGGTACAAAGCCCGTACCGCACCTAACAAAA
This sequence comes from Kuschelorhynchus macadamiae, assembly GCA_030620095.1. NCBI lineage: Eukaryota > Metazoa > Arthropoda > Insecta > Coleoptera > Curculionidae > Kuschelorhynchus > Kuschelorhynchus macadamiae. The sequence goes on from JAUTXW010002001.1 coordinate 184,171, forward strand.
AACTTCGGGGGGGACTAGAGTAATAAGATATAAATGAATTGGTGTTCTCCTCGTTTTAGTTGCATGTTTCGGGGAAGGCGGTGTAAGCTTGTTAAATAATCCAAGGGTTTAACATTTATTATTAGTATCGGGCAGTGATTATTTGAAATAAAATTAAGGGAATTAATTAATTTGAAATAAAATTAAGGAAATTAATAAATAATTGTTAAACATCGGTCTCATGGAGCTATCTCTTTTTACGTGATGGAGAAAAGAAAACAGTATGTGTAAAAACGTAAAAACTTTTTTTCTCAGGTTACATTTTTACTTTTTCTCCTCCCATATCTGTCGTAAAATATAATTATTCCATTTATGAATGATATATGTTTTTAACAAGCGGTGCCTGGTCGTAATGTAATAGCCGGGTTTTGCCTAAGTTTTACGAACGGGAACGTACTTTTATTTTGGTGTCTTAATACGTAAATACTTCCCTTCCTGGAAATACTTGTTTTCGATTATGAGTGGAAGCAAAGTTTACAGAATAAATGTTGCCTCACTCGGCATCAAAACTTTGATATTCGCAATGCGTATCATCGAGTCTTAAACGGATCGTAAAATTCCTGCTATTACTGGGCTCTTTTAAAAGTGGTATCATTCCGACTCGGAAATTTTTTTATACCAGGTAGTTTCAAAAATAATACACAATAATTGTGGACAAAATTTACTGAATTGAAATAATGTTGGTCGGGTTAGTTAGTTACATTTTTCATTACAATTTTGATTTAAATAGACAGACATTTAAAGACACAATTATTATTAAGTTTTACCTGGTGTTCGAACTTAAAAATACATATTTTTAAATATGTGTTGAAAGTGGAATTCAATATTGTGTTGGAGCTTTGTGCGGTGTGCCTATAAATTGGTAGAGTATTTTAATACAGAATATATTTCTTTCAGACTGTCAGACTTTTACAGAGTCGTTTTTAGCCAGGCAGTTATTTTTATAACAAAAAAAAAACGTTAGTAAAAAAGTATATAATTTTAAATCTAAACACAAATTCGCTATTTACAGGGTGTTAAATATATAAATACAGTAATACTCCTAGATACTAAAATCAACAGTAACAGAGATAAAGAGAAAATAGTTGCACGTTTTACAACCTAGTCTACAGATATTTACAAACTTTTAAGGATGCTAAACTTAATATTCTTTGTATTTGATTTTTACGTTTTTATATCGATATTTATAAATTTTAGAATAAAATAAATACGCGCTCTCGTATATAAACTTACAAAATAATGAAAAGGAAAGTCGCTACATGAATGACTAAAAACTACTTTAGAAAAATGACTTGTTAATTTTGTATCAATTGTTTCTTTATGTGCTAAGTTATTAAATTGTGCAATAAAATACTTTCGAATACCTATTAAACATTTCGATTTATAAAAACTAAAGACGTATTAGACTTTAATATGAGTTCGAAGAATAATTAAGTTTTTGTACGGAATTAATAGGTCAGCTGTGTTGCGTGACTTTGTGATTTTAGACGGAAAAAATTATTCTTCATTAAAAGTTTTGCTTATCTGGACTGATTTATATAGGAGGTACGAAATCAAAACAATAATAAAATGTTATTTGAAATTTGTTATTCGAACCTTTTGAGACAGTTAAATTAGAGAATCTGCAAACACAATTAAAAAAGTGTCTTAATTTTTTTTTGACAATGTCTTATTTTTTAGAAATGGTGATTAATTGTAAAAAATACACTAAGTATTTCAAATTTTTGACATATAATGACTGTTTAATTATCTAATTGATTTTCCAACTTTTTGTTTTACTTACTTGCGTTTTATACCCAATTGTTTATTATGTGGCAATATTTTCGAAGTCGAACTTATTTTTATATAAACCAATCTCTTTATATAGAATACGTTTCTTAAATAAAGTCAAAATGAAAAAAGTTTATTGTAAGTTAGCCAAACCCATGCACACGCTATAAACAAGCTTACATTATAAGCTAGCTATTATGTTATTGTATAGTTTACATAAATTTAAAACTTGTTCAAACTTCGCGATTTTTAGCAATAGGTATTATACTCTTACTTAATCAAAGTAGCAAATCACAACAGAATATTTTAATTTTATTTGAAACCAACGAAAATCGTAGATAATAAACTGAGTCTGATAAATAAAAATATCAGGTTAGGATTAGAAAAATAATTTTTTGTTATGATAAGGATTCGTGAATCGGACCAAGGATTCGAACCCTTTTTGGGAGAATTCGTCCTAGCTCTGACAGTCTGTTGTATTTAATATAATCGACATATAAATCTTTATCAACACCATGTCATGTAAAATATGTATTATTATTATTAAGGCAGCAAACGCCAGTTGACAGTGGTTGTATATTTTTTATTGGAAATGTTTAATAACAGGTATTCTATAAATTGAATTAACTTTTTAAATAATTGAATACATACCTTGCTTGCTTGCTATGACAAAGCATTCAATATCTAACACCCTGTATAGTTCGAGATATTACAATATTTTACATCCATAATTTAAAAACAATCTGTTAGGAATTTGCCTCAAATTTAACGGATTAACATGAGTGTTTGTTGGTTGCCCCAATTGACAAACTCGAGAATGGAGCCTCCCATGTTTGTTATTGTACGTAACTATATTAAAATAAAATAAACATGAGAGACATATCCCTGAAAAACTTTATTCTAGAAATAAACAGAATTATTTACTAAAACTAATTAAATTTAATGTACCCCAGTAATCAGCCCCTTGAATAAACCAAGGAACATATTAAAATTTGCGCCAGTTCACATAAAATAGTATTGTAATGGATTTACCTGAAATTATGCAAAGTGTGATTGATTATGTAAATATATCCATCTTGACATACATTTCGTCTTCTATGGGTCCATTTTTGAAATATCTAGGTACCCCACTTGAATGAACAAAATATAAACACTGCAAATATGTAACTCAAATATGACCTGAAACTAGAGAAAATAATTATAATTGTTTGCAAAATACACTATATAAACACAAAAACAAGAAATAATGAGACGTTACAACTTTCTGTTTAATTCAAAAATAGCTCTGTAAAATTGGTAAAAAGGCAAAAAGTTATTATAATACTCTTCGATGTAACTCGTCAGAATATTATATGAATAAAAAACCGCCAACGGCCAAACAAACGTCTGTCAAATAATTTGAAAATGTTCATTCGGATAAGTGCTCGGTTTCGGATAACTGAACATTCGGATAATTGTGGTTCTCCCCGAATTAAAACTTAAAGTTCGCCAGTTATTTATTGCTTATGTGAACTTTTGGATATTGCCCGATTTGTAAGCTTTTCTATTCTGACTTTCTACCATTGTACTTTACTGGTAATCTTTGTAATCATTACAGAATAAAGGTATTGATAATTAATATTATTATTGTTATTATTTTAAATGGCATTGGCACTCCCTCTCTAAGCAGAGGGGAACATTCACTCATTTCAGATAATTACATAGCAAAAGGATTGAGCTCTAATGGGGCCCTTTCCGTGTTATTGGTCCTTTTTGATGATGATTGGTTTTTAAGTTATATTATTTTATTATTATTTTTATCCACCTAGTTGTCTCACAGTATTCCCGTGGTTGTATTCTATACTGACGGGATTATACCAAGCCAGTACAAAAAAAAACAAAAAAAAAAGGAAAAGGAAAAAAGCACCTATTGTGTATTAAGAAATAATGTAACGATGCTACATGTTTTCAAAATGATCGATTTCTGGATGTTCCTGTGAATGTCTGTATTAAGTCTTAATTGAGCCAAATGCGGTGTAAAGGTTGTTGGGGTGAGGACTGTTACTGATATGCCGAGAAGAACAATGAAGACTCTTTCCTGTTTCCACAGCGATCTCACTGTATTTCGCTTGGATGTTCTCGTCGTTGGGGACAGCCATGTCAATTAAATAAGTGATCTTTTCTTTTTTGGATTGAAAGGTGATATTGGGCCTGTTTGCGGGGATTGTTTTATCTGTGTGGATGTCAATGTCCCAGTAGAGCTTGTAGTCTTCGTCTTCAAGTATGGATGTTTATGGTGTATAATGGTAGTAAGGGTCTGTGTTCTCCGTTAGTTTGTATGTTGTGGCTAATGCTTGATGAACGACCTTCGCTGCTGAGTTGTGTCTCGCGGTGTATTCAGTTCCGGCCATTATTCTACATCCACTCGTTATATGATCGTTTCTTTCTGCTGGTGACATCTTCTGCACCGGTCGTCTTAAATGGTTGTGTACTTCATGATGTGCTTTTGGTAGTTTCTGGTTGCTATGACTTTGTCCTGGATGGCCTTCTGTTTCAGGGAAGAGCTGCCCTTCTTGTAACCACGTATATGAAAGTTTTTTATGTATGTGGTTTTGCTTCATGTGGTATCTGTGCCTTCCGTGGAGTGTTTTTTTCAGACCAGGTGTTCATCTTTTCTAGTCGTAATTGGATGTGACTGAGTGCGTCTGCTGCGTGGCTTGTTTGAGCCAGGTCGAGCGGTGTAATTTAATGATACCAAACGAATACGTAAGAATAGGGATCGCGAAGGTGTTAATACCTTTTGTTAGATTTCTGGAGTTCAGTTTTGTTTTTAGTAGTTTTATGAGTCTGGTTTTAAATTCCGTCTTGAGCTCTGATTGGATATGAGTGTGGTTAACTTTGGTGCTTTGATGGAAGCCTAGGTATCTGTATGATACTTCTTTGAGCATGTCATCTATGGTTTCATTGTTGATTGTTTCTGTCGTAGGGTGTGTCCACTGTCCCTTGTTGATATGAAGTAACTTGCATTTACTTATACCAAGGTATGTTATTCCTTGGGTGAAAAAACTGGGGAGCGTGCTAGGTTTTAAAATAATATCATTAATTTGGCGAGCGTGTTTTCAAGTGTGGAGGTAAACTGTTTGTACCAGAAGTTATGAATGTTACCTATTCCAAGACATCTCCAGTTATGCGTGTATTTGATTGTTTCTGCAACTTCTTGTGTTGTCATTGCAAGGTCCTCTTGTTCCTCCAAGCACTTGTGTCTGTCTTCTTCCGCTTTAATCCATGAAGCGTTGTTATTGTGTAGTTTTGGTTCTGACCAAATGCTTTTCCAGTATTCTGTGATTTCTTGTTTGGTCGGTGGTTCCGTTACTCGTGCCTTCTCATTGCTTATGGTTTTTTGGTAGAACTGTTTTTCGCTTCTTCGAAACAATCTTGCGGCAACACGGATATTTTTGCTTCAGAGGGTCAAAGATTTCTGTAAGCGTGTGATCGGGAGATGTAGTTTGATTTTCTCCACATTTTGTGTGATACGTTTTGACTTGTTGTCGTTCATGAATTGGGTAAGATTGTCCCCATTATTTTATAATTTTGTTTTCAATCCTTATCTGCTATTTGAATTTTGGTTTTATGCTGTTGGTGTTTTTGTGTCGTGGCGGGAATTTCTGATTGTTCTGTGTTATCGTGGTTATGAATGTCCTCAATTGTGCTCGCGTTCATTATGTACTCGGGTATTATGTGTTCGTTAATGGTCTTTGGGTTTTTTGTGTGTCTCATTTGAAGATAGCACGAGGAATAGGATCTCTTGTTCTATGATCGGTGCCTGACCATTTGTATAGATGTGACTCCATTTCTACTTTGATTGCTTGTGTGAGAGACGGTCCGAGGTGTAGCTGTGTGTATGATGCTTCGGGTGAATGATTCACTTGTCCTGGGTGCAGCAGCTGCCATAGTTAAGCTTACTGGTCTTAGTGACGACTCTTTTTTGATCTATTACTCTTTGTTCTGTGACAAGTGAGTTGTATTCTGGATATTGTGCTATGAAATTATTTCAAGTTTGGTAGCGGTGTAGTAGGCATGCATCACCTTTCGATTCATTTCGTCTGTCCATTATAACCTCTTTCTTGGTTTACCTGCCTTGGTAGTTGCAGGTAATCGTTATATCCGCTGTTGTAATGGGCTCATGATCGGTTCACTCGATTCTGTAATGCGGCTCATTCGCATGCATTGCCTTTCCCGCCTTGGTGGGTATCAACTTAGTCGGCAAAACACTTTTGGTGGGTCTATGTTCCTTTGCTTAGTCGTGATCGTTTCGGTCGAGCTGTCCTTTCCCGCAACATCCTCGACGGTTGCGCTGCTCGACCGATGCTTCTTTTAATGATGCTTTGTTGTTTGGGTTGATGTTTTGTGGTGTTAGAAGCTCACAGTGTCCCGACATTCGCCTGTCAGTAGAAGGTAGATCATTTTATTGTGTGTTTGTTTGCCTTTTATTGTAGGTCTCTTTTTAATGCACATATATTGTGTTCTTGGTTTTGAGAAAATATGGAAGATGTGTTTCTGGGTTTCTGAGAGAGCAAATATCTCTGGGCTCGTTGCGTATGTAGTGGTTTTGCTCATGAACTTTGAATAAAATCAAGGTCCTTTATGTAAAAATGTCCAATCCCAAATGACTGCTTTCAGGAGGTTTTGGGTGTCAAACCCATTGATGTCACGATGACGTTCGATCTTTATAGCCAGTTCTGCATACTTATTCCTCTTAGCTTGATGTTTCTCAACCACGTTGCAATTGGTCGATACTGTAATATTTAGATATGCGTACTTGACTCTCTTATCCAGCAGGACGATGTCAGGTCGGTTATTTGTCACATCGTAAAGTCTAAGTCAGTACGTTGTTGGGCTTTTATATTATATTTTGCCCTCCAGTTAGATGGTTAAATATTACGGAAAGAAAAAACTTTAAATAGGAAAGTTATAGATTTTTACATGTATTATCTTTGAAGAATAGCAAAAAATTTTAGAAATCATTAAAAAGTGGAAAAACATAAATAACTATATTTTTTTAGATGGGACACCCTATAATTATTTTATTAAATGGGTCTAGTTTTATCGAATATAAATATATTTATATTTTTTAGTTTTATCGAATATAAATGTACCAGGGTTGATACCTTTATCTTTAAAGACAACCGAGAATGTTATACCATATCCTAAGACGCAATTCGTTAGAGAATGAGAGAGGAAATATTCTCTTCTAAATGTGAAATCTATATTTAAAGCTAAAGGTATCAAATCTGGTATATTTATAATCGGTAAGACGAGACCCATTTAATGGAATGATAATATACTGGGTGTCCCATTTAAAAAATATAGGTTATGTATAATTTTCAGATTTTTAATGATTAAAAAAATGATGTTCTTAAAAGGTAATACAAGTAAAATCATACAACTTAACTTACATCGTATTCGACATAAGTACTGAAACTACTAAACTGCTACTATAGCAACTCCCAATAATAATAATAATTAGTTTTATCGAATATAAATATACCAGGGTTGATACCTTTATCTTTAATGACAACCGAGAATGTTATACCATATCATAAGACGCAATTCGTTAGAGAAAGAGAGAGGAAATATTCTCTTCTAAATGTGAAATCTATATTTAAAGCTAAAGGTATCAAATCTGGTATATTTATAATCGGTAAGACGAGACCCATTTAATGAAACGATAATATACTGGGTGTCCCATTTAAAAAAATATAGGTTATGTATAATTTTCAGATTTTTAATGATTAAAAAAAGTGATGTTCTTAAAAGGTAATACAAGTAAAATCATACAACTTAACTTACATCGTATTCGACATAAGTACTGAAACTACTAAACTGCTACTATAGCAACTCCCAATAATATAAAAACCAGATAAAATGGTTATGGTCTACATATAGCATTATCACTATTGTTATTATTATGATTATTATTATTATTATTTTGTTGTGTACTTTATATAACGTTCATAGAAACAATATTTGTATTTTGTTAAGGAGCTTAATTTCCACCATGAAATATAGTTTATTGTTATAGGTCCAGAAACTAGATCAGTTATGAACAATTCACAGCCCAGGTCTAAAGTTGGACTTCTAGATATTGAAGTTAATACAATAACTAAACTTTTATTTGTGGCCGTTATGGGATTAGCATTCTTAATGATAGTACTGAAGGGATTTAATGGACCTTGGTATAGGTACTTGTTCCGATTTGTTTTACTGTTTTCTTACATTATTCCAATAAGGTAAGATTTAAAAGTTATAATTAACACTTAATATAAATAAAAATACAAAGTATGTACTTCCTAAGTGCTCAGAACATAAGTTTTATGATCTCAGAAATTGTATAGTTGATAATAACACACCAAATACGACTAATACATAACACAAAGAAAAGCTAAAAGTAAAATGTGTTTGCAATATTTTTGAACAAGCAGATAGTGCTAATAAAAGAGTAGAATATTCCAAAATAATGTTTGAAAGCGAAAAGTCCAGTTTTGTCGGATGCTAATTTTTATTTAGAATCCCAAATTTGCAAGTTTAAAATAAAAAAAATTATTGTCGATATATTTAATATATTTAAAAAATACAATTTAAAATAATTTTTGCTTATTCATTTGATATAATGACTGGCCGAATATTTTAGGCAGTATTTTTTTCTGCCTTCCACTCAAAAAGTTTCGACTGTTTATTAGTGGATGTATCGCAATATGTGCGGTAAAATTTATTTTTAAAATTGTTATAATACCGTCCATTTCTGTTGGATTATAATGACAGAGACTGCGCTTGATACCAGTTGTTCTATATTTGTAGCATTTAATACTATTAAGTATAAAAATATCTTCATAAATAGGAAAAATCAGGCGAGTCTTGAGAAGAAACTCTCATGCAGCGATTTCATAACTACGCTTTTATTTTCAGCGTACACTATTATAAATAATTTTTTGAAGGTCATTTATAGAGCAGAAGTTGCTTTTGCTTTTTGGCGAAATATTTTTTTCTGCAACGTCAGAACTTATGTGAATCCTTTTACACGTTATTGATTTTTGAAAAAAAAATGTTCATAAAAATGTATTGTCAAAGATACAAAAAAACTGAACTATAAAATTCGTTATATTTAGATTATTTAAGTATTTTTAGAAAAACTATATAGACCAAACAAAATGGTGTAGTGAAATTTAGTGCAGCAATAGGCACTGTACCTAGGGCCTACAACGGATTACGAAAAAATACCTACAAATTATAGTAATGAAAATATACATATGTTACAGTTAAATTTAACAATTTATTTATTATCGAAACAAGTAACGTAACAATTGACTGCAGGTTACAGTCATCATATATACGTATAGACACTATTAAATACCATTAATGTATTTTAGATTACGTTAATAAGGTCAGTTCAAAATGGAACATAGTTATATCCGTCACAAATAAAATTTGAAAATACAACAGGCAAAACTACTACTTTCTAGTGAAATAACAAATATATTTTAGTTTATCGTTTACCTGTTACTTAATTAACTTAGCAGCCTATGTTTCATGGAGATACACAACTTGTAAAAAAATTAGCCACAAGCCTATCTCCTAAATCCTGTGGATACCTGTCAACTAGTTCCTTCGCCTTCAAGGCAATCACGTCATTTGATAATGCTTTCACTAAAAAAATCAATGCAAACCTTCATATGCTTTTCTGTCATTTCACTATAAAGTACGTCTAAGATTTCGAAATTTATTTGAATTGTATAAGAGTTTTTTTGATTGGCACTATGAACTGAAATAAGTTCATCGGGACGTTCCTCAAACTACCGTGACTGCACGTTGCAGTCGTCATATATACGTGTAGATACTATTAAAGACCAGTAATGTATTTAAGATTATGTTAATAAGGTAAGTTTAAAACGGAACGTAATTATATCCGTCACTAATAAAACTACTGGAATAAAAAGTATATTTTAGTTTATCGTTTACATGTTACTTAATTAACTTAGCAATATATGTTTCCTTGAAATACACAACGTGTAAAAAAATTATCTACAAGCCTGTCTCCTAGATCCTGTGGATACATGTCAACTAGTGCCTTCGCTTTCAAGGCAATCACGTCATATGATTATGCTTTATTACAAAAAAAATAATGTAAACCTTCATATGCCTTTCTGTCATTTCCCTATAAAATACGTCTAAGATTTTTACTTCAATTGTAAAAGAGTCTTTTTGATTGGCTTTATGAACTGAAATAAGTTCATCGGGGTGTTCCTCAAACTACCGTTTTCTTTTACCTTCGAACTTATTGTCACTCCTGCAGGACAATAAATAGCTTATCCCACCTAATGTTACCATAACGTTAAACTCCGCGGAAAGAGGTTTTCGCCCTATGCAAATTGATTTTAGAAGATATTCCCAAATAATTGTCATTAATACCAACTCTAAAGTGTCTTATAGAATATTACGTATTTGGATCTATTCCATTTTCTACAAACAAGATACTAGCTGGGTAGGGCTATGCGAGCTAGTAAGAGTCACTAAACTAGGTACAACTGACTGATCGGGAATGTCACACATTGGTATGTGTATTGACGATATCAAGGAAGGTCGGCAGATTGAAGCAAAGTACTAGCTGTGAAGGGCTACAAGCTAGTAAAAGACAGAGAACACTAGCAGGTACGCTCCAGCGTCCCATATGGTGAAAGAAGAGAACAATACTAAATATACCATCTAATCTTGTCTTACCAATCTAAGAGAGTAGATATTTAAGGAGAGAAGCTCCTCCTCCTCCTCCCTAATATTGGAAATTATTTAATCGACTTCGTTATCTTAGCCTTACCGCAGAAGGTTATTCCCTCTAAAATAGTAGCCTAGGGGACACATTAAATATATAGAATCACCACTTAAGCTCAGTGTTAACATGGCATTTAATACTGAAAATAACGAATTAAAAAATTCTGTTTTGTTAGAATTTCTGCGTGAACTGATAAACTTAGGCTTTTATAGTGACTTCATAAGTTTAAAAAAATTTGTTTAAAATTCAACAAATTTGAAAGAAATATCAGCGGCAGAAGCTGAAAGAGATTTTTACTTATCAATATCTCAAGAAGGTTTAGTCTAGAAAATTGTGTAATTGTGATGAAAAACTAGTGACCGAAGTGCTTGAAGAGTTTGTTATGTCAGAAGCTTACTCAAGATATTTAGCTTTTGCTGGTGATGATAACGTAAATGCTCAAGATTTAATGAAAAGTCACAAATATTTAGAACGTGCTGAATTTTGTGTAAAAACTTTTTAGAAAACAAAAACAGAAAACAATTTTTTGCTGATATTGAGTGTTTAGAAGTGTTAGAATTTTAAAGTTATGTTATAATAAGTTTAAATAAAACAAAGTATATATAGCTAATATTATTTTTATTCGTTCATAAAAAAATATCAAATAAGTATAAAACGTTTGAAAGTGCACACATACATAATGATTTAAAGTGATAAAAACATTTTGGTTTAGATGCCATTAAAACTGGTTGTTCATCTAACTCATTAATTGGATTTTTTGAATACTTTCTTATACATTCAGCTCTTTCCTTATAGTAGTCCCTTAGTATATACAATGATAATTTTTCACTAACCAAATAGCTATGTTGTTCAGTCGAAAGAAAGTTTAAAGGAAAAGGTTGTTTAAAAATATAGTGACTTATTCTATCTCCATCGTAAGCTGCCAATTCTTTAGGTATACATTTATTTTTTTCGCCCTTAAAACCTTGAGTGCCTAATACTAGCCTCATATTTTTAATTTAGAGAATTTCTTAAAAATAAATGTTTTTGGAGTAATCTTCAATATCCTTTTTGAGTTCTCTTAATTTTCTGATAAAAGTTTCTATCTGTCCTACTCGATGTGACATTATCAGCTCGTCACGATTTTTTGTCAAACGTCTAGTAACAACTGACTCTTTTGTTATTTGCAAGTTATATTTAGGAACTAAATTTAATTTTGAGGTAAAAATCCCGCATGCGTAACTAATTTACAGTTGCTTTACTATTTTAGTAAGTGGATTGTAACTAAAATCTTTATCATGTAATATTAGGCAATACGTTGTTGTGTCTTTTCTGTGTCTTTATTTAGTTCAAATTCTACTCTCATTACAATAGGTCCTGCTTGTAAAGATTCTTTTTGATGAGAACAATTAATGTATGAGAGAATTCTACTTGAATAATAAGTATTGCGGAAATTGGAATACATTTCATACAAGATAGCGAATTTATTTTTACTCATATCTAAGATGAGATCATTATAAGGATACCATTCAGAATTTAAGAAAACTTTGATGTTTCTTAAGTCTATGTCATTAAATTCAATCATATTGCTCTTTTCTTATTCCATTTTTCTTGTTGAAATGCAAGTATAACGTGACAGGGGGTTTCAACTAAAGTTAAGGTTTTAACTGGCCGATTGTGTCTATTAGTTTTTAATAGTTCTGGATACTCAATTAATTCCCAACTTCTAAACGCAATTATTACATCAGTATTTTTATCTATAAATTTTGTTAGTGATAGTTCTTGAGGAATTCCTAGGATGAGGAGGTATATTCCATGTAAGTTTGTTAAGAGTAATTTTTGGATTTTCCTTGTCTTCTGTGGTTGAAATGGCATTGTTATCGGTATTATCCCTAACAGGTATGAGCTCTTGTTTCGAATTTAGTACTACTTTTTTATAGTCTTCGAAGAATCCCATTAAAGTTAAAGGGATATGCAACATTAAAAAATCCTGTTTTTTCATCGACGATAGATACAGTTGTTGTCGTAGTCACTCCTGTTTGAATAGTTTTAACAGGATGCCAGCCTGCATTTCGTAATTTAGCTAACTCGTTTTCATTAAATGAAAGATAACGTTTTAAAGTTGATGTGATCCCAACATTTCTAACCGAATCTATAGTAACACCATTTAATTGGTATCTTATTTCTTTAAAAAGAAAGGCAATTCCATTATTTATTAAACTCAACGTTTTAGAAAGTGTTTCGTCCTCTCTAGTTTCCTTCTATGTAAAGAAAACTCTCACAAGGAAGGGTGTATTTTTCAATTTCATGGACGGGAATTATTATGTCATCATTATTTCCTAATTTTGTGGGTAACTAAGGTTCATAAAAATGAATTTCGGAATGAGTGATGGAATTATCAATTAAAAGCTTTTCTGTAACATTAAGTATATTAATATTAAAAGTTTAAGTCCTAGAGACTCCAGAAACTTTTTATTTGCAGTTCGTTAACACGTCTACTAATGTTTTTCTTGACTAATTTATGCCTATTATATGTTTTTTTGAACACATTTATTTGGAATACTAAAATTTCTGTTGTATAATATAACCATTATTAATCTAGTTTTTTAATGTGTGGTCTAAGTGTAACTGTTTCGTCCCAAAAATTCACTATTTCCCCGTTTTGATCTAATATTCTTACAGTAATTTTGTCTATAACTTTCACAGCTACAGGAAAGTATATATTACTTTGTGGACTTTCAATTATTTTAAATCTAGGAGAGACGTTTCGAAAAAATTGATGAATGATATGAACAGGTCTTCCGTTCAAGTAGGAACCTTCAGCAATACTGCAATTGATTCATAGTGAATTAACTTTTATAATTTCTGCAGGAACATCTGAATGTTTACTCTTTCCGTCACCTCTGATAACCTGATCTTTGAGTCCTAAAATTTTGCTTATCCTACCCTCTTTAGATGTGATATTTGTAGAAGATTTAATTACCAATTGTGGTGTATTACTATTTGCAAATAAATAAAACGAAATCCCTATTTTATCAATTTGTTCTATTAAATATTTATTAATATCTTGAATTTCATAGCTTCCGGGAGAGATTTCAATAAAATCGTTACCATCCCCATAGAAAAATTTATTATTTTTTTCATAAATATTTGGAATAGCATAAAAAGTTGCTCTTTGAGCAGAGAGCGCTATTGTGAACGACATTCTAAGGTAGTGTCTTCTTAAATGATTCTAAGATTATCTATTGTGTGTTTTTATAAGGAAACAATTTGAAGAATTGAAAGGCTGGTAAGAGTTATGATTATATATAATTTTGTTTTTGCTACCATCGCGAAAAAAATAGGATATAATCTCTAAAGGGGGCCTTAAATTGCCTACTATCAAAATAATTGATAATTTGATCATTTTTAATATAAACAGTCCAATGTGTACCTGCTCCATATTATTATCTAAATTTATAATACCAGTTTCATATTTACTGATAACGTTTGGCATATTATTCCGCATAAATACGCCACGAAAATTTGGAATTTGTAATTTCTTGACATACTTTCTTAAATCTATTTTAGTGGTTTGCGAGGCAGCATCTTTAACAGTTTCTTTTAAATATAATCCACACGCTTGTTTATATGGACGCAAAAATAAACCTTTTCCAATAGATAATTGCTCCATAACTTTATTATGTCTTCTTTGTTCAAGTTTATTTTTAGCTCTTCTCGCCGAATTGACGGCTGAAGCTGAAAGTCCAGCAGCCCCACCGCTAAGTGCTCCTAATGAAGATAATCCTTCAAAAAGAGGGATTAATGGTAAAACTTCCGGTTTTTGGAATTGGGATAATTGGATTTGTAAGATTTTTTAATTGCGGATTAAAGACAACGCATCTTGAGCTGCAACACGTAAATTTTTATATCTTTTTCCAATTATTCCTTTCTTAGCTTTTTGAACTGCAGACTGAAAAGACATTTTTTTGAACCTCTTTTCCTTTTTTTTAACTTTATTCCTCTTCATTTTCGTAACCCCATTCTCAATCTTGATTTAGCTTTCATAATTCCAGATATTCCTAAAGCAACAATCTTTTCACCGATTAATGCCTCAGGTGACTTAAGTCTTTTAAATGTCCTTGATGTCAATACCTGATCCGCTTTGTTGCGATGTTTTAAATCAGAAAATTGATAGTAAGCAATATCGTGTTGTTTGCAAGCTTCGTCTAAAGGATTTTTGTTCTTATCTTCTTCTTAAGTGTTTAACGAACCACCTCTCGTCATGAGCTTTGACCTCCTAATATGTCTACGTCTACTTCGTCTTCCCATTTTATATATACTGAAGCTTAATTGAGGTCATATATTTAAATGAAAAACCTGAAGATGTTTCTCAGAGACACTTTGATTTTCCTAAAATGTGATTAGAAAATCGATCTTTCTCGTTGCCAGTCAAAAATCATGATGTCAACTTAAATAATTTTAAGAAGCATGGAGAGTTGTTTGGGGGATGTTCGAAAAGAGCCCTAAGTTAGGACCTTCTGGAATGTATATATTTTTTCAAAATCCTTGGACCAAATGAAATAGGAGTTTTAAGAAACATAATGCAGACTTAAAGAAATAGGATATTTTGAGTCGACAAACGAAGAAGACATTGTGTCACCTGCCGAGGTAAACCCAAATCTGTAATAATTTTTGATGATATTGTTTGCTGTAATCAAAGTATTATGCGAGATTACTTTTCCTTTGCACGACATAAAAACACCAGTTGCTTTTATTTGTGACAAACTTATTCTTCATTTCCAAAACAACTAATTAGAGATAAGGCAAATTTAATAATTTTATTTAGACAAGATGGCACGAATTTAAAATATGTTTATGATGATCATGTCACCTCGGATATGTCGTTTGAAATTTAAAAAAAAATGTGTTCATTGTATTGGAAATCTAACCATGATTTTTTAGTTATTGATAAGGATTGCAGTTTAAAATCTGGGAGATATCGAAAAGGATTTGACAGTTTTATACATTTTTAAAACATATATGATATCTAACCTTTAGTTTATTTTAGTCAATATGAATGTAAAAGTTGCAAAGGAACTGGTAGAAACTCGAAAAGCTGTCAAATGAAAATATCAAGCACTAAAATGAGATTTAGCAGAGAGTAAAGTTTGACAAGAAAAAGAATTAAAACCAATAACTGAACCTTTGCAAAACTTAATTAAAACAATAAAAACCGAACCCTTGGAAAACGAGAACTTACTTCACCATCACTTTTTTTAACTCCAGAAATCGGTAAACGTAGGTTTTAAACCACAAAAAAAAGACCAGGAAGAAGACAAACGAATATTTGTAATAAATATCTTCATGATATTCCATCATTTCTACAAGATGAAGACATTTTACAAAATTATAATGAAGATGTGTTCTTAGATGAACCAACTGGTACTCAACCCAGTCGCTCATCCGAATCATCTTTTATTGAACCCACGACAGCAGATATAAGAAAGGAAATGCTTGAATTAACTAAAAGAGGTGACGTTTACAATACGTACCTCGGAAGTGTATCACCCACTCATAAGATTATTTGTTGATGACTCGATTAAGGGAAGTCGTGAACTAGATCATACACATGGTTTTCTTTACGACCCGTTACTAGTTAGAGTAAGAGTTTAAGGATGAAAACTTAAAACTTAAAGATCTAATTTATAAGGGAACTACTTTTTTTTTTAAAGATCCTAAAGGTTACAAACCTGATGATGTGGAAAATTATATGGACATATTAAAACGAACAAATGCTAACAATAGAAGTTATGACCCCAAAGAGCAAGTTCAAGGAACTACAGATCCAAAATACATAACAATAATTAAACTATATTTAATAGAAAAATACATTATTAAACCTACAAGATCTTCTGCATTTAGCATTTCATGTATCTCTAGTTTCAGTACTTTAGGCAAGTTAAGACCTCCTCAGAGACCATGATCCTCTTCATCAAAAAGGGGTAGAGCGATGTTAAACTTATCTAACAAACAAATTGACTACGTTTATTTCGACAATATTAATGAAATAATTGAAAGATTGAAACTACTGGTATCATCGCAAATGGGGGGGTCATACAGGCCATCAAAATGAAATTGTGTCAATTTTAGAAGAACTTAGGGAGGTAAAAGTAATTAAATAAAAACACTGTATTGCAACAAAATATTCATTCCTCGTAGGACTTTCATACCAATATGTCGATTGACAAATTTGGATCACATATATTTGATAGAGATAAAAATAAATTAAATACAAATGCTACTTCTCTCAAATTTTAAACGTTGTCAACATCGGCAAAACAAATTTGTTTTATAACATTGGTATGCGCTATATTGGAACCTATGATGCATCTAAGAGAAGTTACTAACTTCTTCAAGATGGAAGATTAATATATAAATTTCTATTTACTTCAGGCGAAATAATCAAAGTTAAGTACCCCAAACAATATTCCTATTCCATATGGAAAGCGAATATATTATCAACCAGAATGATGCCATTAGTTTTCATCCTCAAAATAGTGTGACTATACCAACTTTTTATGGTGAAATAGTATGTCCGATAATTATTAAAACTTAATCATTGTCCAATTTCAGTCATGAGCAATAGAATTAAAGAACATGTTTTAGTGAACTTTATTCATAGACCAAGAAGAAAATATAGACGAAGAAGGGTTATTGTAAAAGGAACAAATGATCTATGGTATTGTAAAAGGAACAAATGATCTGTGGGAAAGTGATTTAGTTGAAATGTTACCATACTGGAAATCAAATAAAGGATACATTCTTGTAGTTATTAATGTGTTTTTAAAATTCCTGTGGGTAGAACCAGTTAAATCAAAGTCTGTAAATGATGAAACTTTGGCGATGCAAAAAATATTATAGAGAGTAAAATATAAACCGAAAAATCTACAAACTGATAGGGGAATAGAGTTTTTTAATAGAAATTTTAAACATAATCCCCCGTATTCGCTAAAAAGGTTTAAGATTTAGACCAGGTCTAGTTGCCATGGTACTTAAAACTCTTGTCTCGCCAGTTATGTTTCGCTTAGGTCACTGTCATTTTGTAATTCTGACATTAAAAAAATTATTTTTTCATTTGTTAAAAATATCATCTTAAACTTATAACTGTCAAATTAGACCTGGTTTAAATTTAAACCTCTTTAGTGAATACGGGTGTTAATGGTTAAATGTAACACAAATCACTACAATACTTACTCAAATATGAAAGCTAGTGTCGTGGAGAGAGTAAATAAAACCATAAAAACTTTAATGTAGAAAAAGTTTACTTTACGTGGCAATTATAAATGGGTAGACATTTTACACGAAATTGTAAAAACATATAATAATACAGTTCATTCCACTACTGGAAAAAACCATCTGAAATCAATAAAAACAATGGAAAAGAAGTTCTGACATCTTATACATATAAGAAAACAATTGACCTTAGAAAACCAACATTTAAAATTGGTGACTATGTCCGAATTAGCGAACAAAGAGAAGCTTTTACAAACGGTTACACTCCTAATTGATCAAATGAAATTTTTAAAATATATGAGGTTAAATTAACAAATCCTAAAACGTATTTAATTAAAGATAAAAACAATTTAGAAATTAAAAGAGCCTTTTATGAGGAAGAATTATAAAAGGTCAATTATCCTGACGTGTACCTAGTTGAAAAAGTTTTAGGGCGAAAAGGAAATAAAATTTTAGTAAAATGGTTAGGATTAGGTAAAACTCATAATTCTTGGATTCTTAAAAAAGATGTATTGTAATATATTTTTAAATATTTTTGATTTTTATACGTTACGTAAGTACGTAGTACGTAATTGTTTTATTTCAAATATGTATTCAAATACATTAAATCTTTCCTTATAAATTGTATTTCTATGTTATTTATCTAAAATATTGCTAATAATTTTTTCGTAATCCAAAATCCGGTTTTTAAATCGCAACCTGTCTAAATAAAACTTTTGATATTTACATATTCGAGCATGCCTATATGCAAACTTCCACTTTACTAATAAATGAACTTTATTGTTAGCTTCATTAATATGAACTGATTTCTTCATAATATTTTCTTTTTACGGTATTTTTCTTTAGCTTATTTTCCAATTCGCATGGATGTACTAACATTTTTACTTTTGGTGTTTTGGCTTGGATTAGGAACTCATTGGGATTCGAAATTTGGTACATATTGAAGTACTTATCCAATTGCTGGTTTCTAAGTATTTTAAGCCTATATTCAACAAGTTCTTGCAGTTCCCATAATTTATTCATGGAATTACACGCAAGACAAACATAAACTCCGTCCACTTTTTGAATTCTTATAATAGGAGTAGAATTAATTTTTTCAAAATATAAAGTAATGTCAGCAATAATAACCGGAAACGAGTCACTTCCAGGCGTATAAAAATAACTCCACAATTGTTCAGACAATAAATTTTAAAATTAATAAGTTTTTCAGTTAATTTTTTGCAAACTTCACTTTTACTGTACATTTTAGAATTTAACGAATATACACTTGCTTCCCCCACTACTCTGCATTAGAGTTCAAGGTTTTTTAAAAATGTTTCATATACAGAACTTGAAAATAATAGTATTTTAATATAATTTATATCGGTAATAAATAAACTCGAAAGAAGTTAATATTAAAAATATCAATAAAATTATCATAATATATGAAATGTATGACATGCCAAAATCGGAGTTTTTACTATGAAAATGCGTAGAATTATAATTAAATTCGCATGAAGGGTTTTTTACACATTTTTAAATCCAGTTAGTGGCGAAAATTGTATTATTATAATAATAATATAACATTTTCAAAAAATTACTGTCTTTATCAGCTTGTTTTATCAGGTAAGAAAAAACAATTGTCCTATTGTACAGTTTTCATGAAATGGCAAGATTAGGGCCATACTGTTTCAACATTTCGCTATATATAGCACTTTAGATGGATGATAAACAAATATAGAGTTTGCGTATAATGGGATATGGGTATGCATAATAAAATAAACTGGATTAAATAAAGGCAATGTGTTAAATATTAATACCGAGATGAGAATGGTTATAATACAAGAACAAGTAAATTTTAATACTTTTGCAAACATTTTCGATAATACAAAATAAATTTTACATTTTTACAGTTCAAATAATGACTAATAACTATTTTTGGAAAACAAATTATTATAGAGAAAAATTTTAGTATTGACAATTTTTATTAGCACACTATAATAGATAAGCAACAAAATGGTAAAAATATAGAAAAAGAGAGATAAATTAAATAATGAAATTAATTGTCATAAATTCCATTATTTACATTTTAAACATATAAGATCATTTTACAACTAATAAATTTCATTAGTACTTTTTAATACGTACACAATAGTATAAAATAAACATTTTATTGATTCTGGAAAAGTAAGTAATTATTTTTAACACTTTAAATATTGATTGATCAAAAAAATGTTGAACAAACAAGTCAATATACAAAACATCGTTTTATAGGTGTCATTAGTACATTTAAACACATATTGTTCTTTGTTTCTTTTTTACTTTTCAAAAACCACAAACATACAGCCAAGTCGCAAGTTTTAAAATATTTCTGCACCACAGTAAAAACATCTGCAATTATCATTATAGGAAGTGTTGTAAAATCCTGCTCTTGCTAACACTTCAGGTTTCAATTTTCCGTTCCAATTTGAGGAAAGTCGTTTTTCATAATTTCTATAGAAATTGTTGTAAATTTTAGAAATTTCTAAACACATATTTACTTCAAGTACTAATGCAGCTAAAGAAACAACTGAAAACTGACTACGAGTTCTTCTAATATTTAATATAACCTGTAACCTGGAAAATTAAAAGAGGAAGGGAAAATTGAGCTTACAAATTTGAAAGGTCTTCATGGTTCATTGAACAATCGTAAACAGGAATATCCTGATGACCCCACGCAAGTGTGTCAAAGCTGTTAGGAATTTTAAATCATTTATCATCAGAAGAACTTAAGGCTCATTTACTTCTAATTCGGTGTAAATTGTATGCAAACGAGATTTAAATAAATACTTTGTACAGAAGGTGTTTGAGTTATTTTCAACAACAACATTTTTGTAATGAACAAAATCTAATTGTTTTTTAATACTACTGGTTTTAATTCTCTTGGCCTTCTTAAGAGTATCATTCTCCGTTTTGACACAATATGCTTTGGCTGAAGTGCCGTAAAACACTTTATGGGTTCACCAGTATATTCATCTTTAAACCTCCCTACTACAGATTTGGTTATTGGCATTTCGTGAGTATTATTTGGTTTATAATTTGATGTGTCATATATTACGTTTTAAATCTTCATGCCAATTTTGCGTTTGTATTTCTAATATCAAAAAGTCTGTGTCAGTGTACAAAAGTTTAACTTTATCTTTATAAAGAAGCTTCGAAAAGATATAAAAACCATACATTACATTTTTTGAAATGTCTAAAATTAAAATTCTACTTGGTTTATTGTATTCTACTAAAACTTTTTGCATTTGGATAGCCAAATTCTTAGAAAACACTGTTAAATCTTTAAAATACCGTTTGGATTTATAATTGCTTTTATCAAATTCATTTTTAGACTCCTTGCGTTGTTTTGTATTCAAGTCAATATACGGTTTTAGCCATGGTGACTGAGTAAACCCTAAAACTCTGTGTACCACAATTAATTTCAATCCTTGTTCAATGCGCTGTTTCAAAAGTGTATAATGAATTACATATTTTAGTTTATCTTCTAAATTTGGTATTAACTTTGAGCAATTAGAATTGGGGGTTTATAATTTTCAGGACAAAAAGGAAAGTCATTATGAGGATCATGTAAGTCCGTCCGTGGAATACTCCAAATCAACTTCAAGGACATAGCCTTTCTCAGAAGTGTCAGAAAGGTTTGTAATATCTAAATTGTCTATTTCTGATTTTGAAAGCCATATGAAATTTTTCTGTGGAAGATATTGAGACATTGCGTGTCCATAAAGATTGGTAGCAACGAGATACATAATAAAATTAGTAGGTTTTAAAGGATCAAAATCAGAAAGAAATAAATTATTGACAACGGCTTTTCTACATGCGCAAGAACTAACACCAACTCGCACACTACTTTTAAAAAATGTAACATATCAGGGTCCGTCAGAAGTTCTAATTGAACGCCTGTATAGCGTAATCAAGAATCAAAACTCAAACCGGGAAATGTATAATATTCGTTTAAGTTTTTCTAAAATTTTGAAAAATTTATGCTAAGTAAAATATCTGATTTTAAGTAAATATCAGAATAATCACCTAGGGTGTTACAGTTAAATAATTTCTGTACTTTTATTGCCCTTTCATATTCTTCTTTGCTAATATGTTCATTCATCAAGTCATTATAAAAGTTCTCTTGTTCGGGTATTGCGGTTTTATTTAATTTTGTAAGGTCTTTAATGTAACTGTACGGAAATACCTCCTTTAATCGAATATATTTAAATTTTCAATATCAGTAAAATATTTATGAACTTTACACTGATTATCACTTAGCTTTTCAGTTTTTCAGATAATTTTGCAAGGGAATAAGGTAAAAATTGAAAAGAATCAATAAATCTTAAATTTATATACTTTCTTTTTTTTAATCCCAATTTTCGGTCATAATTGTCTACTTCTATATGTTTCTGAAAGGAAATATATATTTTTTTTATTTTGTGCCATTACCGACAATTGCTCTTGACTGTGGCATATAGTTTTTATAAATAAATGGGAATCGTAATTTTTTTAAATTATGAAATATGACTCGAATAAAATGTGGTTGCTTATAATTTAAGTTGCACGAGGATTGTGCAACTCCTCTATATTTTCCGGTTAAATGGCAATGGTCTGCCACTTTTTCATTATCATTTTCAAATCGTTTGTTGCAAACGTGACATTCGCTTGTATACTGATAGCTCAGGTTTTCTAGTTCAGTTAATTTTTCCATTTTTTTAAAGTTTCCTAAATATCTAATAGATAAGTCATGCACCTCCATTTCTAGAAAGTTTATAAACACTTGAACGCAGTTAGGCCCTCTGAATAATTCTAGCTTTGAAATATCATCAAACGAACATTTTAAGTAATATGCAAATGAATAAGGGACATGTTCAAATTTTTTTACAGTGTTAAGTTTTATCTAAACCTAACCACATCATCGGTGCTAAAAACGGGTTTAAGTACACATTCAAAATCGACATATATGACAAAAGGAACTTCCATTTGATTTTGAATTTTCAAATTTAAGAATATGTCCCGTACGTTTTTTCCAACTTTGTCTTCTTTGTAATCTTTAGATGGTAAATTTATTGTTATAAAATTGCAGTCAAAAGTATTATGTCTAGTTAAATATTCTTCTGAACTAAAATACTGAAGACATCCATAACATAGATATTTTTTTCATCATCACTAATTAATAATAAATTATTACTTCATAACTAAACCTAAAGTTTTTTCTAACTTTTCCAAAGAATAAATATTAATAGATATATTGTTGTCTTTCAAAATTTGCTACGTCTTTTAAAGCTATAGGAAAGTCAATACCTGAAGTATCCAAGATTGTTTCGAAGTGCGGATATGATTGGATTTCATATTCCAATCCAGTTGGAGAATACATTGGAGCTATCGCACACCACGCCAAATAATAATGGTCCTGATTTAAAAGATTAATTACAGCTTGCTTAAACTGGATTTCTTCAGGTAGTGGAATGTAGGAAGAAGATCGCAGTGGATTATATTTGTTGGAATTCGTCTCTAGATGCAAAAGTTTCAAAAGAACTTCGTTACCAGGATTGAAGTAAATGCCAGATAATTCCGTATTTAATTTTAAGCATGTATGTTTTTCAAGACCTTTTTCTATTAAGCTTCTAATTTTGTCTGATATATCATTGAAAACCACTTGAATGTTTATATATAATGCTTCTGCTAAAATTCTGTAGGATATGATTCTTTTATCAAAAGCAGATTTAATATTTTCTACTCCATTTTCTTCGGCATTCAAAGGTATGTTATTCTTATGTGTATTGGTTCGAAGGTGGCTAGCCCACAGTGATGTTCTAATAGATTTCTTACAGTGTTCACAATATTTGTTGCTTTCTAAAACAAGAGCATTCTCTAAATAATTTAAAGTGCTGCAGTTACATAAAAATAGATTTAAAATAGTGAAGTCACTGCTCATAAATATTCCATAGAAAATGTCACGCTTTAAAATGAGTCCAAAACTGCAAATCGTACCTTAAATTTACATGTAAAATAGGTGAATTTGCAATCGTAACAGCATACTTAAATCTAACAAAATGAATACCAATAAAATTTGGTCACTCTAACTGAAAACACTCTGTATTGAGTATATAAAATAAAATAGGTATTATGAGTTTTAAAAACAATGTATTGCTTTGCGTCGCCAGGCGTAAAAAAATCTAGAATGTACTATAAAAAATAAACTTAACCTTCTTTCTTTTTCAATCTTTGCTCCAATAAATTTTCCAAAACTTCTAGTTGTTGTTTGCCTCTTGCTGATATTTTTACACACTTATTTTTTTTGTGGCGAATTAAATTGTCTCTTCTAGTAAAAAATTGTTACAGCTTAAACTTTTGGGATGAAGTAAAAAAAAATGTGCCTTAACTACTTCTGTTCTTAGGAAGCAGCAAATGTCTTACGTACTGAGATAAAACTGTAGGAACAAAACTTAAATAAGATTTTAAAAAAGGTTATAGGGGAGAGGGTGCGATAAAAAAAATGTGTGAAATTTTTTTAATCCATAGAGTCTGCCCACCCATCAAATATACAGTTAATTCTATTCCAAATTTCCTCTTGTTCATTATCGATGGAATTATTTTTTAATTGTGAGTCAAACAAGTTGTTTAAACAAAAGCCAAAAGATTTTAATTTTGTCCTATGAAAATAAAATTTTTCAGTTGTTTTTGGTTCTGGAGAAAATGGTTCTGGAGAACATAGTTGCAACTTTGTATTTTCAGTATGCGTAAATTCTGTCTAAGAAATATCACTCTACTGGGACGCTTGGACTTCTCTGACCGCAAGTGATATCACTGTTAGAATCCTGATAATTTTTTATAATTTGGCATAAAACAGATGGGGAATTCGGAGGTGAATTGTTTTAAAAATGTCATTGTTTCAACCTACTGAGAAATCCGAACCCGAAGGTGACCTGTTATCACAGAGGTGGGTTCTTTAGAACAATTGTTGGTCAAAGGGTCAACAGAAAATTTGGAATTTGAAACATTTTCGGTAACGTTTAAATATTGCAAATTGTTCGAGCAAGGTATGATATCAATATTAAAATGAAAATCTTCTGAATCTGAACTGTCGTGATTGTCCGCCGAAAATATACCTAAATAGTCTTTCGATTTCGTCATGTCTTTTGCGAGTGAACCTCTAAGGGTTCGACTTCATTAAAGTGTAATATACCGAGATCAGAATTAGTTTCTGATAGATTCTCAATCGGTTCCCAGTTGCTTAATCCCTCAGTTACTAATTCTGGTTTAAATACAACGCCTTCTAAATTTGAATTAGAATTCTGAGAAGAGATATTGCATGATTTTTTTTTGAAGATCCTATAGCCAAGTAATCTTTAAATTTAGACATGTCTTATAAAATTTCGCCACTAGCTTCGTCATTGGGGTTAGAATTATTGTCCTTTAAAATTGTAGATGTAAACGAGCATTATTTTCTACCATTCCTAGCACCATGTCCCTGAAAGATCGGCTCCTTTGGCTTAAATTATCGCTTGAATTAAGAATTGCTGGAACATACACATTTTGCAAAATTTGAACTTTTTTACCCTCCATTTTTGTAAATTTGTAAAAATGTAAAAATAATCTTATATGAAACGGAACGGAAAGAACGGTAAATGTTTTAACTCGACAAATACGTTTTACGACGTTAAACGAAACTTAAGAACTGCTTAACCAAAAGCATAAGACGGTCGAGTTTATAAAGAGAAATCGAAGGTTTCTAGACTGGTTTATTACAGGTCAATGCTATGGCCTACATGCAACTCTCTAAATATCATCTCGCACACATGTCTCGCCTTTCCTCTTACCCTTCCCCTCACGAATTAATTAACCCCTTCCCTCCTCACTCCCCTTTCCTACCCTCCTCTCTGACTTTCGTGTTCCCTTTACCCAATTTTTCCTAAGAGCAAAACAATTTTTGGCACGGTAGACTGATTCGCATTGTTGGAAATAACAAGAAAATAATACAGCAACCACCCCCGGAAGAACCTGTGGAACAGCCTCAGGGTAATCAAGAAGGGCGTCTTCAGGAGTGGCATCATGAACAAAGACGTCTTATTCGTTTGCTCAGACTTTGGAGGATAGTCAGAAATTCTTCGCCACCATTTCCACCCCCGTTTCCACTACAACTTGCGAGGTCAGGACCGGAGCAGGTGGATGAAGAACAGCGTCACCCTGAACATGGAAGGCGTCGTCTAGAGCGGCGGCGGGAATGAATACGCCCTATCCATTTGCGGAAGCATCAGTGGGTAGACCTAAATCCTCCGTCATGAACTCCATCGGAGCAACTGGGTGAAATTTCTTCAACCAGTGGGCCTGACATTCCGCTTATGAGTCAGGAAAATATATTCGAGGGTCCAATAATGGTGGCAGAAATTTCTCAGAGTGGTAAGTTAAGTAAAATATTAATCTTAAAAATTTGTATTATGATTTTTTGAAGAATTTTTAATTATGTTTGTGTCTTTCAGAACAATCGGACTATGACGAATAATGCTGCACTATACCCGTAGAAACTGAGTGTTTGAGAGTACTGTGCATATAGAAACAGAAAAAATAGGGACAGTGTTAGTTAAATTATTAAAGTGCTTAGAGATAATATAAAAAATAGTGAAAACAATTTTTTAGAGACAATTAAATTATTATACAAATAATTTTATGGAATCTGCATGTATCTAGTCAACCGTAAGTAATAATATTTTCGTTGAGTTTTATTTATTTTATTAATTGACTGCTTAAAAAAATGTACACATTTTTTTATTTGGACATGTAATATTTGTAGCAAATATTGCTTTTTATTTATTTCACATACCTAACATGTATATTGTATATAGCAACAAAAACATTTAATTGCACTACATATGTATTTACCCCTTTTTATCTTTAACTTTAATAGGGGAGTCTCTCGAAGTAATGTTATATTATTGGTCATTAGTCATATTATAGCTCAAAAGAAATAACCTTCGGCGACAAGGCTAAGTTAGCGAACTCGATTAAATAATTTTCAATATTAGAGAAGAGGAGGAACAGATATAATTTTAAAATGATAGGGAGGAGGAGGAGGGGCTTCTCTCCTTAAATAAGTACTGAAGAGGCGATCCGTCCTTATAAGTAATACTTAGACCTGTTCACCTATTCTTCCTATGTTTACCTATACTACCTAGCAATAGAACCAAACCATACGCAAATGTATCAGTAAGATCATGTACACAATTGTTTTCTAAAGCAGTGACATCAGTGGCGTTTTTACTGGCACGCCTTTATGTTTGTCGAAAAAAATTGTACGTCTCTGATTTTTTCAAAAATGAGTGTCTTGTCAATCCAGAACAAAAGGAAATTACATAAAGTGCCTAGCAATTTGAATTTGTAGTGTTTCTTTCACTTAATTTTTAATAAGTTCTCTACAAAATAAGTATTTACTCTGGTAAACTATTCATTTGAGGAATTGGCATTCATTTTATGTACGAAGTACAAACTTATTTGGATACTAGAAGCTATCCTTCTTAATATTAGGCAACATTCATGCTTTCTGCACGACGGGGGGCCTGCTAATTTTAGTCGCATTGTAAGAGATTATTTAAACGTTACATTCCAAGGAAATTGGATTGGTCGGTGCAGGCCCATTTTTTGGCCACTCCGATCAACTGATTTAAATCCCCGATATTTCTACCTCTGAGGGCATCTAAAGCTACTGGTGTATTCCACTCTCATAGTGAATGAAGCCACATTAGTGAAACGCGGTACCAGTGCTTGTGAAACAATTCGCCAAATACCTCAAATATCCCCAAAGGATCAGAAGAAATAGGCGAAGCCGACTTAGAGCATGTATTGTAGCCCGACGTCATTTCCAGCTTTTAATTTAATACAATCTTTTTCTGTTTAAGTTAATACACTATTTACTGAAAAACTAGTACAAATAAAATAATAAAATTAAAATAAATCATTCCGCGGATGGCTTACTGTTGTACGGATTAATAAAATAGTTTTTATTTCAAAAATGGTGCGTCAGAACGTCTACGCTGCACGTAGATTAGATGTTACCCTTATTGCTAATTACATTATATAAACAAGAATCATTATATTCGTACCAACCACAATACAGTTTGTTGGCTTGGTTTGGCTTTGCTTTGCTGGTTAGGTCCTATCGAAAATGGGCTACCGGGTATTCTTGAATAGCGAGGACACGGGCGCGTAGGCCGGGTAATTTGTGTGTGAATTAGTGTGTCTAGTATCTTGTTAAGGTATTTTGAGAGTGTGTATGTCCCAGAAGGTGACTACACTCGGTTGAAACGTCCATAGCAAATTATGTCGGCACACCCGAGGGTATTCCTGCACTGGGGGTGGATTCAATTGAGCTTCGAGGGCAGACATTGACCTCTAGAGGGTGTCGATATCGGGTTTAAAAGTGTGCCGACTTGATTTGTGGACTCTTCGAGCCCGTCCTGATAAGCGAGCCTCTGATCCCTGACCTATCGAATCTCATGATTGGTAGTGTAAGGCACGGGTTAAGAGGCTCTCCGCACGCCTTTGTTGGTGATCAAGACAAGCATCGGACACGTAGGGTTGGATCTTGAGATTGTCCAATCTCAGCTAAAGTAGTATCCCAGGTTTCCTGCGGATACGAGAATATATAGGTATATTGTTCTTAGTTCATAATGTCGGAGTTTCGAGGGGTTCGGTTATAACAGTTACTTCTCTAGTGTCAAGGTGTGTTTCATTCCTGAAGAAGGGGTAAAACGTCGTATGAATTTATCGAAGTGCGTATCCGATTGGTGATTTCAAGCTGCTGCTGGTCGCACCCCTTGTAGAAGACACGGCGGGCGCACTATTCGCTCGCTTGGTATCGCAGACGATGGTGAAGGATGTCTCGTTTAATTTGAGACTAGATTTGTTGCCATTATTCTATCAAGTCTGGCATGACTCACTTTCTACATATGGTTTTCCTGCAAGTTTTCATACTTGGATTTCCTCTTCAATAGAAGTATTTCCGTAGCGGTTAATATTCATTCATTTCACTTCCACAAAACATTTCTTCATAAGCACAGGTTTCTGAGTTGGCGTCTACTCTATTCCTTTTGCACATCAATGATTTGCTTTCTTCTACCTACTTTCTACTTCACTCTAACTTACAATTTCCAAAACCTGTTCCCAAGATTGAAATGGATAATAGACGTAGAGTTAAGACTTACAAACAGCATTCAAATGAATTATCAAAT
This sequence comes from Kuschelorhynchus macadamiae, assembly GCA_030620095.1. NCBI lineage: Eukaryota > Metazoa > Arthropoda > Insecta > Coleoptera > Curculionidae > Kuschelorhynchus > Kuschelorhynchus macadamiae. Next base: position 213,268 of record JAUTXW010002001.1, read on the forward strand.
TTTTGAAGCTAGAGATTCCTTTAGCCCTTAAGAAAATTCGGCTGATTGAAGTATGATCACATCACGTCAATTGCCACGGCAGCTGCTAAAAAGTTGGGTTTCCTTTTTCGAGCCAAAAATAATTTACTTTGGCCAACTTTTACGAACTTTATAAATCGCTGTTTAGATCCAACCATGAGTTTGTTCGCATATATAGGGGCAGCCTCTTCTTCAATCCTTAACATTCTTGACATTACAATGAAGCTTGCCTTACTTCAGCATCCTAGAATTGTGAGCGATCTATCTCTGTTTTATAGGATTTGCCGTACCTGAATTAGTCTTTCTTACCAGGGAGACATTTGCATCGATCCCCTTGCATCCCTTCACCGATCAACTGCAAAGTCCGAGGACCTCCCATAGATCTTTTTTCCCAGAGTGCTATTATGAAACCTGTTACCAGTACATGCCTTCCCTCTTCCTCTAATCCCCTAAAGTGTTTAAATTCCCCATTAACTTTCCTTCTCTTCACATAAGGCAATTATGATACCTAGTACGTAGGTTTTCGGTTGTCTCCTTATCTCCTCGAATTTTTTTAACATTATTATTAGTTCATCTTTCAAATTAAAATCCGGTATATTAGATCCCAATATCATTGCGTTACTCATATTATTTTAAAAGTATTAATTTTTTGTGTCAATTATCTTATGTTTACATAATTTTTGTTTTTATGTTACAGTTTGAGAGTTAACCTTGACATGGGCAAGTCTTACTATTCGTGGTCTATTGGAAATGATCCACATATGAAAGGTACAGCTGTTCGCTGTACAACAATTCCAGAAGAACTGGGAAGAATTTCATATCTTCTCTCGGATAAAACGGGAACATTAACTCAAAACTCTATGGTTTTAAAGCGATTACATCTTGGATCTGGATGTTACGCTGGAGATAGTTTTGAAGAGGTAAAACATTAACCCTCACTAAGAAGGTTTAAAGTTGGACCGGTCTAATTTTTGTATGTTTGTTATGTTTTGCTTATGAAGAAATGTTGTATTTTGTTGTTATATAAGCGAGCTCAAACCTAACTACCAAGTTAGGGTCGGTTTAATTAAAACTCTCTGTTATTTCGTGGAGAATGGAAAACACTTAAAAAACTTTAGCCTTTCACTTTGCGAACGACTGAACTTAAAACAATGTTCTGAATCTGTGCTAAAGACTGTTTAAGGTGGTGCAGGTATTCATATTCTTTGGGAAGTGTAAAAACATCTTCTCGAACGTTTTGTGTCGTTTAGTTTAGTGTTGGTTAATGTGGTTTATTTCAAACGAAAAAGATGTAAGCAAAAAAGTATTCTAGAATTAACTTTAGTTGTAAACAAATGATGAAATATTTCAAGTTACTGCTTTTTATGATGAAATACTTTAAATAATTAATTTTTATTATGACTCTTTGTTGAAGATGATAAGGAGTTATATTTTTAATAGAAATAAGAATAGCTTTCTGATATAAACACTTCCCCCTTATGAAAAAAGTTAATGCTTTATATAGCAGTAACTTTTATTAATATAAACTGAGATTAAGCACAACTTTTGTTCAAAAGTTAAGTTACGAGTAAATTCAATATTTTTGCCTTCGTCTAATCGTTTATTCGAAAGCTTGGGTATTATCTTGGTAATATTTTTTTATTTATTTCCTAACTATTAGAGAAATTCAGGGTTAAGGAGGTGCAGTGGTTGAACCATATTTTTCAATGTATTTATGTCAAATCTTGTAGACCTTATAATTGTTACTATAAGATCAATACGTATGTAAACCATGAAGTGTATTTATGTATAATTGGTTCATTAATTAAATTCTTTAAGTCCTGAGTATTGATCCAGTTTGTGCATAGCGATAAATATTTAGCTGAATTATGTGAGAGTAATTATTATAGTACCATTCAAAAACTTTAATTTATAGAGGCTTGTATGCGAGTCGTTCAAATAAAAGTAGAACATCGTGGTTGTAGTGTTAAATATTATTTGTTTCATTAAGTTTTGCGACTGGATCGAAATTTTCACATTTAATTGTAATTGACATATGATCGGTTATGGCTAATAAACGCATATTATTACTTAAAAGTTGTATTAAAGATAATTGAAAGTTTTTGGGTAGTTCTTTGAAATTTTGAGTCTTTAAAAGTTGCGCAATTGCTAATATTGCAATATTATCGATGGGATAAGAATTTCAATTTTTACAAACATTTTTAAATTAATTATTCCCTTAGAATTGTAAGTATTTTGCAATGTAATAAACTGGTCTGAATCATCACCTTGGAATAGGATATATTCTCTATATTGTATAAAATTCGGGTTTTACTAAAGGAATAACAAATACTAAATTAATTGTCTGGAAAGCTGACAACTCTATGTTTTCTAGATAAGAGGCAATCTTGAGGAAAAAATGGTAAATTATCTCTTTGGAGGTTTTAAGCTATTGTTTCTAAATCACTTACTAAATCTTTAGGAGGAATTATGGAAGTGTGAATTATTTTTAGTCTCGCGAAAGTGATTACGTTTAGTATGTCATCTAATTGGTTGTTTATAATTGTGTATATCTATTTTCTTCGTATATGTCACGAATAAGAGATTCAATCGTTTTTATATTGTTGTTAAACGTTTCTTCGTCAAGTTGCAGTCTTCTGATGGTAGTAATATTCGCCGTTCGATGCGTCTAGGTTTCCTGCCTGTTATGAATTTACAAATATTGCCGGTTTCGTTTATTAGTTCTCTTTAACGGCGTAAGGGTTTTGTAGAAGTGTCTAACTTTATTTCTTCGAATTTATTTTCAATATCATAAATTTGTCATAATAGTCCTATATGTGTATTTAAGTCTACATAAAATGCGTTAACTGCAAATGTTTCTTGACTTATCATGTCTAGTAAACTGCTTAATATATTGTTTGTATAATAAGTTTCTCTTCATTTATTTATATCTTTATATACTAAGAGACTGTCATTTGAAATTTTTAATCTAGTTTCCCGTTAATAAACGCCTACATTATTTTTCACCGTTTTCAGTTATAGAGATAAGGTCGTATTTAATTTCGTTGCGTTATAAAGACCACGAACGCCAATAGTCTGAAATAAAAAAAAATAGCCAGCTATTATTTAAGACTGAACAAATACATGCGTTTGGTAGTAGTTGAGAGGGTGGTCTCTAGGATCTTCTGAAGTTAAAGTTATCATCACCTCTAATAGTGTCACATAAGATTCTTCCAAATATCCGTTTGATTGTGGGTGGTCTACGCTTGAAAGTGTTAATTCACTATTTTAAAGGTTACCTAAATCGTTAATTAATTGACCAATAAATTCTCTACTATGGTCACAATGTAGGCGAAGTGGGGTCCTGTAATATTGAAAATAAAGTAGTAATGTGTTAACAATGAATTTTGATGTTTTGTTCATCATTGGGTAGGCTTGCCTAAATTTAGTTAATTCGTCTCATAGTGAGAACGTAACTTTTATCTGAAACTTCTATCAAGGGGTTTTAGGTATTTCCGTAGTTACTAAAGGGTGAAGACTACATTCTTTGACATTTAAAACGGACCGTTTTAAATGTCAAAGAATGTAGTCAAGACAAGGAGACGCGTTGGCGCATCTTCCATTTAATATTGCCTTAGAAAAGACGGTCAGAAATACCGGCATCAGAGGAAATGGAACAATATATAATAGACTGGTATTAGATACGCAGATGACCTGAACATTATAGGTTAACATTAACGTGATGCTTTACGACTGCCATAGAACCAGTTAAAAAATGGGAGAACCAGGAGAAAACCAAATACATGGTGGTAACCACTGAACTATATAGAATTTACAAGGACCCCGACATCGTCACATTCATAAAGATTCAAAGACTAAAATGGACTGGTCCTCTAGCCAGAAAGCCAGATTCCGACACTATAAAGCGACTCACTACAAGTACCCCAGGGGGTAGAAGAAGTAGACATGCAAGATGGATGGATGGAATCGAAGGAGATCTTGGAATCCTAAAGGTTAGAAGAAGGACGAAAGCAGCCAGGAACAGAGCAGAATGGAGACGAATCTTAGAGCAGGCCAAGATCTCCCAGGATTGTCGAGCCAAAGGTGATGATGATGATTTAATTACTAAAGAGTTGTCTACATTGTTACACCATATTTTTGATTATTACATATTTCTAATTTTTTATGTAACTTTCAACATCTTTACTTAGGTTATATTTCGTCTTATATTACTGTTTATACCTCGATGGAAATTTCTTGTACGAGAATGATATTGATCTAGGATTATTGGATTTTGATCTTCGTCAGGTCTATTTACAATATTTTGGCGTATTACGAGGTTAGAATGAGTAGTTCAGTATTGTTTTCTAGATAATAGGTTTTTGTTAGATCTATGTCGTTTTGTAAATTCATTCAAATTTTAAACAAAGTAGGGATTGCTTTCTCATTGGAAAAGTTAAGCAAATAATAAGGTAATTTCTTATTTTAACAGTTTTTGAATTTAGAATATTTATGTGATCGTAATCAAATACGAAATGTTCTTTAAACATGTCTTCTATTATTTTGTAATGCAGTAATACTATAATCTATTTTGTTGGAATACCGTGATGATATTTATATGATTTTGTCTAATAGTGGATTATTAGAATATTGTATTTTGAAGTAGTCTAGTAACGATTATGTTTGGTGAAGTGTTATAAACCTTATAAATTCGTCTTTTAAGTCAAACTCGATTCTCGGTACCTTCGCCATTTTCTTCTTTCATGGACGGATATGCTTTGCTTCTAATTTTGTATTAAACGCAGCAACTTGCTGGAAATTATCAATTTTTATTCTGCTTAATGCATAAGCATTTTTGTTAAATTTTGCTGGTTTATATATAATTTCATAGTCGTATTCTTCTAGTTTTAGCCTCCATTTAACTAGTCGACTTCCAGGGTCTTTTATAGAAAATAAATGTGGTTACCAATTCAAATTTCCTTCCGTACAGGCATGGGCGATAGTAACTGATTGCCCAAAGCTTGGATAAATTAAAATTGGTTAAAATCAGTTATTAAACATTTTTTTTTAAATTGGGCAGATCAGATCAAAGTGAAATGCTGATTCTTTCTCTAAAACGCTTATTAGATTTAGTCATTTTGGCGTAATTGAGAATAAATCTTTGATAACCGATCATTCCTAAAAATAATTTAATTTGTTTTTACATTTTTCGATTGCTTCGATATTTTTTAACTTATTTATTTTAAATAAATATATTTTTGTTTGGGATTCTATGTTAATTACATTTTTAAAATTAGTACTCTCTTTATGTCCGACATCGTTACTATTGACAAACAAAAATCTTTTTTGGCTTTTTCGCAACTGAATAAAAATCTTTAACTTTAAATTAATTGAAGCAAATATTTAATATAATTACATACCTCAACATGTAGACTAGTCTGTCTACGGAATGTTTCGATACATAATATAAACTATATTATTTAAGCAAGCATAAGAAATTATATCATTTACCTTAAGTTTTTATAGACACATAGTAATTGTACAAATACTTTCATCCTATCGGGACTCATCAGTGCGCCGATCGTAAGAGAAAAACATTAAATAATAGAAAAGAATTGATTTCAAAATTTTAAAATGTCTCAGTTTGTTTGACATGTAACCTAGATATGAAAAAAATGATAGTTTGCAGCCATCTATAATGTTATTTTTAAATGTGTTCAGATTATTTGTTGCGTATAGATTGACAAATAAAAATCTTTTTTGGCATTTTCGCAACTGAATAAAAATATTTAACTTTAAATTAATTAAAGCAAATATTTAATATAATTACATACCTCAACATGTAGACTAGTCTATCTACGGAATGTTTCGATACATAATATAAACAATATTATTTAAGCAAGCATAAGAAATTATATCATTTACCTAGAGTTTTAATAGACACATAGTAATTGTACAAATACTTTCATCCTATCGGGACTCATCAGTGCGCCGATCGTAAGAGAAAAACATTAAATAATAGAAAATAATTGATCTCAAAATTTTAAAATGTGTCAGTTTGTTTGACATGTAACCTAGATATGAAGAAAATGATAGTTTGCAGCCATCTATAATGTTATCTATTATGGTTTGTTGATTCGACTCTATACAATGGAATAACTTTGACGTTTGTTTATTATTTATGTCCGCAATAATGCAGTTATAATGTTCAAGGAAGTCTGAGCCTAATAAACCGCCAAATTCGATGTCAATAAAAACTTTATGTGGAGTATTACATGTAAATTTACTTAATACTGCCTCTGTAATTAAAATGTTTTGATTCGTTATATCTTTTATTGTAACATTTTCGGGAACGAATAATTTTCGCATGTTTTAGGTTTAAATGTAGAAATACTTGCGCCAGTGTCTATTAAAATTTTGAAAGTTTTAATCTGCTCATAAATATATATTTTCAGCACTAAGAAGATTTAAAGAAATATTTGTTGGAGATGTAAGTCTCAGTCGAAGTCGTGGGTTACATTCATTGTATGAATTTGTGTTGATAGATCCTCTATTTCCTTTGTTTCCGAGGCTTCTATTAAAAAATGCTCGTTACCCTGCGAAAAATTTTATTATTGTCTGAATAATTTTCGTTAAAACTTTCGGTAAATTTTTTTTAATATGAATTTTCATATTTTAGATTTGGATTTTGAAAGTGTTGTTGATTTATAAAAATTTTAATTTATGCAGTTAGACTTTGGGCTACTCGGTTATGCCAAAAGTGGCCGTCTGTCTCTGTCATATTACTTTATACAGGGGCCGTCATTGTGAAGTTTATGTCTTAAAAGTCTTAAATTTTGAGATACAGGATGGTAAAGTTTAAAAAGAAAACATTTTTTTCATCCCAATTCTGATGCTATTGTAGATAACTGCATGAAATTTGATACACGTCTTCTATGCATTAAGGAGCATACGGATTTACCCATGTTAATTACATATGCACGCCAGTGGTAGAAATTTCAAAAATTGATTGTTAACAAAAAATGCCCTTTTATGCATAAAAGACGTGTATCAACTTTCACACAGCTATTTATCTATAATAGCATCAGAATTAGGATTTAAAAAAAATGTTTTTTTAAAACCCTGTATCTCCAAAGTTAAGACTTTTAGGTTCATATTAAACTTTTTTCTTAAAAAGGTCCAAGAATCACCCCTCTTTAATATTAGCACGCAATTAGAAAAAGCCCTGTATAGTACTTCACAATGACCCTCCTGTACATACAAAGTAATATGACAGACGGAGACAAACCGTCACTTTTGGCATACCCGAATAGCCCAAAGTCGAACTGCATAAGTTAAAATTTTGATAAATCTTGTTCACTGGACAACTACATTGATGTGTTAATTTTGGAAAAATATGAGTTCTGTAGTTTTTCAAATATTAATTGCAATATTAGATATTTTTTGACACCCGGTATTGAACAGAAAATTAATTATTTTGAAGCAGTTTATTGACAGCTACTTTATGAACAATTTTACAAAATATATGAAAAAAAAACTAAACCATTTTTGAGGTTGACGGCTGTGATTCTGATGGTTCGATTCCCTCTAAATCGTTGTTTTCCTCTGAAAATGTTGAGGTTTCGTCGTCACTACTTGAAGATCCCAGTGTGATAACTAAATCATCAATAACCGTTTCAATTTTGCCATCTACTTCCAAGTATTTATCTTCAATAGAACGAACATGTTTAACATACGATTTCCAATTTTCAGCCGATATTGCGTCAATCGCTTCTAATGTTATTTTATTTAAATCTTTAATTGAAAGTTCACCGGTGCTGCGCTCTCGAATATATCTTTTTACTCCTGCCCATGCAAGTTCAATAGGGTTGAGGTCGCACATGTATAGAGACAGCCTTAAAGGTGTATGACCGAGGTTACGTAAAAGACCGTCAATTTTATACTGTTTTTCTCTAGGCTTGTTGGCTGATTACTTCATATAATTGATATTTTCTCCATGTTGGATCACATACAAGATTGTTCGATTTAAGCTACGATATCATATGAGCTTTTGTAGAGTATTTAGTTGGCACTTTATCTTGTATGTGAGAATGATAAGACGCTTATTCATTACCACGACTGATTTGGGAGGAATGTTAGGTAGAAGCTTCTCGAGCAACCACTTTTCAAAATTATCTCTATTCGTCTGTCCATGATAGTCTCCAGTTGTTAGTCCCGAGCGAAAAACTAAAGCAGCATCTGCAATAAATCTTGCTTCTGAACCAGCATGAACTATAATAAACCGACTACTAGAGCGGATTCCCTGAACAACACCTGTAACACTTTCACTTTGCCAGCATTTGTTTACTGTCATATCATTATCTACCCAGGTTTCGTCTATTTCGTCCTTCTTGCCTATATTGCCTCACAGTTGATAGATATTTCACCCGCCAGTGGAAAATATTTGGTCTCTCAATGAGGAATTTTCGTTTATTTTGGCACTTGCGCCAAACAACAACATCAACGCCAAACAACAAAACCATTTGATCGTAAAAGCCGATTTAAGGTTTTATACCCGTACGGAAAATCTATTTTGTTCTTTACAGCACGAAGTAGGGGTTTGCAGGTCGGAACCTTCTTCAAGTTTATATAAAAATCCTCTATTGTTCGTGGAATTACTTGAAAATCACCATCGTCAATTTTATCTTTGTATGATAATCGGGGTCGTTTTTTACCAGGAGATTTTAAAGGTGAAGTAGAACATGAGCGATCATTATGTTCTCTTTGAATTTTTCTTACACTATTTTCCGAAACACCAGCGCGTTCTGTTCGATTTTGAATTGGAATAGTCAAACTATTATTTTCAGCTTCTCTAGTACAGGCCTCTATAAAGCTCGCAATAACTTCACGTGCACCGCTTCGAATTGTTTTTCCTTTTTTGCTCGCCATCCTTACTTCGAAATAATAATTCAAATTCAACGCAACGCATTTATATAGAAATAAAAACAAATGCTCGAAATATATAGGCGCCACTGGAAATAGCTAGAACTTTCTAGCGGCAAGTGCATGGTGACTCTTGGCACATCCCAATTACAAGTGGACCAGTGTGAAATTTACTAAATCCTCGATTAATTTTCCGTACCGCTTAGCTGGCGCACTTTATAGGTGAAGCGGCAAACTATTACAACAAATAAAATAACATAAAATTTATTTGCGTACACAAATTTTACTTTTCCGCTTTCTTAAGACTATGAACCTTTATTTTAAGGACCGCCCGGTTTTCTTTCGTGTCCCGCACTTTACATGTGCCCAATAAACGAAGACATCGTGTTCCGCACTTTACGTATGCCCAATAAACGAAGACAAGCAATCCAAGCAAGATCAAGTAACCTGTGTCTTAATTTTCAGAAAATAGAACTTAATGTAACATATCTAAACTTATATATTGTTAATAATAGCAAATGTTTTTGTCTGTTGAAAGGGCATTTAATTAATCTTCAGAACCTTGAATGTAATTTTTATAGAATTTACCGATTTTTTTTAGTATTTGTTGTAGAAGATTGTTAGTACATGAAATAATGACTTCCAGGGTCTTTTATAGAAAATAAATGTGGTTACCAATTCAAATTTCCTTCCGTACAGGCATGGGCGATAGTAACTGATTGCCCAAAGCTTGGATAAATTAAAATTGGTTAAAATCAGTTATTAAACATTTTTTTTTAAATTGTCAAATGGTTTTGGGCAGATCAGATCAAAGTGAAATGCTGATTCTTTCTCTAAAACGCTTATTAGATTTAGTCATTTTGGCGTAATTGAGAATAAATCTTTGATAACCGATCATTCCTAAAAATAATTTAATTTGTTTTTACATTTTTCGAAACTGGAAAATCTTGAATTGCTTGAATTTTTGCAGAATTTGGAAAACGGCTTGCTGAAGAATTCATAATGTCCATTTTCTATGGAGAATGCTGTTTTCCAGAGGCTTCTTTTTTTTGGTACAACCCATATTGGGGACGACCACGGGGAAATCGATAGTTGTATTATTCCTTGGTCCAGCATCTTGTTAATTTGTGTTTTTACTTCTGCTTTATGGATATAAGGATATAGGACTTTTTATATATAGGTTTTTGTGTCTCTAGTGCGAATAAAATGTTTAATTTCAGTAGTAATAAAAGTCATTTTGTCACCTATGTTGGAAATGCCAGAAAAGTATAAGTAAAAGTTTGAATAGGTAAATCATTTTATATGAAAGGTTCAAAATTTCTATTGTTTTTGGAATAATATTTACATTTAAAACGGATGTGAAAAATTCACCTTCGTTAATTTTTACTATAGCATTTAGAATCCTAACTTTTCTTGTACTAAAAAAATTGCTTCGATATTTTTTAACTTATTTATTTTAAATAAATATATTTTTGTTTGGGATTCTATGTTAATTACATTTTTAAAATTAGTACTCTCTTTATGTCCGACATCGTTACTATTGACAAACAAAAATCTTTTTTGGCTTTTTCGCAACTGAATAAAAATCTTTAACTTTAAATTAATTGAAGCAAATATTTAATATAATTACATACCTCAACATGTAGACTAGTCTGTCTACGGAATGTTTCGATACATAATATAAACTATATTATTTAAGCAAGCATAAGAAATTATATCATTTACCTTAAGTTTTTATAGACACATAGTAATTGTACAAATACTTTCATCCTATCGGGACTCATCAGTGCGCCGATCGTAAGAGAAAAACATTAAATAATAGAAAAGAATTGATTTCAAAATTTTAAAATGTCTCAGTTTGTTTGACATGTAACCTAGATATGAAAAAAATGATAATTTGCAGCCATCTATAATGTTATTTTTAAATGTGTTCAGATTATTTGTTGCGTATAGATTGACAAATAAAAATCTTTTTTGGCTTTTTCGCAACTGAATAAAAATATTTAACTTTAAATTAATTAAAGCAAATATTTAATATAATTACATACCTCAACATGTAGACTAGTCTATCTACGGAATGTTTCGATACATAATATAAACAATATTATTTAAGCAAGCATAAGAAATTATATCATTTACCTAGAGTTTTAATAGACACATAGTAATTGTACAAATACTTTCATCCTATCGGGACTCATCAGTGCGCCGATCGTAAGAGAAAAACATTAAATAATAGAAAATAATTGATCTCAAAATTTTAAAATGTGTCAGTTTGTTTGACATGTAACCTAGATATGAAGAAAATGATAGTTTGCAGCCATCTATAATGTTATCTATTATGGTTTGTTGATTCGACTCTATACAATGGAATAACTTTGACGTTTGTTTATTATTTATGTCCGCAATAATGCAGTTATAATGTTCAAGGAAGTCTGAGCCTAATAAACCGCCAAATTCGATGTCAATAAAAACTTTATGTGGAGTATTACATGTAAATTGACTTAATACTGCCTCTGTAATTAAAATGTTTTGATTCGTTATATCTGTTATTGTAACATTTTCGGGAACGAATAATTTTCGCATGTTTTAGGTTTAAATGTAGAAATACTTGCGCCAGTGTCTATTAAAATTTTGAAAGTTTTAATCTGCTCATAAATATATATTTTCAGCACTAAGAGGATTTAAAGAAATATTTGTTGGAGATGTAAGTCTCAGTCGAAGTCGTGGGTTACATTCATTGTATGAATTTGTGTTGATAGATCCTCTATTTCCTTTGTTTCCGAGGCTTCTATTAAAAAATGCTCGTTACCCTGCGAAAAATTTTATTATTGTCTGAATAATTTTCGTTAAAACTTTCGGTAAATTTTTTTTAATATGAATTTTCATATTTTAGATTTGGATTTTGAAAGTGTTGTTGATTTATAAAAATTTTAATTTATGCAGTTAGACTTTGGGCTACTCGGTTATGCCAAAAGTGGCCGTCTGTCTCTGTCATATTACTTTATACAGGGGCCGTCATTGTGAAGTTTATGTCTTAAAAGTCTTAAATTTTGAGATACAGGATGGTAAAGTTTAAAAAGAAAACATTTTTTTCATCCCAATTCTGATGCTATTGTAGATAACTGCATGAAATTTGATACACGTCTTCTATGCATTAAGGAGCATACGGATTTACCCATGTTAATTACATATGCACGCCAGTGGTAGAAATTTCAAAAATTGATTGTTAACAAAAAATGCCCTTTTATGCATAAAAGACGTGTATCAACTTTCACACAGCTATTTATCTATAATAGCATCAGAATTAGGATTTAAAAAAAAAATGTTTTTTTAAAACCCTGTATCTCCAAAGTTAAGACTTTTAGGTTCATATTAAACTTTTTTCTTAAAAAGGTCCAAGAATCACCCCTCTTTAATATTAGCACGCAATTAGAAAAAGCCCTGTATAGTACTTCACAATGACCCTCCTGTACATACAAAGTAATATGACAGACGGAGACAAACCGTCACTTTTGGCATACCCGAATAGCCCAAAGTCGAACTGCATAAGTTAAAATTTTGATAAATCTTGTTCACTGGACAACTACATTGATGTGTTAATTTTGGAAAAATATGAGTTCTGTAGTTTTTCAAATATTAATTGCAATATTAGATATTTTTTGACACCCGGTATTGAACAGAAAATTAATTATTTTGAAGCAGTTTATTGACAGCTACATTATGAACAATTTTACAAAATATATGAAAAAAAAACTAAACCATTTTTGAGGTTGACGGCTGTGATTCTGATGGTTCGATTCCCTCTAAATCGTTGTTTTCCTCTGAAAATGTTGAGGTTTCGTCGTCACTACTTGAAGATCCCAGTGTGATAACTAAATCATCAATAACCGTTTCAATTTTGCCATCTACTTCCAAGTATTTATCTTCAATAGAACGAACATGTTTAACATACGATTTCCAATTTTCAGCCGATATTGCGTCAATCACTTCTAATGTTATTTTATTTAAATCTTTAATTGAAAGTTCACCGGTGCTGCGCTCTCGAATATATCTTTTTACTCCTGCCCATGCAAGTTCAATAGGGTTGAGGTCGCACATGTATAGAGGCAGCCTTAAAGGTGTATGACCGAGGTTACGTAAAAGACCGTCAATTTTATACTGTTTTTCTCTAGGCTTGTTGGCTGATTACTTCATATAATTGATATTTTCTCCATGTTGGATCACATACAAGATTGTTCGATTTAAGCTACGATATCATATGAGCTTTTGTAGAGTATTTAGTTGGCACTTTATCTTGTATGTGAGAATGATAAGACGCTTATCCATTACCACGACTGATTTGGGAGGAATGTTAGGTAGAAGCTTCTCGAGCAACCACTTTTCAAAATTATCTCTATTCGTCTGTCCATGATAGTCTCCAGTTGCAGCAGCATCTGCAATAAATCCGGCTTCTGAACCAGCATGAACTATAATAAACCGACTACTAGAGCGGATTCCCTGAACAACACCTGTAACACTTTCACTTTGCCAGCATTTGTTTACTGTCATATCATTATCTACCCAGGTTTCGTCTATTTCGTCCTTCTTGCCTATATTGCCTCACAGTTGATAGATATTTCACCCGCCAGTGGAAAATATTTGGTCTCTCAATGAGGAATTTTCGTTTATTTTGGCACTTGCGCCAAACAACAACATCAACGCCAAACAACAAAACCATTTGATCGTAAAAGCCGATTTAAGGTTTTATACCCGTACGGAAAATCTATTTTGTTCTTTACAGCACGAGTAGGGGTTTGCAAGTCGGAACCTTCTTCAAGTTTATATAAAAATCCTCTATTGTTCGTGGAATTACTTGAAAATCACCATCGTCAATTTTATCTTTGTCTGATAATCGGGGTCGTTTTTTACCAGGAGATTTTAAAGGTGAAGTAGAACATGAGCGATCATTATTTTATCTTTGAATTTTTCTTACACTATTTTCCGAAACACCAGCGCGTTCTGTTCGATTTTGAATTGGAATAGTCAAACTATTATTTTCAGCTTCTCTAGTACAGGCCTCTATAAAGCTCGCAATAACTTCACGTGCACCGCTTCGAATTGTTTTTCCTTTTTTGCTCGCCATCCTTACTTCGAAATAATAATTCAAATTCAACGCAACGCATTTATATAGAAATAAAAACAAATGCTCGAAATATATAGGCGCCACTGGAAATAGCTAGAACTTTCTAGCGGCAAGTGCATGGTGACTCTTGGCACATCCCAATTACAAGTGGACCAGTGTGAAATTTACTAAATCCTCGATTAATTTTCCGTACCGCTTAGCTGGCGCACTTTATAGGTGAAGCGGCAAACTATTACAACAAATAAAATAACATAAAATTTATTTGCGTACACAAATTTTACTTTTCCGCTTTCTTAAGACTATGAACCTTTATTTTAAGGACCGCCCGGTTTTCTTTCGTGTCCCGCACTTTACATGTGCCCAATAAACGAAGACATCGTGTTCCGCACTTTACGTATGCCCAATAAACGAAGATAAGCAATCCAAGCAAGATCAAGTAACCTGTGTCTTAATTTTCAGAAAATAGAACTTAATGAAACATATCTAAACTTATATATTGTTAATAATAGCAAATGTTTTTGTCTGTTGAAAGGGCATTTAATTAATCTTCAGAACCTTGAATGTAATTTTTATAGAATTTACCGATTTTTTTTAGTATTTGTTGTAGAAGATTGTTAGTACATGAAATATGAACATTACGAGATCTGTATTTTTATCTATAATTTAAATTGTTTGCAGTCTTACGTGTATAAGATTTTCATTTGCAAAGTATTTTTAAAGTTCCGTGCATTAAAATGCAGAAAAGAAACCCTTTTGGTAAAAATCTATAGTCGCTAATATTATTCATTATGAATTTTCAATTTTTTTTCTTTTATATGTTTATATATATGCCTTAATAGATGTATACCTATCAATTACCACCTTAATATATTTATACCCAAATTTTACCAATTTAGCCTCATATCACGCTTGATCTTTGTGCAAAATTTGATGTCAATCGGATAAATAATTTTCATACTGATTTTTTAACAATATTTTGGCCACCATTTTGTTCAGCCATATTGGATTTTTACCAAATAGTTTATAATTTCGCCCTAATTTGTAAGGAAAATTTGACGTCAATCGGATATGTAGTTTCTGAGATTTGCCGTGGACAGACAGACAAAACATTTTGTCTTATTTTTAAAATTAAGGTTACTTTATCAGTTTTCACATTTTTTTATTACCCTGTATACCTTTCGACTTTTACTTTTTAACTAAAACTAACTATTGCTAATAGAGTATTTTTGATGCACTAATTTTTATCAAGAACAACATTTTCTAAGAAAGCAAAAATAAAAAAGTTTCCCAAAGTTTGGGTAATTGTGGTTCAAATGGTGGGAATGAAATTAAAGCAAGTTCCTTATTTTCCTTAACGTTTCGACCATTCATGCTGGTCTTTATCAGTAGTCTTTTTTATTTTTATTTGTAGTCTGTAACAAGAGAAAAATAAAGTAGCGTCTTTCTAGGTAGGTGTTACATAAAGAAATCCTTATATTATGAACAAATTATTTTATATAATTATGGGTTTTAATATTTTTTTCTCGTAGGACTTACCATAAGAAGGATTTTTCCGTCATTACAATAACACAAATTTGTAGTTTTTGTAGTTTAAAAAACATAGAACATTTAAAACAAGCACATTTAAAAATAGCCCATGGTACGTCACTTTAAAATATAAACCTTGATATACATATATTCAATGCTACGTCGAAACGAAACTGTTTTGAACTGAGGAGACGGTAAGCGTCTTAAGGTAGAGGAATTCCATCTTTTTATTTTTTTAATACATTGGTTTAAAAGTGAGGATAAGTTGATTCATTAAGAATTCTTTTATTATTTTTAAAGTTGATATTTATTTATTTAAATTGTGGAATAGCGTAAAAAAGAATTAATTTCGTTTTCATTAATTTCAACATTTCCGGAAACCCTCGTAAGATTTTGAAAATTAAAACGGTATTTATTTGAAGATGGTAGGCAATGTGGAATGTTCACTAAAATCGTTCTGTCGGATTTGCATCGTCTTTATTACATTGGTTTCACAAATTTTCGATTGATAACTATCCCCAATCGTTTTCAAGTGTAAACTAAATGCTAACTCTAAAACTATGGGCTTATATACTAGTCGTGTGTGATGTTGAGTGAAGTCTCCGTGCCCTGCTTATCTGAACCGCGAAGTTTTAGGTGATTTTAAGCTAGAAGGGGCTTCCATATATTTGGAATATCAACGCTAGGCTTGTTGAAAATGGCTTGATTTTTTTCTTATGAAAGCTGCTTCTATAAATGTTCGTTTTCGCCAGTGTTGCTCGCTATGCAAAATTTTAGCCTTCGGCCACTGCATCCGGTGCTGGTTTGACCAGACATGTTCAGCTATGCCCGATCTTGATGTCTCCATTTAAAGTATGATTAAAATGCTCCTTGACTCTTACACTAAGACGATATATATATATATATATATATATATATATATATATATATATATATATATATATATATATATATATATATATATATACAGTGACCGTCTAAAGTCCGTTCCCCCCCCCCTACTAATTTTTGAGCCAACTCGTATATCGCAACGAAATTTGGAGGGCTTAAATAGGAGATGAAAAGCTATTTTTTTATGAAAAAATGATAGCTAAAAGTTATAAAATGGCGGCTACGCGCCATCTTGAATTAATATTTTAAATACAACACCCCGCATATTATTCCATTTTCAAAATCTGCTCATTATTCTTAACATTTTTCTCCAATACACTTTATTCCTAAATGTAATTGCTTTCGAAATAATGACGTTTAAAAATTGACATTTTGGTCATTTCAAATTCAATCAAAAATACGATCAAGTTTGCGTTGGAAACAAAATCGTTGTCGCGGTAACATCTTGATAACTAACTGTCAAATAGTCCGTTGAGCATCTTAATTATTTTATGAAAAGTGTGGCCATGGCTCGCAGTTTACACGATAAATTTGAAGCAGTTTTGATTTTTAGGAAAGCTGGAAGAAATTTTCATCTAGCAGTCCCTATGTTTAACGATAGATTTCCCGAAAACCCTATTTCGCGGTCATATTTGCGCAAACTTTTAAATAAGCTCCAAGCAACTGGTACGATGAAAGATGCTCCAAGATCAGGAAGACCACCTCTTTCAGAAGAAAAAAAAATTGAAATTGTTGCTGAAATGGTAATTAATCCTACTCAGTCGACGTCTGCAGTTGCTGAATCCTGCGAAGTAAGTTCGAAAAGTGTCCAAAGAGTCCTAAAAAATGAAAAATTTCATCCCTATAAAATGAAAATCCTGCATGCTCTCACGGAGGATGATCCAGACCGGAGGGTTGAATTTTGTGAGTGGTTAACAAGAAAAATTGAAGGAGAACGATCCTTCCTAAAACGTGTATGTTTCTCAGATGAATGCACGTTTTTCCTTAATGGAAAAGTCAACAAACAGAACGTACGATACTGGAGCGATACTAATCCGCATATTTTTAGAGAAGGGCATACCCAGTTTCCTGAAAAAGTTAATGTTTGGGCGGGGATTTTGGGCAACCACGTTGTTGGACCGATTTTCATCAGAGGCAATCTTACAGGAGATCTTTACAGAAATCTTTTAGAAACTGAAATTGAACCTCGAATAAGACAAATTGTATTAAACAATCAGGAAGAGTTTGAAAATCGTGAAATCATATTTCAGCAGGACAGAGCACCTCCCCATTTCTATCGCATGGCTAGAGAGTTTCTCGATACAAACTTTCCTGGGCGATGGATAGGTCTCAGGGAAGTACAGAATGGCCACCAAGATCTCCGGATCTTACCCCTCTAGATTTTTTCCTTTGGGGATATCTGAAGTTAAAAATCTACGCCACTGAATGTCAAACAATAGAAGAGTTGGAACGCAGAATAAGAGAAGCATGTGAAGAAATAGATGAACAGACTTTCATCAACGTGAGAGAAGGTATTCATAATAGGGCACTTTATTGTCAAGATTTAGGAGGGGGCCACATCGAACACTTGATAAAATAATTATTGTTGGGGTTAAATAAGTGTTATTCAAAAATAAATAAAATATTTTTTTACCAACTAATTTGTTTTCCTTGTGAATTTAAAGAACAAATTCGTAACCTTCAAGATTTTCCGGTAAGTGGTACTATTTATCCTTAAAATACTGTCTTTACGCCTCTTATTAGTCGAATTCATTAAAAGATTTAACTACAAATTAATTAAAAAATTTAGTTAGCAGAATTTTTTATCGAAAGTGACTAAAACCATTACTTCATTTTAAACCGGATTTTCAATTTTCAAACGTCATTATTTCGAAAACAATTACATTTAGGAATAAAGTGTATTAGAGAAAAATGTTAAGAATAATGAGCAGATTTTGAAAATGGAATAATATGCGGGGTGTTGTATTTAAAATATTAATTCAAGATGGCGCGTAGCCGCCATTTGATAACTTTTAGCTATCATTTTTTCATAAAAAAATAGCTTTTCATCTCCTATTTAAGCCCTCCAAATTCCGTTGCGATATACGAGTTGGCTCAAAAATTAGTAGGGGGGGACGGACTTTAGACGGTCACTGTATATATATATATATATATATAAATGTATATATATATATATATATATATATATATATATAAATGTAAATATATATATATATATAAATGTAAATATATATATATATATATATATATATATATATATATATATATATATATATATATATATATATATATATATATATATAAATGTATATATATATATAAATGTATATATATATAAATGTATATATATAATATATATATATATATATATATATATATATATATATATATATATATATGTATATATATATATATATATATATATATATATGTATATATATATATATAATGTATATATATATATAAATGTATATATATATATATAAATGTATATATATATATATATATATATATATATATATATATATATATAAATATATATATATATATATATATATATATATATATATATATATATATATATATTATATATATATATATATATATATATATATATATCTCTGTCTCCTACATCTTCTATTTAATGTTATCCAAGTGGTACTTGTTTGAAAGAGCATTTAAAGCTCTTTTAACTACTGTCATTTTTGGCTCTCGATAGTTCTTGATACACTAAGTAGAGGGCGTTGTTTAAACAAAAGTCAATTTTTAGAGATTTTCTCGAAAAAATCAAATGGAACGGTATGCTTTTAACAGTGTGATTTTAAAGTGGAAAAAGTTGTCTAAATTCTGGGGAAAACCGCGTTTTGATATCTTTATTCATTTTTTAGTTATTTCAAAATAACCTGTTTTCCGCTGATCAAAAAAAATAAGCTTTTAATCATAATTAAATGTTATTATTCTGTGACAAAGTATTCTTTATTACAACTTGAAAGCAAATACTCCTTATTAAATAGTGTTGGCTTTACCTCACATTTTATTCAGGCTTGGTACTGGTCCAAGTTTATTTATTATCAAAAATTTGAAGCATTTAAAGTCCAACGTGCTATGACCATAACAAAACGGTAAAACTGAAGTCGTAAAAAATTACCATTACAAAATGTCTTTACAAATGTTCAAAATTGTTGTCATTTCTGTAAACCCAATGATTTTAAAGAGGGAAAAATTAACTAAACCCTGTTTTGATATCTTTATTCATTTTTTAGTTATTTCATATGAAGCATTCATAAAAGTGGTAAATCCTAAAACCTAATTCCTAAATTTAAAAATAGCTTATTCTGTATTAAAGTAAATCATTATTTGTATTAATGTTAATGTTCACAGATATAACGTTAATAACTAAGAATATTATTAGTTACGCGTCAACCTTAAAATATTGCAAGTAGGCTGGGTAAAAACAAAAAAGGCAAATTAAACGTGGTTGGCTGGCGCGTTACTCAATTTAAAAATGGCCGTATGTCAAACTTCAAATAAGCAACAATGCATATTTATTGTTAGAGCTTATTAGGTATTTGCGAGTATATGTTATCATAATTTTCTTAAACTGACTTGGTAAAAATGTCGTATTCCATTGAAGAAGCGTATGACATGTTAGCCGTATACTTCCAAAATTTCGAAAATGCGACTATAGCCGCGCGGGTATATGCAGCTAAATATCCTGATAGAAGACATTTCAGTAAAAGAGTATTTATGCGTTTAGCTAAAAATTTGCATTGTTACGCTGCACCAAGCTCTGACAGAAGGAGATTTTGATTCAAGATTAGATCACTGCTACTGGCTAAGATCTATGATTGTCGAGAATCCCTATTTCTTGTCCCGCATATTATGGACGGATGAAGCAACCTTCACGAACGCTGGAGGGGTCAATTTACATAATATGCACTATTCGTCATCAGTTAATCCTCACTGGATGCTTGAAGTCGACAATCAAAATCGATGGAGTGTAAACGTTTGGTGTGATGTACTGGATTGCCACATAATTGGCCCATTTTTTTTAACAGTCACTTAAAGGGCGAAGTTTATTTAAACTTTTTAACAAATGAGTTGCCTCCACTATTGGAAGATGTTCGTTTAGAAATCAGAAGACAAATGTGGTTTCAACATGATGGTTGTCCGGCACACTTCTCCAGGGCAATTCGTAATTTTTTGGACGAATATTATCGAAAGGGCTGGATAGGACGAGGCAGTTTGTTTTCATGGCCTGCTAGATCCCGGACCTCTCTGTGCTTGATTTTTATTTGTGAGAAAGAATAAAAGACATTGTGTTTGAAACGCGCCCTACTACACCAGAAAATATGATTGAAAGAATTCGAAATGCTATAACTAGCATTTCGAGAGCTGAAATTGAAGTCGTCGTTGCTAGAACTCGGCAAAGACTTGATCGTTGTATTGAAAATAATGGAAAACAATTTGAACATTTGTAAAGACATTTTTGTTAATTCTTAATTTTTAAAGATTTGTGTGTTATCGTTATTGTTCTTTTATGTTATTAGTGATTTACTTAATGGGTTTTCGGTTTTGTTATTGTTATAGTCCCTTGGCTTTTAAACACGCTTCAAATTTTTGATAATAAATAAATTTCGACCAGTACCGAGCCTGGATAAAGTGTGAGGTAAAGCCAACACTATTGTAATAAGGATTACTGCTTTCAAATTGTAATAAAAAATACTTTGTCACGGAATAATAACATTTAATTATGATTAAAAGCTAATATTTTTTTTAACAGTGGAGAACAGGTTATTTTCAAATTACTAAAAAATGAATAAATATATTAAAACGCGGTTTTCGCCAGAATTTAGGCAATTTTTTCCTCTTTAAAATCACACTGTTAAAAGCATACCGTTCCATTTGAATTTTTCGAGAAAATCTCTAAAAATTGAGTTTTGAGTTTACCAGTAATTAATAGAGCTTTAAATGCTCTTTCAAACAAGTACCCACTTGGATAACATTAAATAAAAGATGTAGGAGACAGAGCGCTCGGAAAGTTGATTTATTTATTACCTTCCCCCACCCTTATTATTGGACACATGACAAAACGCCTTTAACAAAACTGACGCAGATTTGGTTGGAGTTTTTGTTGCTGTTATCAAAATGTTATCTCATTGGGTATTTTTGCAAAAAAAAAATTTTTTTCTTTACCATTGCAAATACGCCATCTTGCGGTATATTTTCCAGCAATTTCTCTTAGCCACTTTAGTGATGAAATTTTTTTTCGCGAAGCTGTAGCTTTCATCCTTTCTGAGAAAAGCTACCAGGCCGCCCTTAGTGGGACACCCTGTATATATATATGTATATATATATATATATATATATATATATATATATATATATATATACCCTGTATATATATATATATATATATATATATGTATATATATTTATATATGTATGTATGTACATATATATATATATATATATATATATATATATATATATATATATATATATATATATATATATATATATATATATATATATATATATATATATATATATATATATATATATATATATATATATATATATATATATATAAATGTATGTATATATATATTATATATATATATATATATATATATATATATATATATATATATAAATATATATGTATATATATATATATATATATATATATATATATATATATATATATATATATATATATATATATATATATATATATATATATATATATATATATATATATATATATATATATATATATATATATATATATATATATATATATATATATATATATATATATATATATATATATATATATATATATATATATATATATATATATATATATATATATATATATATATATATATATATATATATACCGGGTGGCCAACTAAGAATGGACGCCGGCCATAACTCGCTAACCGTTAATCATATAACTTGGGGGAAAAAAAATTATTAGCTAAATCGACTAAGAGAAATCGCTGGAAAATATTTTGAAGTTCCGCATATGGCCGCTAGGGGGCGCAACTGTTATGGTCAATCAGAAAAAGGGCTGTTTCTTAAAAAATATTCATGTAAAGGTATATTATAAATACTGCCATCGTAACGAGTAGAAAAATTGTGATTTTTTTGTTAAGGATATTTTGCTCTATCTCGTAAAATGTAGTGGTGGGGGAAGGTCAAACATGTTTTTATTTAAATGTCAATAACTCCGTTATAAGTCAACGGAATTGAACAAACTAGGTCTCGTTTAAAAGAGCCCATCTTAGCTAATAATCTGATGTAAAAAAAAATCCGATTTGATTTCGCCGTGGTAACTAGAGGGCGCTGATTGACATCACAACAATTATTACGCATTATTTTGAAAATTTTAAATAGCACGCTATATCTCTTTTAACACAATTTAATAGAGGAGGAAATTCTCAATAAGTCAGTGCAAATTTCAGCTTCCTAACTTTTTTCAAACCGGAAATATAAATAAAACAAATATTAGGGCGCTGGGTACGCAACATCTCCCTAATCTGTATGGACATAGCCTACATCACAATAATTCAGTAATAATACCACAGATAATCTTCAACGCAAATCGCTAAAAATTATACTAATGTTCTGAAATAACCACCAGGTGGCGCAGTAGGAGTCAATAAGTGCAATATTAAATTTTCATTATAATGGGAAATGAAAGCCATTTAAATGGAACGTGTGAAAGAAACGATAATAAAAATATAATTCAATTAATGCCGCCCTAAATGTTCAAATTGTCGGCCATCGTTTTCGATGCACTTATGCATCCTATCTCGCGTGGATAAAACTGCAGCCTCCAGTTCACCAACTGAAATAGTATTTATACAGTCTCTTATTCGCTGTAGTGGGTCTGGTGGCAAAAACTAAATCTTTCACTCGACCCCATAAATAAAAATCTAAACACGTTAGGTCGGGTGACCTAGCTGGCCATGGAAGGGTGCCGCCTCGCCCTATCCATCGGCCAGGATAGTGGGCATCTAAAAATTCCCGAACGTTGACGGCGAAGTGCGCTGGACAACCATCGTGCTGGTATACCAATCGTTGTCGGACGTTCAGAGGTACGTCCTCCAACAAAATCGGCAATTCCTCCCTTAAAAATCTTAGATATCTCTCACCATTCAATGGATTATCGAAAAAAAATGGTCCGATAATTCGTCCGCCTAAAATCCCTGCCCAACAATTTACAGACCAACGGCCTTGGTGCTGGACTTCGCGCATCCAATGTGGATTTGTTCTGGACCAATAATGTGTATTGTGAAGATTGACACGTCCATCGCTCTGGAAGGTAGCCTCATCGGTCCACAATATTCGCCTCAGAAATTGCCGATCTTCCCTCATTACACCCAAAAGCCAGTGACAATGGTTTAGTCTGTGATCAAAATCTGCAGCAGTCAATTCCTGATGCAGCACTAAGTGATATGGATGTAACCTAAAACAAGATGAAGATATTTAATTGATGTTCCAGGAAATTATTGGTTTTCTAGGCTTAAAGACCTATGTGACATCAGAATCACGTGACTTTTGTTAAAAAATATGTCCAGTTTATATTTGCTATGTCGTTGCTTACCTGTGCTCTTTGAGTATATTTTGAACAGTGGTTCGCGTTACTCCTAGGTCTAGCGCAATAATTCGAGTACTTAGTTGAGGATTAAACTCGATATACGCTAGCACATTAATTACATTCTCTTCGGTGCGTCCTCTGCGTTGTCTGCGGTATACGGGA
>JAUTXW010002001.1:242500-392879 GCA_030620095.1 Kuschelorhynchus macadamiae
AAATTATTTTTTATTTTGCAACGTTTGACATGGAATTTGGGTCATCCTGTATAAGTAAGACTTATAATACTCATAGCAGAATAACTATAAACCTTTTGCAGTAAGCTACTAGGTTACCTTAGCTTTTAAGATGTTTTATCTAATTTTTATAAATATTTTAAATCTAGACTATAATTTTTTTTTCTTCGATTTTACCTTTTTTCTCCGAAACTATTAAAAAAAGAGAGATACTATTCTAGGAGTCTGTAGACTAGGTAAAGAGTGTTTTAAAAATGTAAAAAAATATAGGGTGTTCCATTTAAAAAAATACAACTCTTATGCGCCACTATTTTTTGTAACACCCTGTATAATCAAGAATATTTTTAAAATGTGCTCTCTAATCAACAGCATATAGTGGCTTTTAAATATTTTTTCTAAAATAAATGGTTAAGGTATAATAAAAGACGGGAGGTGAGCTGCAGGACCCTGTATATATATATATATATATATATATATATATATATATATATATATATATATATATATATATATATATATATATATATATATATATATATATATATATATATATATATATATATATATATATATATATATATATATATATATATATATATATATATATATATATATATATATATATATATATATATATATATATATATATATATATATATATATATATATATATATATATATATATATATAAACTACTATATAAAAAAATTTTAACTAAATAGATATTTAGCGAATTTTCTTATTTTGTCTCTCGGCATTTAACACTTATATAAAATAATATTAAGTGGATATATTAATAATATTGCGTAATATAATAAAAAAAAAATATTTTCTTTCTCCCTGTATATTTGTAAATAGTCCATCGAGATTTAATAGCTCGATAAAAGAATCACACATTTTGGTTTTCACTGTGTTTTCTGATTTGATTCATAATGTTGGTGACCTTTGGACCCGCACGATATGACCGCATTCGATTATAAGATGACCACTGCATGCAAATATTTCGGCACCGTGCTACATGACATGCCATACATCGAAAATTTAAGGCTTTGCACTACCCTATGCTTCACGAATACCTCAATTTCTCTGTTTATATACCCGGATTTTTTTTATTCAAGGCTATATGGGTGTCCCCAGAACGGTAATTTCTACACAATAAGTGCATTTACACGGACGTGTCTGACGGTTTTAGAATGCCACTCGCACTTCAGAGTCTCAAGTCCGAATGGCGGATTAAAGGGCAATGTATGCTCCCTGACGTATAGTGAATTAAACATTCATAATTTGCGTTCTTAAATACCCCCAGATAACGATTTTTCACTTTAATCTGTACAATTGACCTTATTTGTCAGCCATGTTGATGCCGCAATTTTAAATGTATAAATGTTCACAAGAAATTTATAATGTTGGCGGTGCCATCTTATTTTTTATGTTTGCTAAAAATTCATAATTTGTGAGCTCTCAAGTACTCATAGATTATTAATTTTTAGTGAAATCAGCACAAATGACAAAATTACTCTACCATATTTATCCGCCATAATAAATTTACAAATGTCGACCAAAAGCAAATCCTTTATGTGTCCGAGATCGAGCAATAGAAAAAAATAAGTGGCCTTTATAATTGGCATTTTTATTATATATTGGCAACAGCGCTGGACGCAAAAAAATGCCGTAACATACTAATTATCCGAAGTATAATTAGACGTAAAAGCAACTTTAAAATCGACTATTGCCGCATGATCTGTAATATGTAAATCAGTAAATATATCCCCAAATAATAATAGCGACTTGACATAACTTATTAATGAAAGTTTTCGCAAACAATTTATTGCGCCTTCAGTCATTCTATACGAAAAATAAATATAAAGTTATAGCAAATATATAAATATTAGAAACCACTTACAGAAATTGGATTCAATTATACATATATATATATATATATATATATATATATATATATATATATATATATATATATATATATATATATATATATATATATATATATATATATATATATATATATATATATATATATATATATATATATATATATATATATATATATATATATATATATATATATATATATATATATATATATATATATATATATATATATATATATATATATATATATATATATATATATATATATATATATATATATATATATATATATATATATATATATATATATATATATATATATATATATATATATATATATATATATATATATATATATAATATATATATAAATATATGCATGTGAAAAATACGGGCTATATATATATATATATATATATATATATATATATATATATATATATATATATATATAGCCTGTATTTTTCGTTAGCCCCGAGTTTCTGGTAAAGCGATTTTACCGATTTTTATATATCAAATTTTATTTTATAATTAACAAAAAAATTTACTTATTTTAAACACGCTTTAAAATTGGAACAACTATTCTATAATTATTTATTTATTGTCTACAAAATTACAAATGTACTAAAAAAGTAAGCAAAAAAATGGTGTCAAATCTAATAAACAAATTTTTAAATTAAAATTCACTGGCTAATATCCAGGAGCCAGTGGCAAAAGCTCTGAGAATCGGTATAAGGAATGTACAGAAACTTGTGCATAAAAAAAAACATAATTTACTTCCGAAGAAAATTAAGAAATGTACACGAAAAAATCCAAAGGCAAAATACTTGCAAAATCGTAAATTGCATTACGAACATCCATTTTTACATTGTCACTTAAATCTTGTCTTTGGCTTTTTTCGTGTACATTTCTTAATCTTCTTCGGTAGTAAATTATGCTTTTTTTATGCACAATTTTCTGCACAGTCCTTATACCGATTCCCATTCTTCCATTATTCTCTTCTGAATACTGGCCGGTTAATTTTCATTTTCGTAATATTTTATTAGATTTAATACAATTTTTTTCGGTTGTGGATGCAAAAAAACCGAAAATTGTTCTATAATTCTCATTTTGTCACTGACTTGTCAATCTGACTTTGAAGTGACATCGCTCAAATATATTTGCAACTGCTGGTATTTATATGCTTATCCTATTTTTTATATCAAAATATCATAGGTCTGTCTAATTCATCTTCCGGATTTTATGCGGAGGATATGATCACACGTAATAAAAGAAAAATTGATAAATCGTATGATCCGCACGTTAACACTGCTTTTGATATCGTTGTGAATACTCAGGTCACACGCCTCGGTATTTTACTCCTACAAGCCATAGTAGCTGTGGGTAACCCGTGCACATGACTGGTGAATGTCGTAGCCATTGTGGTTAGCATGATAGAAAATTTTAATTAGGCTAAAAATAATAATAGTGATATTAATAAAAATTAAAAGCATTTATTTTTCTTTGCTAGGTTAGCGTGGTCTTGAAATCTAGTTACGTAAACAGCCGAGGAAATATTACAATGGATAACGGTGCTCCAACGAAATTTAGACGTTCTGAAACGACTAGGGTTAAAGATGCAGTGCAGGCGCTTGCTCTTTGTCACAATGTAACTCCAACGTATGAGAATGACACTAATGATTTAGGTACAGTATGCATAGCAAACCATGCTACATTAAGATATTCTTAAGACAGATCTAATTGTCATTTTAAAAGAATTTATTAGGAACTTCAAATGTATTTCATAAAAGTCCTATCACGAAACGTATTTTTTTTCTTTATCTAATGATGGAAAGTTACTTGTGATGTTTTATGGCCGTTTTACTATGACAGGTCAACTCAACAGCTAATCAAATTCGATTTTCCATTTTTTTTTTACACAAATCTTACTTTTTTTATATGTAGGGTGTCCCAAAATTAAGGATTAATAATTTTGCAGAGTAATCTATATCTTAAAAGAAGACTAAGGTGTCATGTATATATATATATATATATATATAAATAAATATATATATATATATATATATATATATATATATATATATATATATATATATATAATAAATATATATATATATATATATATATATATATATATATATATATATATATATATATATATATATATATATATATATATATATATATATATATATATATATATATATATATATATATATATATATATATATATATATATATATATATATATATATATATATATATATATATATATATATATATATATATATATATGTTAAATAACTTTCTTGCAAAATTACAGAGTAACGTTTAACAAATGAATTCGAGCTAGACTAAACAGCTGTATACAAAGAAAAATAACTATTTATATGTTTCGTTATGCTGACTCAGTGGGAACTGTTTACTTCGTTCTTGAACACTTGGGTCAGGACGTAGGTTCTGCTGATGAAGCTTTCTTGGTATAGACTTGTTTTCGTAAACAAGTAACACCTGCTGTTTATGAGAATAGGATGATCTACGTCGTTAACTAATATGTGATACTTTGTTATTGAGATAAGCTTGGCTTTCTGAATAACTGCGTTGGCGGGTGATAGCTGATAGTCTGGGAACCAAGGTTAGCATAACTTGTATGATGAAATAGCTGGTGAGAATAGATATAACAACTCCCCCATCAAGATGAAGGTTGGTACGTGGAAGCAACTTTCAAGCTGAATGTTTGTTCAGGTTAAGTTCTATTTCTTCAGATTCTTCTGTTGGTTCACCAACACGTATGTTTGGTCGCCTTTTTGGAAATATTCTTCCCCATTGTACAAAATTTGTTCTGGACCTTGGTGGAGAAGGTGGGTAGTCATCCCTATTGCATTGACAATTCCAATACTGAGGTTCTTAGGTTTTCTTCTATAACATTTACAAAATATGTACAGGATAATTAGACTGATGATCAGAGCTATGGTCAGGATCGTAAACCAACCGATATGTTTCTTTACGAATGGTTGATTGATTAGTCTGTCTAACTGGTCAGAATATTCATTTAATTTATGTTGAGCGATATTTAAGTTTTCTGTGTCAATATGGTGTAACTTAAGGGGCTTCAAGTCTGGTATATGAATCTTCTCAGGAATGATGATGATGATGGCTACAGCAATCATATGGAATTTGGATTGGAACGTTGCTGTAGGTAACATTGTCATAAATATTTACAAATTTCTTCGCTAGAACTTTGGTGCTGCCAATAAATGCACTGCACTCTGGTTGAAGTTTGATTACGGCGTTGGTACTGATTGTTTGGGTAACAACGTCTCTGGAACCACATTTAATAGTTACAGGTAGAGGGTCTGCAACGGCAACTAACCAGGAGTTTTGATTAAGTTCTTGCACATGATAGTCTTTGGCTAGGATAACTGAAACTTGGCACGTTCTTGGAAGGCGATTGATTAATCGTAGTAACTGGGCTTCACAAACAGCGTCACTGTCTAATGGATATGGAAGGATGTTGGAACATATTAGTGTTCGGCTGCTCAAAGATTTACATGATTCCAAGTTGCGAATTGTGATATATAATAATGAATCATCGTTTCGCGCAATTAAATTATTTGTTATTAAAAGAATGTGGTGAAGACCTGTTCGATCATCCAAAACTGGTATTGGATATAAATGAAAGAGAATATATTTTTTTCTGGATCAACTAATGGGATTTCGAGAACAAAAATTATTTTTGAATCATATTGATATGCCTTTAGTTCTATGATTTCGAGATATTGAGCCACACTTGAAGGGTGAATTAACAAAGGTAAATTATTTCTTTGCAATGATTGAGATATGTGCTTTAGTGATTCTATTAAGTCAAAAGGTGTAATAATTGAACTGTGTAATATCTGTAAACGGGCGAAATTTCTTTGCAATGATTGAGATATGTGCTTTAGTGATTCTATTAAGTCAAAAGGTGTAATAATTGAACTGTGTAATATCTGTAAACGGGCGAAAACAATTGAATTTATAATATCATCCAAAGAATTTTCAAGAAATGAATAACTTTCCATTAATAGTTCGCAAATATTTAATATTTGTATTTGAGAGGAATAATATTTCAGGTCGTCAGAAATATCCATTATTGATTTTCGAATATCTATAATATTATTGAATGTTTTTTCGTCAATTTTAAGTTTCTGAATAGTTGAATTAAATTCTTTTATTACTGAGGTAGTTACTGAAATTTGAGTTTTAAGAAGATTTTCGATTTGATATTCATTACGTGTTATTTTTTCTATACAGTCATTAAAATATTCGCCATCGGAGGCATCTAAGTTTCCTGTAATTGCTTTCCAAAATGTTCCTATACCATTAAAAATTCCACGTTTTTCTCTAAGAATATATTTTTTAGTATCTGCCATTATCTCTGTATATTTTTGATTTACAGCTCTTGATATTTATTTAAGGAGACTAATATGTGTTAATACTTCAGATTTAAATTCTTTCATTCGTGGTACGTCTTCGTTGATATTATTAATAAGGTTTTCTAAAATTCTATCATTATTTACAATTGTATCCTTAATTGGTTCTAAGTCTGTATATACAAGTAATATCCATTTGTCATTAGAGATTCTTATTTTTGCTTCTTCATGAAAGAAGACTCCTATCGTGTTGTTAATTGGACTTATGAAGTATTGGGACTGGACGACTGATGACAGTCCGAGGATGGCCCTGGAAGAGAAATTTGCTCGTAGTATGGTTTTATCTATCAAAATTTATTTTAGATTTTTGTTTAGTATTAGGATTTGATAAGAGGGCTGAGTTTTGATAAATTTAGAGAATTTCGAAAGGGCCATTAAATTTGTTTTGAGTTTTATCTTTAATTTGGGATTCGCGTACATATACTTTTTCACCTATTTTATATTCATGAGGATGTTTGGGAACATGTTGATCAAAACGTTCTTTTGCTTTTTCTTTTTGTTATTTCGTTTTATCACGAGCAGATTTATAAAGAAATTACATACGATTGTTTAAATCACGTATGTATTTTGATATAAAGGTTTTTTCATTATATAGGATTTCAGGGGGTCTAGAAGAAGTATGTCCGAAAATTAGTTCTAAGGGCGTAAAACCGTGGGTTTTATTTTTCGTGTTATTGTAACAAATAACAGCACACGGAAATACGTTGAACGGATGTTCATGTGGGTTTTCGGTTTGATTAGCTCTTATCATTTCGCTAAGTGTAGCGTGAAATCTTTCTAGAGAGCCGTTTGATTATGTTATTTTTATGTCGTATAGTTCACATAGGTCTTTCATTAGTGTATTATTAAATTCACGGCCATAATCACAATGGATTCGTAGTGGGGTACAATAATGTTGGAAAAATAAAATAATAGTGTTAACGATAGTTTTTGCCGTTTTATCTTCAATTGTATAAGCTTGGGTAAATTTAGTAAGTTCGTCTCGTATTGTCAAAGCATAGTTTCTAGATGGATATTCAAATATATCGATATTTATTCGTTCAAATGGTGTTTTCGGCGTTTCTGTTATCACTAAAGGGTTGCTAAAATTTTTTCGGCATATTTTAATTTTTTGACATGTTTCACAACTTTTTATAAAATTTTCTACATCTTTAATCATTATGGGCCAATTATATTTTTCTTTGATGCGTCTTAAAGTTTCGTTAATTCCGCGGTGTAAATTACTTTTGCCTAAATGGTATTGTTCCAATATAATTAGTATTTGGTCTTTATCTGGGATGGTTACAATATTTTGACAAATACATATTTTAATATCTTTGTCTGCAAAGATAAAAGAAAATATTTCAAGAATAGGAAAGTCTATTTTATTTTCGAGAAAATATGTTGACGAAAGGTCAAATTCGTTTTGTCCTGTATAAATAATATAGAAAAGATGTTGGACTACATTTTCTGGATCGAGTAACAAAGGAATTATGTAATATTTCCGATTTTTAACTGTTTTACTAGAGAAAATATTTAGTCTTTGTATTGAAAAATCTGCATTTTCTTCAAAAATGTCTTCTAATATTTCATGATGTAATTCTCCTAAATTCTTTTGTTGAAAAAAGGTTATTATGTTTTTATGTGATTTATTTAGAAGTTGTTCGTTTAAAGTTTCAATTTTTGAATAATCAATTAAAGATTTTGTTTCGTACATATTAGCAAATGTGTTGTAATCTTCGGTTATTTTTTCATCATCGAAATTTAAATTTGAGTTATTAGATTTTTCGTCATCGTCTTGATTTGTCGCAAAAATACAGAGTTTTTATTGGAATTTTACGCTTTGATTAAAATGATTAATTTTAATTCTTGATAATGCGTCTGCGTTTTTATTGATCTTACCGGGTTTGTAAATTATTTCATACTCATATTCTTCGAGTTTAAGTCTCCAGCGTGCGAGTCTACTACCTGGGTCTTCGATTGAAAAAAGCCAAGTAAGAGGGCGGTGGTCTGTGATTAGTTTAAATTTTCTGCCAAAAAGATACGGGCGAAAATGTTTTACTGCCCATACGATTGCAAGGAGTTCACGTTCAATAGTTGAGTAATTTGTTTCGGCTTTACATAGGGTTCTAGATGCATAGCCAATTGGTAAATCTTTTCCTACAGGTCCTTGTGATAACACAGCGCCTATTGCAAAAGCACTAGCATCTGTGGTCAAAAGAAATGGTTCGTCAAAAGTTGGGTATATAAGAATTGGGTCAGAAATTAGCAATTTTTTCAATTCGTCAAAAGATTCTTTGCAATCAGAATCAAAGTCAAATTTTATTTCTTTTTTGAGTAAATGAGTAAGTGGTTTAGAAATTTTCGCAAAATTAGGAATGAATCGTCGATAATAACCTGCTAAGCCAAAGAAAGCTTTTATATCCTTAGGATTTTTTGGTTGGGGAAAATTTTGAATACATTCAATTTTTGCTGGATTTGTTTTAACACCGCCTTTAGTTATTACGTGTCCAAGATTAGCTTTTCTTAGTCGTTTGAAAACTTCGCGTAATCGATGGATATGTTCGTCAATTGTAGCGGAATAAACTATAATATCGTCCATATAGACAAGACATCGTTCATTTAAGATTCCTAAAAGAATAGTGTCCATTACACGTTGGAATGTAAATGGGGCATTCTTTAGTCCGAAGGGCATTCGTATAAATTCATAATGACCGTTTTCTACTGAGAACGCTGTTTTTGAAATATCTGTAGGATCTATCTCTATCTGATGGAAACCAGAAGCGAGATCAAGAGTAGTGAAATATTGACACTGTCCAAGTTGGTCAAGTAAATCTGAGATATTAGGAAGTGGATATTTATCATTAACAGTGGATTCGTTCAATTTTCTATAATCTATTACGATCCTCCATTTTTGTTTATTACTAGAGTCGATTTTTTTCGGTACAACCCAAACGGGAGATGACCAGGGAGAAATTTGATGGTCTAATTATACCTTGTTGTAACATGTTGTTTACTTGCGTTTTAAGCTCATCTTTATGTATTTGGGGATATCTATAGGATTTAGTAAAAATGGGCTTTGTATTATCGTGTCTATCTTATGTTTGATTTCACTTGTGAAGGAAAAACCTTCTAGATA
This sequence comes from Kuschelorhynchus macadamiae, assembly GCA_030620095.1. Lineage (NCBI taxonomy): Eukaryota > Metazoa > Arthropoda > Insecta > Coleoptera > Curculionidae > Kuschelorhynchus > Kuschelorhynchus macadamiae. The sequence goes on from JAUTXW010002001.1 coordinate 251,999, forward strand.
GAAAATGTCTTTGAAATTGACAGAAAGATTTGTGATTAATTCTTTTTCTTCTTCGTTTAAATGGTCAAGTCTAAGCTGGGATCTAATAGTCGGGATTCTATTTGAAGTTTGAAATTCGGGAGATTAGGGAAAATTGAAATTAAGAAGTGTGTGTATCGAAAATGGTTTTATTTCGATACTTGAAAAATCAGTTGTTTTTGGGATTGCATTCGCATTGATAATTGTTGTCAAAAACTCGCCTTTTTGATTGACATGGACAAGGGCATTTGGTATATGTACTTTTTCTATTTCTTTTCGGGTTAAAATAGCATCGGTATTGATTAGATGACATTTTAATTTAAAAACTTGTTCTGTTCTACCTTGTATAGTTATTTTATTTTTATTTGCCTCGTATGTTTCGAGTTCTGTTGAAGAGTAATTGTCCTCAACTTTATACAGTGGTAGTGTTTTAAAATTGGTAATAAGTTGTTTATTCTTTAAATCGATTGTATATTCGTAGTGTTCTAGTCAAGACCTAGAATTCCGTCAAAATCAATGTCTAAGTTGTAAATATAGACTTTGTGAGGGTTACCGTTGTTCAAATTTATCAAAGTTGATTCAGTTATTAAAAGTTTTTGTTCGGTAATGCCTTGAATTGTTGCATTTTTGAGGAAACGATTTGGAAAGTTCTTTACTGTATTTTCTTTGAAAATTGAAATACCTGCACCAGAATCTATGAGTAGTTTGTTGTGTCTTTAATGTAGTAAAGATTTTTGGGATTTATGGCAAGGAAGAGATTTAAAGAAATTGTTGTTCGGGGAAATTGAGTGAGGGATTCATATCGTCTAGCGTGAGAGTTTCGATTTGGGCTTGTATTTGATCTGTTTCTTAGGGGCTTGATTGGGTGGATGGTTTTGATTTGGGGATAAAAGAAAATTTCGATTTTCCTCGATTGGAAAATTTTGGTAGTCTTCGATTGGTTCGTTAAAGTTTAAATTGGGATCTGGATTCTCATAAGAATTGTCGTATTCGTTTTCGAATAAAGTAGAGAGGTCTTCATAGGAAAAGAATGAGGGATCTTGGTAATCTTGTTGATAGTCTTGATAATAGTCATTAAAATATTTTTTTTATTGTTATCGGTGCTAACTAAGTGAGTTTTAAAACTGGGATTTTTCTGAATTACTGAGGGTCGAGAATAATTAAAATTCGGTTGACGTTGGAAATTATTTTGATTTGATTGGTTATTTGTGTTTTGTGTATTTGGGCTTTTTTGTTGTTGCATGTTTGGTCTGTGTGACTGAAAAGAATTTGTTTGCTGAGCAAACTGAGGTAGCTGAAATTTTGATTTTTGGGATAAATTGGGACGTGGTTGTCCGTTATTGGCATGGCATTGATTTGCTGAATGACCAATACGTCCACATTTAAAACATTTTTGTGTTTGAAAGTTTGGTTTTCTCAAAGGTTGATTGAATGGCTTTGGTGGGTTCGGTTTTGAAACTTTTTGAGATTCGAAATAGGACAATTAAAGTTCACGTCGAATACATATTTGGGCTTCAAGAAGATCTCTTGGGTTATTGGCACGAATTATATGTCCAATACGGGGTTCGAGACCAGTTAAGAGGGTACTCAGGGACATGGATTCGATCAGGGTTATTTGAACTTGTTTCTGTTGTGGGGTAGGATTATATTTTTGTATATTAGCGTGCATTTTTGCATTTGGCACTTGAAGTCGGTTGAGGAAGGTTAAAGGACTCTCATTTGGCAATTGTTTGATACGTTGTAAGTCTTGTATTAAAGAAGACAAGTCTCGCGTATCTCCGAAGTGAGAATTTAAAAGTTGTTTTATTTCTGAGAAAGGGTTGCGAGAGCTTATTAGCTGCGCTGCTCTTGCACGTAATTTATTTTTTATGTGGATTACTAATAAATCTTTTTGATCGCGTGTAGACATATTGTAATCACAAGCATTGAGAAATGTCTGGAGAAGAACACCATCGTATTCAGGAATTATCGAAAATATTTCAGATAATTTATACGGTTCAATTTCGGGTGTCTCAGAGACATTTTGTCTTTCGTTATCAGTCATGGTTGCTCAATATATCACAATATCAAAATGAAATAATATAGGCACACAATATTATATAAAAAGGATACGAACTTAAAGTTAAGAATTTAGGTTGATTGGCAGTAGTACACAAATCAACGTAAATTAAAGCAATACTAAAATCTACAAAATTCAAGTTGTTTTTTTTTTTTTGAAATTTGATTAACTGTATAATAAAAATTTGAAATTAAAATATTCTTTTGGATTTTTGAAATTTGTTTTTGAATTCAGTTTTTCGTTAACTAATTATCAAAATTGAAAAATCGAACAGTTTCCTTAAATTTGAATAAAAATTTCAATATTTTTGGAAAATTGAAAAAAAAGAAAATTAATAAACGAGATGATTCAGACTTACGTTACTATCTAATTCTACCAGGGGTTTCACTAGGTGTTCCTAATCCGTAGATTGACTGCGAGTTGGTGACGTCGGGTCGTGATTTTCTCTGTTTTTCTTGGGTTTTCAGTACTTCTTGCATTTTTCTTGTTTTTCACAGGTTCTTCTGAACAATGGTTGGGATCCTCCGTCGACAGTTAGAGTGCACAAAGGCTTCGTGTTCTGTTAGACATTTTCAGATCCTACCGACTGCGCCAGTTTGTTAAATCACTTTCTTGCAAAATCAAAAAAATTATTTTATTACAAAAAAAATACAAATTTAAATATATACATTCGAATTTGTAAAATTACAGAGTAACGTTTAACAAATGAATTCGAGCTAGACTGAACTGCTGTATACAAAGAAAAATAACTATTTATATGTTTCGTTATGCTGACTCAGTGGCAACTGTTTACTTCGTTCTTGAACACTTGGGTCAGGACGTAGGTTCTGCTGCTGCTTTCTTGGTATAGACTTGTTTTCGTAAACAAGTAACACCTGCTGTTTATGAGAATAGGATGATCTACGTCGTTAACTAATATGTGATACTTTGTTATTGAGATAAGCTTGGCTTTCTGAATAACTGCGTTGGCGGGTGATAGCTGATAGTCTGGGAACCAAGGTTAGCATAACTTGTGTGATGAAATAGCTGGTGAGAATAGATATAACATATATATATATATATATATATATATATATATATATATCGAAAATTGCTTCGTTAAGGGGCTATAGCTCCGAGAATTAGTCCCTCTGAATATTGCTTTTCCTAAATATTTTCGACAAGTTTTTACAATTTCAAATTATAAAAATTTAAGATTTTCTAGAAAAGAATCATTTCATGTCTGCTGTCAACTGAAAATTGTGTTTAATGCTACGTAAGACAATTTTCAAATTAATTTTTCTCGAAAACGGTGTACCCTAACGAATTAAATCAAGAGTTCCTTTCTTTTTTAGAAAATCGTGAGCTTTTATACTTGAGAATTGTAAATTGAGGAATCTACGCAGAAAAAAGTTAAGAGCGACTTTTCTCCTGCCCCTTTCCATTCGTAATGCCCTTGATTTACTATTGATTTTTTTTAGTTCAGGAGTCTACGTATAAAAGTTACCAAAATACCCAAATTTCATAATCTAGTCTTTAAATGAAAAGTTTTAGGAAAAACTGTCTTCAGAGGGGCTGTATGCTCCTAACGAAGCAATTTTGGATATATGTTCACGTGACATTTTAGCCTTCTTTATGACAATAGATTACTCTGTAAAAATATTAACTTTAATATCGTGAGCCTATATAAAAGTCTAAACAGAATTGTATGAAGCAGTTTTTATGGATTTAGCAATATTGATTTAGTTTTTATTGTTCGATATTAGTATGATTTTTGAAAGAGCTTTTTATTACATAAACTTTTTCAGTATATAAAAGATTAAATATAGAATTGTGTGAAGAAGATTTTATGGATTAGCAATATTGATTTCATTTTTCTTGTCCGATGTTAGCATGATTTTTGAAAGAACTTTTAAGACAGTCACATATCTGAACCGAAGAGCCTCTTGCGCATCGTATCTTGTAGGTCATTGGGTTGTTAATTTTTTTAAATCAAATAGTGGTGCCATGAGATTACAGTTTTGTGATGTATCCAAAAATAACAACTAAATCGTAAAAATGCCCAATTTGTTTAACATTGACAGTATTTGTGAGTTAAATTTAAGTTAGAGGCACCAATGTGCCTATTAGAAGCAATTTCAAATATTTTTGCTTGTACTCTATTATAAACTTCGTTCACATTAGTAGCACCCTCAAAAGTTTTATAAAGGCAGCTCATTGTTTGTTAGAATTTTAAAAATATTATTTCTTGAAGCCATTCTAGTTCAGTTTTCAGCTGGCACCATCTCCAAAAAGATTCTGTAGTTACTGCATTAGATGGCTCTTTTTTACAATACTTAACTGTCGCATCACGAATAATGAAACTTAATTATTCAATTTTTGAAACATCTTGAGTATACACTATCATTTATAAAAGGGAGCATTGTTTATGTGTTTAATTACTTGCTGTTTTACAGCGGAACTTAATTCATTTTGAGCACTCGGGCTTAAATAAGTTTTTTTGTATTATGTGATCAATTCCTTGCCATTAAATCACACATGAATAGTAAACTGGCCATGATGTCTTAATACTGGGTAAACAGGAAGGTTGCCAATAACACTTATTTAAGATTGGTGAACCAAAATCTTTCCGTATTTAATCTTGACTTTTTGGTTGTACTGTAAAAAACAGTAAACAAACTTCTACTTTAATCTTCTTGGGTTAAATGGCATAATGGTCAGTAGAGTTTATTCTAAACTAGGCATATTTTGTGCGACGGAAACTTACCGATATATTATATATTCTTAGTCAGTATTTTGTACATGCAATAATTCAAATGTATTCTTAAAGTGGGTGTCGCTAATATTGCTATCGTAATATTGCTATCGTAACATTGCTATCGTAATTAGCGCTGTGATATGTTTTATTAACAAAAAAAATTGTCAATTCAGATATAGAAAGTCCTTGTTCTTCGAAGTTCAAATAAACTTACTTGTCGCTTGCATTGATCTATGTGATTTTTTGTCATGTCACCGGGCCCTAAAAACCCAGGCTCTTGTTTCGCTGAACTGTTCGCCCATATATTCTATTTACCGGGACTGTATTGTAATCCTGAAAATTTTCGAAAAAAGTTGGCATAGAACGGAAATTTTCACGGCTTTGGTCAGTTAAGAAATCTTAGAAATTGCACGAGGTATCTTCAGGGATCTTTACTCCACGAGATCTGAACACTGAATGAGCTTGGAGAGATTCAGGCGAGTTTCTATTCCCGACTTGTCCTCGCCAAACCGGGGATCTGTGTAAAGATCGGTTTCCACGTTTGATGACCAATTAGTACGTTGGAGAATTAAATTAGCAGAGTTCGACTACAAAATAATTTACAAATAAAGGAAAACTAAACACCAAAGAAGGAAGCTTTAAACCGCATTGAATTACACACAAAAGAAACAGTTGGATTCACGAACATCGCCTCGTACATGAAATATTTTAATAGATAACTAGAAATCGAAACGAATAACGGAAACGAAGAAAATCTAGATCAAATGCCAATTGCCGTTCAACTTGACCTAACACGATGTCAAAAAATAGCTGATGCAAAAGTTGACAACAACACAGTTCATACAAACATGGTACAAGATCCGACAGTAGGAATACTTATAATAGAATCAGTTGTCAATTATGGTGCAAATCAGGTTATCTCTCAAGTATTACATTCACCATTGAAAACAAGAATGTTTATACTATTTGAGAAGAAAAGAAGTTTCTTAGTGCAGCTTTGAGAAAACAACTTCGAGAACGATATGCGAGATTTCCTTAGAGAATATATTGTCTCAGAAAAACTCTATTCACTACTTAAAAAATCCAAATACATAGAACTTTTTTGTGAAGTAATAAGAAAGAATTTGTATTAGTCATACTTGAGATTTAGATGATAATAAAATTGGTAGATGTAAACAAACATGAAATACCAAAAATAATACAAAACTAGTTGACAGTAAGACGAATCACCGAAGTCTAGACAAAGTAGAAAAAGGTGTTAAGAATAAGTATTATTGGCCAAATTTAAGAGACTCAATATAAATTTACATAAATGAATGTGGGAACTGTCAAAGAAGCAGATATGAAAGACACCCAATCAAGATAGAAATGAATATTACACCAAAGCTACTAAATAATTTGATATATATTTAAATACCTACATACTAGAAAAGGAAACATTTTTGATAATTATCAATAGTTTCTCGAAACATGCGCAGGCATATCATTTGCAGTCGATATCCTCAACAGAAATATAAAATCATCTGATATCATTCTTTTTACACCATGATATTGCGAAAAAAATTTAAGAACACATAATTATTGCAACTACATAAAATAAATATACACTTTTGCTCACCAAACTATCATAATCATTTGGCAGTATTAAAAGGCTCCATTATACCTTATCGGAACATATATTATTATTAAATAATCAAAGATTCCTAGAAACACCGATTACCCATAAAATGAAATATGAAATTTTGGCATATAATCACACTATTCACTGTGTAATACAATTTCAGCCATTTGATATAATTAACGGACACATAAGCCAAATGATCCATTTAACTTAAATTTAGGTCAAATGCTACTAATAGACTGTTACAGAACACAAAGATAAGTAAAAAAGAAACTGTAATACATAAAATAAATAAAAATAGTGGCAAACCTACTTTATTTGCTCCCGAATAAAAAGCATACATTACAAATCATATAAGACAAAAACTGGGTAACACCTTTTCGCGTCCCATGCAAATCGAAATCGTTGATCCTATACAAAAAATTAAAAATCTTCTTTCTATAATCTGAAACGACCTTTAAGAAATCAATACAGTTTCGATACGTAACATTAAATTACCAGAAGTATCGAAATTACATATGTACATGTAACTTCAACAAATAACAAACGATTTTAGCACCAGGCATTGTATTTCAGCATCGTGTATGTATGCAGTAGCCAAGGACATGTTATTAGCATAGGATAATTAGACTATACAATAACTCCGGTATTTTACCTGTTAAGCTAGACTATGATCCATTCTTATGTATTTAAATCAAATAATATTGCTACGCAGTATGCACACATTTAAGTATAATCTTGATATTAGCAACTATTTGAATTTATCAAATCTCACCTAAAATCGAGTAGAAAATAAGTGTAAAAAGCAATATTGCCACACAGGGCAAAAAGAGGATTAATAAATGGCTTATTCGGTTTTTAAAGCTGTAACCTCGAAGCCCAGGACGGAGAACGATTCGAAAACCTTATTAGGGATTTACAAAACAATTTAAAAGCAAGTATTTTGAAACAAAACTCGCTTTGTTTAGCAGTATTTGAAAATTTTAATGACACAATAAAACACTCACAACAATAAACTTCTAGAATAAAAAATAAATCAAATCGCACTCATTGTTCAGAAAACTACTTACAGAGAAAACTCTTTTTACATTAAAGATATAATCAAATGATAAATGTATTTGAAATAATTGAATCAATTTTACAAGATGTAGAAAATCCATTAAGAACCAATGACCTTTTCTATGAACTTCAACTTTTGCAGGGCTGTATAGCGCTCAAACCGAGACTATACCAGTTTATTAGAAATATACCACATTAGAAAACACTCTGTTTTTCGAAAAAATAATTAGATTGAATCATTTGCTATAAATAATAAAATATCCTATCTTCTCCATATTCTAATAACGGTTCCTGAAACCTTTGATTATTTTCACTTTTAGTTAGTTGTTATATACTACCAGAGCCCCGTTTAAGGTTGTTTTACCTGAAAATACATTTTTAATACATACAAAATCAGTTGCATGGTATGGTCAAGAAATACTTTCCGAATCCTATATTTGCAAGAAAGAAGACCTAAAGAAAATTCGAGAAGACTGTCCTGTGATGTAAAACTCCTAACTTCTGACAAAAACACTTCCATATGTAGGCAAACTGAAGTCAAGTTAACCGAACAGAGAATCAATCAACTAGATCAAACGATTGTCCGTAAAGATAAAGGTATCAAACCTGATTAATTGATAATCAGCAAGAAGAATCCCATTTACCAAAACTGTAGAACGTTTGAAAAATTATAAAAAAATAGATTTTTGACCATATTTCAATTTTTGATAGAACGACAGGTTGCTCTTGTTTCTGTTCTATTTTTTTTAACCCGCAAGAACTTGCGTTGTGTTTCTCATAGTTCTAATTTGGCTTGCATTTCACTTAAAATGTATGTGTTAGGAACCACGCATTTATTTTTTCGATTAATCGCAAATTGTTTGGAAGCTACTTCATATTGATTTAATTTTCTCTACTCTCTCAATATATCTACATGGTCTTAGTTTTTTGTTTTGGTCTAAACCCACTCCTACTAGTGTTGCCATTTTTGCCTAAACAATAGTAGTGGTGTAGTTTATTGATATTACACTTGTAAGTTTTTGTACCTTTTCTATTATTTATTACCAATGTATTTACTTACTATTAGTTAATAAAAAGGCTCTTTAACCAAAGTTTTCAAGCCAGTCTTTAATTGCTTATCTTTGAAGAGCGCCTTTCTCCCGCTATGACATCACACCGGGGTTTCCAATTAGATTGTCATTTTTTTCTTAGTATTTTCACAAGTTTATTATTTATTTTATATTTAAATTTCTTTTTTGGTTAAATGTATTGGGAAAAATATTCAGATTCCAGTCTTTGTCTATTATATATAAATATTTCAATGTTATCATAACTTTTTAAACAGTTATAGTTACTTTTAATTCCGTGTCAACTTGGCAACCTCGTTGACTGTCATTATTTCTACTTTTTGTTAAAGAAATTCATCCATTTTTCAGTTTCATCATGCCTACGGCTGCTTTTTAAGCAATACAAATGTTTTAAAATGTAATTTGGTATTCGTCATCGTTTGTTTTGTCTTTGTTGTATGTACATTTTTTTTAAGTGCATTGATTTTAAAACTATGTATCTTTTTGTCTGTTTACTGATGAGTAAGTATGTCATTTGATTCAGCCTTTTTCTTTTTATTACCCGCTTTTTAGCCTTGACCACCATCTTAATAATTGAATGGTTTTAGTACTAGATTTAGTTATTTGTAGGTGTCATTGATGATGACTGGTTAATCGAAAGTGCTCTGCTATAATTTTGGATTTAGATAATATACGCGTTACACAGACAGACCTTTTCGTTTCACAACGTTTGCAGGTGTACACAGCCCTTTAAGTTTTCAATAATTTGTATTTGTTAATGTCATTGTCTTGGTCTCAGTTTAATTCCTTTATACTTAAGGTACTTTTTACAAAATATCTTCAATACACTTTCAAAATTCATAGTATCCTATTACAGAACACCTATGATCATAAAGCCTAGCCACATTTTAATTAGCCTTTACTTCTTTATTTTTATGATATAAGTAGCAGAATAATTATTTAGGGAATGAGTTGGATAAACCCATTATCGAATGCATATGATATTTGACCAAATGAGGGCGTGAGTCCGAAATTTGGGTAACCATATAAATGCGATTATGTGAATCCCGCGTATTGCGTACAAAATTGTATCTATGAGCGTGCAAAAACAAAAATCGCCATCGTTTTTTTTTATTTTTAAATTAGTGTCATAACTGAAAGTTTGTTTTGACAAGTTTCACAATTAAAAACAAAATAGTCCTGTACCTTTGTAAGAATAGTTTGTTTATGGCAACCAGTTTTTCTGATAACAGTAGTTGATATTTCGTTGAAAATATGAGTGATTTCTTCTCTTATTGCCACTAAATCGAAGATCAAATAGTAGCAGGCTTTCTAAAGATATCAAAAATTATGCATTGAAAAGGCGAATTATTCGAACGAGAAGGTACTGTTAGCTTATTGTGCATTAGGGAATATTGTGTTAATTTACTTCATAATCCAACGCAAATGAGTGAGATAAATGCAATTTTTAACAGGATCGTAGAATAAATTATTTATCTACTGATACTGTATCATGAGTCATCATTGGGAATTCTATAATCTGTGCTTTTATATATTAGTGAAATAAATAAGTTTTTATTATTAAAGACAACTATTTAAAAGAGTAATTTATTACATTTTTGTGCAGACTACTGAAAATATGGGAGCTAAAGATATTATAGATAGATAGATGTGGAAGTGAATTTTCGAAAGATTATTTACAACAACTTAATGAATTATGGGCACCAACAAGTATTGACAAGAATTATTTATAACAGATTGTCCCTTTAGCCATCTTACACAAAAGTTAATAGAAGTAGACGTATTGACCACTTTGTTTTAACCGTTGAGCAGAAAATAATAGATGTTTTGTAGTATTTTAAGTCGATTTTTTTTAATTTCATTATCCTGAATCGATTTAATGTTAGTGAGGAGGTGGTTAAAAAGACGTACATAGCTGTAAAATGTACCTTTTTCATAAAAGGTTATATGAATTAATAAATATGATGCTATAAGTGTGATCATTTAGACGGTGGCTAAAAATTAAGCGATTCCTAGTTTTAAAAAAATTTGATACACCCGAAAATGTATATAGCTGGCTAAAAATGTAAAATGTTAGTGCACCCAATAAATTATTTTAGAAAATCCAAAATATAATCAAGCAAAAAAATACTTCTGATTCGAATAGACATCTTTTTAACCGGTATTCTCTGTCAATTTTGTTTTATATTTGTATATTTAGTTTGAATTTTTATTATTATATTCATATCGTTCAAGGGTGCTTTGATATATATATATATATATATATATATATATATATATATATATATATATATATATATATTGTCTTGACGTATTTATTTCCACAGTTGTGTGTGTGTACCTAGTAGATTTCAATTATTTATATACCTTCATAATTTCGACATAATATGTATTTTTACTTAGCTCGTAAAACGTGTTGTAATCGTGTGAAAATCACCCTCCGAACAGATTTTTTTCAGATCTTCACGTTTCAGGTTTCCTAAATGCCGAAAACCATGTTTTTCTCAATTCCGTCGGTCTGTCTGTTCGCGGCATAGCTAAAAAACTGCTTAACCGATTGGCTTAAAATTTTGGTCAAAAATTAAGGGTTATATGGGGTTACCTGGTAATATTTTGGTAAACATTCAATATGGCGAAACAAAATTGCGGCCTAGTGAAATGTTCAAAAAATTATTATTAAAAAACTACTGATCCTATTTATCTCAAATTCTGCACAAACATCAAGTATTATGTTTGAATCAACTGATACAATTTTGGTACGAATCCAAGATGCAGAACAAAATGGCGGTATAATAGAATTTTAAAAAATTCCCCTTGAAAAAATACTCAGTATATTGATTTCAAATTGTGTGCCATAACTAATTGTGTTATAGGGATCAACTACTAAAACTGTGTTACTAATTTAAGATGCCGGGAAAAAATGGCGGCCAAATAAAATGTTTGTAATAAATATATAAAAAATATGTTTAATCATTTCCGTCGGTCCGCCTGTCGGTCTGTCGGTCAGTTTGTGGTATAGCTTAAAAACTACTTACCAGATTGACTTCAAATTTTAGTCAAAAATTATAGGTTATAATATGGAGATGACCTGGTAGTATTTTGGTAAAAATCTAATATGGAGGAAAAATGTTAAAAAAACTATTACTAAAAAAACTATTTAGCCAATTTACATCAAATTTTGCACAAAAATCAAGTGTTACATAGGAATGAACTGGTAACATTTTGATATGAATTCAAAATAGCAGAACAAAAGAGCGGCTTAATAAAATATTAAAAAAAATCATTCTGAAATACTACTTATTAAATTAATTTCAATTTTTGTGCAAGAATTAAGTGTGATATATAGATAAACTGGTAAAATTGTGGTACGAATTTAAGATGGTGAAAGAAAATAGCGTCCAAATAATTTTTTTTTTAAATTACCTTAAAAAAATCTTTTTCAGTTGACTTTAATATTTGCAGAAAAATTGAATGTGAAAATGGGATAAACTGGTGCGAATTCAACATGGCCCAACAAAATGTCAATGTAAAAACTACTTATTGAGCTTATTTTAAATTATGCCCAAAAACCAATTGTAGCATAGATAGAAATAAACTGGTAACATATTGGTAGGAATCGAATATGATGGAACAAAATGGCGCCCAATAAAAATGTTTGAAAAGACAGTATATGTAACATATATACGGTGACTATGTAGTGAACTAAATTGTGTCACACTTCACTGTTCCTAACAAATGGAAAAAAAGTCATAACGAGGGAAGTTCTGGGTAAAGGAAATTTTCCGATTTTTATATCATATTTTCCATCCGAAAAAAATATCGGTGTGTTAACTAAATAAATTTAGTAGCCTGTTTTCAAATAGTTTATTCCATCAACCCTTGGTATTCTTTGTAAATTTATCGCATCTTAAAAAAACAATTAATGCTGGTCCCAAATAAGAGGTTTCATTATATTTCCAGCAAGGGAGATAATTATTTACTTTTTCATTTTGGTTTTATTTGTTGTTAACATTTGTATTTTGGGTTAAATGTGGGCGTGTCAATGCGTGTAGGCTGCCATCCACTAGGAGGTTTCGACCAACGAGAATGCTCGCTAGTACCTTTTAGCAACGGCTGTTTTTGATCATCTCTAAATATTGACAGGGTTTCAACTTCAACTTAGGGAGTAAATCCAAGTTTATCTTGGTAATCCATTTAATTGATTTGTTTGATATTGTTTCGCGAATACAGGCCAAATATTTTTTTTATAATAGAGGATTTGTGCTGTTGGAGATTGAGTTTTGTGTCTCCTGTAACTTTTTTTCTAACGGATTACAAGAGGCAGAAGGTTAGTTTTTAGCGTACGCGATTTTCCTGCTATTTTTTTAAAATTATGTGCCTATTGAACTTGTACTTGAACACTTAGACGAATTAAAATCAGAGTCATTTAATTGAGATTTGCTTAATAACGTACTTAAGTTAGGATCGCGTTTCAGTGCTTGCTCTAAGTAGTCTAGAGCACTGAGAATTTCAACCATTACGAAGACTCGAGCTTACGCGAATTCTTCTGTACTCATCGGGTTTGGATTCTATCAAAGTTATTTTTTTTAACATATTAAAAGTACTGATAAAATTTTAATGTAAATAAGGATTTACTTGGAGGAAGCTAGAATGTAAAATAAGAGCCATAAAAAGAAAAAAATACTGTCGCAGTCAAAAGTGGCAGATGTTAACCAAAAATATGTTGAAGAAGACAAAAGTGACAATGAAATAGTTATTTGCCCCTTAAATACCCAACAGACAATATATACCGAAAATTTGTGAGTGATTTTAAGATATGTATTCAGGATAGATTGAAAGCAGGTTATTCAAAGGTGAGAAAACCCCAAAACTCAAGTCCTAATGAGAAAGAAATAAATAAAAATAAGCAAGAAGTAATAACTTGTATTTCTAAAAGCAATGAACAGGCAGAAATGATGAAAATCTTAGAGCAACTCCAACAAGAAAACAAAGCATTGAAAAATATGTTGATTGATGTACATAACAAGTTAAACCAACTCTCTAATAAAATAGAAACTTTTGAAAGTAAATCAGAAACCAAATTAAGTATTATTGATGGACAAATTAATGATGTACGTAAAAAACAAAGTGTTTCTCCTTTAGTACTTACCAACGGGACATCAAACTCTACACGGGCGCTACAAAATCCAGTACCTAGTTCAAAAATATATAAATATGTATTCATTTATTAAACCGAAGAAAATGCAAACAAGTGTTGAAACAAGGAATGATGAACAGGTAAAAATTAACCCCATGACAGCCAATACTTGCATAAAAAACTTTAAGGAGCTAACTGGTTCTAACTGGGCTAAAATGGTTCCATTATACGCGAACTCTAAAGAAGAAATTGAAAGAAGAAAACTTTAATTCAGAAATATTGGACCAAAATTATTCAGTTGTTATACCAACAATGAAAAATCCTAAAATAGTAATGATAGATTTAACACATAATTACACAAGCGGAGAACTTTTACTAATTAAGAAATTCCAAATATTTAAACAATGAAGACGTACTTACAATTGAATATACAAGACAATCTAAATTTTCAAAAAAGTTCATTATCTATGTGGAGACTAAAGGATGTTAAAAAAAAGCAATGTCCGTTATACCTCAATAAAATAAATAGAGCCAAAGAATATATTAATTACGATGATTAAACCAACAATGAATAATCTTAAAATTTTATATTTGAATGCCAGATGCTTGAAAAACAAAATGGATGATATAGAAATTCTTATTTCCAGAGAAAAAGTCGAAATTGTTATTATTTCTGAAACATGGGTAACTAAAGAAGAAATTAAATATTTGAATTTTGTAAATTTTAACAATGTTTATGCAACAAGGGCAAAAAGGGGTGGTTTAGGAATATTTATTCATACAAATTTAGTTATGAAATTATAGAAAAAATTGAAGAAGAATTATCTTTGGTAACTGTTCAAATTAAAAAATCAACTTTAATTATTTGTAGAATATATAATCCTCCTTCTACAAATACATCTAGATTCTTAAATTTATTGGATAAAACCCTCGAAGGATTTTCAAAAAATAAATTGAACTGTATTATAGATATAAATATTAGTATATTGAAGATAAACAATGAAACTAAAAAAGTAAAGGATAACTTAAACAAATTAAAACGTGATTTAATTCAACTAAACGATGAAACGACTCTTACTGAATATCCTAACTTAATATATAACAAAATTATTACAGTTTTTGAAGGAAACTATTATATCCGGAAAATAAAAATTAATAAAAATTCAAAATCATGGTCGAGATAAATCTAAAGCCTGTGGATATGACGAAATACCAGTAAAAAATATTAAAATTACCAAATGCGAACTTACTCCAGTTTTATGTCATCTAATCAAAACTTATTTTAAAGAACAAATTTATCCGAAAATTTTAAAAATTGCCAAAGTTTTTCCTAGTTTTAAAAATGGCCTTAAAAGGGACCCAAATAACTACAGGCCTATATCTATCCTGCCAGTTTTTTCAATAATAATTGAGAGATTTATCTACGATAAAGTTGAACAATTTTTAAAAAATCAGAATATCTTGTTTTTTTTATGAATACGGCTTTCGCAATTCCAAGGACACTGAGGTAGTAGCAATTGATTTAGTAACACAAATTCGAGTTGCTTTAGATAGACATAAAAAATGTTTCTTTAGATAGACATGAAAAATGTTGCCTATTATCCTTGGATTTGTGTAAGGCTCTTGATACTGTAGACCATAAAATATTGCTTAAAAACTTGTTTCATGTCGTTGTAAGAGGTACTATATATAATTGGTTCTAAAATTATTTGTTGGACCGAAAGCAGTTTGTTCAGTAGTTGTCAAAAAAGTAGTGTAGTTATCAAAAATATGGTGTGCTTCAAGGATTTATATTGGGTCCAATTTTATTGTTAATATATATAAAGTCTGTATCTCTGTTAAATTTAGAGGGTTCCGTTAAATTATATATATAATAGATCAAAATTTAGCTTGGAAGCCACATATAGAATATTTAAGAGTGCAAATTTCTCCAATAATAGGAATTTTGTTTAAAATTCCTAACTATATTTCTCTTAATTTGTTAAAATAATTTGCTTTCATTTATTCAAAATTACAGTATCTAATATCAGTGTGGGGTGCTGCATGTAAAAACACAATAAAACCATTAGAAAAATTACAAAATAATTCAATAATATAATTTTTTACCATATCTGGAGCCCACCATTAACCTATATAATCCTAAAAATCTTTTAAACATTTCTATGATGTATAAAACTAAATTATGTGTTTTTATTCATTCATCAGCTAAAAATATAAAAAATACGAATTTAAATTTTATTAGAAATAATGACATTCATGACCATAGTACAAGACAAACTGATTGTTTTTCCACCATAAAATTTAAAAGTAATTTTGGCTAACAATGAATATTACATAATGGGGTTAATTTTTACAATAATCTTCCAAACTGATTAAAAAATATTAAAAAATTGATACTTTTAAAAAACACTTAAGGAAACATTTTTTGCAGAATTAATATCTTCACGTTTGATATATTTTATACGTTTACAGTTTTTAATTTATTTGTAATTTATAATAATGTTTATACGTTTATGTCGTTAGTTGTTAATTTGTTCCCTTTAATATTCACAGTTTTTAATTTATTCCTAATTTATAATAATGTGTATATATTTTTATGTTTTTATATTAATTGTTAATTAGTTCCCTACTATAAATAATGTTGTTTCTTGGGAATAAATCATTGATTAAAAAAAAGTAAGCTTTGGTTTCTCGTCAGACACCTTTGACGACCTATTCTCAAACTAAGTGTGACTTATTTTTATTTATTTTTTGTTTTTATTTTTATAACTTCTATTTTTCGTTATCTTTAATATTTGCAGTTATTGCTAGTAGTATTTTATTTATTTCCTCCTGCCTTGATTTGGTTGGTTTTCTTCAGTAATTGCCATCTTTGCCATTAATTTATTTGTGCATATCCAGGATTGCACAATATGACTACGATTTGTTATTGAGGCTAACGCCTTAAATAACTACGCCTGATTCTTCCTATTTGCTTTGTAATTTCATTATACCTTTTTCTGATACCTTTTTTTATGTTTGTTTTGCTATTAGCACTATTACCTTTATTAAATTCTTCCTTTCGTAAAGTGTTGTTGGGTGCTACCGAATGCTGCCATCGACGTTCTTTTATGTACTCTTCAGTACAGAAGAGAGAAGGTCAACCGGAAGATCCAGTCATAAGGTATTTGCCCCCTCGTATTTTTTTGTGCGGCTATAGAACTCTGGAAGGGCCCAATCACAATGCCTAGAATACACATGTCCCACGTATGTATTTTCCTGAGCTCGGGTTGATCTGTTAGAATTCAACAGGTTGGTGGCAGTGACAATATTCGTAACTACCTATTTAATTTTTTTTTTAGTCCGCGCGGTACCTAATCGCTTGTCGGTGAGTGCATCTTTTAGACAGGTGGTGCTATATCTTACCCCCGTTTACCTGGTGGGACCTTTGGGTTACAGTTGTTTGTAAATTATCTTTCTATTATATTTATTTTTTCTATCTCCTGGTCACCTAATCAGGTATTGTTAAGGAACCAACTTATGGTGTGTTCGATTCAGGGCCAGTGAGCGGGGTGCACCACGCTTATTTGGGTGTTACGCAAGTGTGAACATACCCCTTTATTAGAGTTTTTTGTCTTGAACATTCTCGGGGAGTTCTGAAGCTCTGTATAGTGAAGTGACCGGGAACGAAACCATTTTTCTTTAATTTCGGCTTATATTTTTATTTGGTTCTGACCTCAACTCTCTATAGAAAGCTCCCTCCTTTCTTTGGAGAGGGGTAGTTGTGACATTTTATTTTAGCATTAAGTATATTTTCGATAGTTTAATTGATTATTATTTATAAGAGGTAATTTTAATATTTATTTGTTTTTGTATTTGATTAAGTTGTAATTTTATAATACAAAATGTAGATCGTATGGATTTGAAACAATTTAATTTTAAGCTCTTCCAATATTCTCGGCGCTATGAATCCGGAATTTGTTGAACTATGTAAGAGGTTATTTTGAATTGATAATGAATGAAAAGATAATTAAGGTTACAATGTTACAAATTTCTATCGTTGTCATATAGATGGCAGCACGGTACACATCATTTTAAATTAATTCAATTTTGGGATATTAATTTGTATTTAAGAAAAGGATTAATAACTAACATAAATCACATTGATTTTGAAGACCTGGACTTCTTCTGTCTTAAGCAACTAACGACATCATTTTCCTTTTCTATTGTTGGGGCTTATACCACGTCGCCCTCAAGTAAGCAGCAAGTCTTAACAATGGTCAAGTAATTTTACGGAAAAAAATTATTTCTTTGGTGAACAAATGAGTTCTTTGACTACCGGAGTTTATATATAGTGTTACTGTGGCAAAAATCATGTAATTCAAGTTCCTATGGTAAGCGAAGTCCAGGTATTTTTCAAATTTTAATTAAGGTGATAATATGTGAAATCTGCAATGCCTCAAAACAGTCGAGGCGCCCTGGTATTTTGCGTTCTATCCACTGCATTTCGAACTCGGCAGATACTCCAAATTTATTGAATGATATTAGAGGGTTATCGTGGAATTGCCACGACTGTGTAAACGACTATATCTTCGTAAACCAGAGAGATTTTAAGGAGAGGTTCAGGAGGCTCTTTCTACGTTGCGGTCTACATTTTATGTCTTTGCTTCGGACTTATTAAAATCAGTCGAATCCAAGCTTGGTTCGGTTGCTCCTACTTTTTAGGCCAGTGTGGCATCCCAAGATTCCTCCAACTCAACCTACGGTGGAAAGTAAGCTCTCATTGTTAGGCATAAAACACTTCCCAAAACCTCTCAAAGACAAAAACCCACATGTTAACCAAATTTAATTAAAGTGAATCCGGTATTAGCTATCTCGATTACGACCAGTAAGGGATGGTGACATTCTAGTTGGGTGTAAGGATCCTGTAGATAACAAGACATTGAAGAACAAAATCGTGCGACAACTCTCAGAATTTTTTGACAGGCTTGCGGTAAACTCCTGTGTGAAGTACTTTCCACCGAATAGCAACTAGAGTCGGGTCGCCTGTATTCGATATAAGGCCGTGTCACGAGAGCTGCACAAAACATCACTCGAAAAATATCAGTATTTACTATCAAAACACCCTAAGCATTAGAAATTGTACAGCTGCGATATGCAATCAACTCTGTATTCTAATATGATATTGTGGGCTCACAGAAACGTGGCTTGACCCGTCAGTACAAAATGGCGAACTCTGAAAAATTAGTTTTCTATTTACAGATGCAATCGTAAGTTTTCTATTACAGGCAAAAGTATAGGGAGAGGCGTTCTGTTGACCATTCGAAGCGAGTTCTACAGTGAACAATTACACCTGCCTGTCGGGAATTGACAGTTCTCAAATCTTATGGACCTGTTATGTGTCAAACTTTGGTCCCAACGCAACTCTTTTTACATTCAGATGTAAACATGTGAAATTTACAACAAATTAATAGGCTCGTATGATATTTTTGCAGTCCTTTAACAATTCTCAAAAGACACTTTTCACCGGTGGGTTTCGTAGCAAGTAATTACTGTTTAGTTTAATTTTAGGATAAGAAAAAAAAAATCTAAAAAGTGAAATGTACTCTTATACTATAATTGGGTTAAGTAACTTGATTATGTACTGTTGTACAGAGTATTTAAATAAATAAATAAATATGTTCTTTTTTTTAGTATTGCTTCGTTCTCTACTTTTAGCATCTATTATGTGCTCAAACATTATACCTCTGATACTAAAAAAAATACAGACAATATTAGTACCCCCCAAAATTATTTTAGAAAATCCGAATACCTTTGATTTTACCCATATAGGTAAGCCACTTTTGTTAATTTTTTAACCGGTATTCCCTAGCCATTTTGTTCTATATTTGAATATTCAGTTCGAATATTTATTCATTTCATTCACGACTTTTTTAAACTATATATTGTCTTGACGTGTTTATTTTCATAGTTCAGTGTGTGCCTAGAAGATTTCTATCATTAATATAACTTCATATTTGCGATATATGCATGGGGAAATTGCTCGAACATTTGCTGAAAGATAGATTAATAAGGGAGATACAAACGCATGGAGGCCTGGCGGATAACCAGTTTGGCTTCACAAAACAAAAGTCAACTATAGACGCTTTAATTATGGTGATGAATGACGCAAAAAGGACAAAAGCTTTTGCGGCCCAAAACAAAATGGCCAGTGTTTGCTGGTAACTCTTGATGTAAAAAACGCCTTTAATTCAGCACCTTGGCGGGGTATTGTAGATGAACTGGAGCAAAGAGGATTACCACCATACCTCATCCGTATGATAAAAAGCTACTTTTCGGAACGAAAATTGAAAATAAGAGACCAGAATGTCATGGATGTGACGGGTGGAGTGCCACAGGGTTCTGTGCTAGGCTCTATCTTATGGAACATTAATTATGACGGTGTCCTACGGTTGGATATGCCACCAGAAGTCCGGGTAGTAGGGTTTGCAGATGATTTGGCAGTGGTCGTTTCTGCCAAAAGCAGAGACTCAATCGTGTCAACGGCAAATATAGCAGTGCACCGAATAGACGAATGGATGTCATCAAAGATGTTGAAACTTGAAAAGACAGAAGCGATACTACTGGCCGACCGAAGGGCAGTGGAACGGTTAACCATCAACGTAAACAACATTGAGGTCATAACAAAACGAGAAATCAAAAATTTAGGTGTATTCTTTGCGTGTAGTGCTTTGATGAATAGTCATATTATAAATATATGCAAGAAAGCTGAGGCAGCAGCAATGGCACTAAGCCGTTTGATGCCAATGGCAAAGGGCCCTTCATCGAGTAAGCGCAGACTGTTAAATGCAGTTACTCATTCAATTATGTGGTATGCTACCCCGGTGTGGCATGAGATCCTAAGAGTCCGAAAATATAAAGAAATGTTGTCCAGAATCCAGAGGAAGATGGCAATTAGGATATGTAGTGCTTTCCGCACAGTTTATATATGTATATATATATATATATATATATATATATATATATATATATATATATATATATATATATATATATATATATATATATAGGTTTCAGTAAAGTTTTCTTGGGAATTTTGGTTCAGTAGAGTAAACTGCGAGGTAGTGGGCAGTTACATAATTTTATTTTTTTTCCAGGACGTTTCGTTGACTTTCGTACAACTTTTTCAACTGGTTTATACCGTGTCTAAAAGTAAAATTGACCTTAAATAAATATATACGTTTTACAAAAAATAAACTTACCATCAGAAACAAAGATCCAAAATGCATTAAATGCGATAACAAATTGTGTAAGACATATGAGACATATAACACGAAGCTGACATTTTGTCCCAATTAGTTCTAGAAGA
This sequence comes from Kuschelorhynchus macadamiae, assembly GCA_030620095.1. Lineage (NCBI taxonomy): Eukaryota > Metazoa > Arthropoda > Insecta > Coleoptera > Curculionidae > Kuschelorhynchus > Kuschelorhynchus macadamiae. The sequence goes on from JAUTXW010002001.1 coordinate 273,045, forward strand.
CCTTGAGACCCAAATTATTTCTAAATTAAATTTTTCTGTAGATATGTTGATGACTGTATTTGCGCAATCCCCACAAATAAAATCAACTATACCTTAAATATTTTTAATAGTTACCATAAAAAACTCCAATTTACTATAGAAATCGAAAAACTGAACAAAATAAACTTTCTTGACATGACGCTACACCACAAAAATACTAAAATTTGGACAGAATGGTATACAAAACTTACGTGGTCCGGTAGGTATCTAAACTATAAATCACAGCACCATATATCACAAAAAAAATCTGTAGTAATTAGTTTAGCCGATAGAGCAATTAAATTGAGCAACCCTGAGTTTAGAAATACCTCAATAAAAAAGGCAAAAAATGTGTTTAAATTAAACTTATATCCACAAAAACTAATAAATTCTATTTTTAGAAAACGCATTGAACAGCACAACTCCAATATCACAGATAAAGAAAATCGAAAAAACAATAAGAAAAATCATAAACACTATTTGTCCCTACCATATATACCCAACTTGTCAGAAAATTTCCAAAAGCTTTTTAAAAAACATGATGTTACTGTGTGTCACAAAGGGTTTAACCTCCTAAATAATAATTACAGCAAACTAAAAAGTGAAATTCCTAAAAATAAAAAAACCCATACTGTATACCAGATACCATGTAAAGATTGTCCTTCTGTGTATATTGGTCAAACTAGCCAACATCTTCACAATAGGTTAAATGGGCATCGATACGATAAAAAAAATACTACAGCACTTAAAAAACATGAGGAAAACTTTAGTCATAAATTTAACTTTGATGAAACAAAAATACTCTTAACAGAACCACACAAAAGAAAACGCGAATATCATGAAATGATCCACATAAAAAACAATCCTCAATCCATAAACGATAAATCGGAAATAGCTGGTCTCAATAAAATATATTTTAATATTCTTAATTAAATTTTCCACCTTAAAATTAGAAAATATGCAGTTCTCTAATAAATATTTTATTAAATAATTCATTATTATGTTTTTTAACTAGTACCCCAAAAAAATACACTTTTATTTTGCAAATGGATACCAAATGAGAAATGAAATGACAATGGTATTTTGGATGTTCGTAAAATAATTTCTTTTAAACTCTTACAGCACAAAAAAACAACAGAATTCTCATAGCACCTACATGTCTTATTTGTAATATAGTAGCAGTCGACTTTAATACTCGTGTTCGTTCTATGTATATGACTGATGCATTATATTTTCACGTTGTGTGTGTTTTTATTGTAATATACAAAATGTCAGCTTCGTGTTATATGTCTCATATGTGTTACACAATTTGTTATCGCATTTAATGCATTTTGGATCTTTGTTTCTGATGGTAAGTTTATTTTTTGTAAAACGTATATATTTATTTAAGGTCAATTTTACTTTTAGACACGGTATAAACCAGTTGAAAAAGTTGTACGAAAGTCAACGAAACGTCCTGGAAAAAAAAAATAAAATTATGTAACTGCCCACTACCTCGCAGTTTATTCTACTGAACCAAAATTCCCAATAAAACTTTGCTGAAACTTATATATTTACAATGGTTCAAGAAACATTCAATGATCATATATATATATATATATATATATATATATATATATATATATATATATATATGAAAATGCCATTATTACATCAAATCTACCTAAAACAAAATACATTTCTCTGCCTTTCATAAATGGTTTATCCCAGCAATTTCAAAACCTTTTTAAAAAATATAACATCAGCAACTTAAAATCGAAAACGCCAATTAATAAAAAAAGCAATATAGTCTATCAGATCCCTTGCAATAATTGTAACGGTGTTTATATTGGACAAACAAGCCAATACTTAGAAAATAGACTGAAAAGTCACAAATATGATAAAAAGAACAGCACCGCATTAACACACCATGAGATGTCCAAAAAACATACTTTCAACTACGAACAAGTGAAAGTATTAAAATCCGAACCTCAGTTGAAAAAAAGAGAATTTTTTGAGATGGCTGAAATTCAAAAAAACAAAAACGCCATAAATGACAAAAAAGACAACCTAAATAAATTGTATATATCTTTATTGTAACAATGTTCGCTCAGTCGCTTGTAATTTGTCTGTAATAAACGTCCACAATATTTTTAAAATGTAAATTAAATATGTGTAGTATATGTCAGATATGTGGATTATGTATACTTTTATTCAACTATTTTACGTTCTATGGTAAGTCCTAAATTTTTAATACTTTATAAACTTAAAAAAAATAGTGCTAAACAAATTTTAGGTTTGAAAAAGACCAAAACTATGGTCGAAACGTCACCTTAGAAACGAAATGTATGTTTAAAAATATGTACTAATTTTGTTGTTAATGTATTGACCTCAAACCAAGAAAAATTAGGATAAATATATATATATATATTTTTTTTTTTCGTTTTTTTTTCTTTAACCATATATAAATATTTTGTTAATTATTTTCTTGTGCATAGGTTAACTCATTGCGAAGTAAAACTATAATTTAATCGACGTTTCGCTCATTATATTGAGCTTTCTCAAGATATTTATTTTCTACAATAAAAACATGTATAGTTAGTATTTAAATTGGTTAAAACAATATTGAAAAAACATCACTCAAAAAACATTACATTTAAAACAAACTATGACCACGAAAACAAAAATACATTTAAAACAACATTAATATTACACAGAGTACGTACCTTGGAAACATGTCAGTTTTACGAATGTTTTGCGATTGTAATAATTTCGACACGTCTGGAATTCTGGTAGATAAAAACGAGACAAATTTTTTCTTTTTTTTTATATTTACTTAGATTTTTATTGCTGTACCGAGTTTGGGTTTATGAGCTTACTGAAATGTACAGGGTTTTATGTATGGAGTAGTTTATTTATTTAGATTAATTTACTTAGATATCAGATTATAATAAATTTGGCTTAAGTTATTGATGTCTTTTTTATCGTTGACGGCATCTTTCTCTTTTTTAATTTGTATCATTTCTTTTATTGTGAGTTTTCGATAATTAGTTTCTTGCTCTAAAATTTTGATTTGTTTAAAATCGAATTCATGTTTTTCTGTATATTCGTGTTTGTGGAGTGCAGTAGATACATTTTTTGTGTATTTGTGGCCGTTTAATAGACTATCTAAGTATTGTGTTGTCATTCCTATGTACTTTTTTGGGCAATTTAAACATGGAATTGAGTAAACTAGGTTTGATTTCTTTTTTTTTTATTACTTTGCTTTTCAAGGGAGTGTTCTGTGCTTTATGACAGACAGTTATGTCGTGTTTAGACAAGATATGATTTATTTTTTCTGATAGACCGTCTGTGTAGGGCATTGCAACGTATTTAGTATTACCATTTTTTTCTTTTGTTGATTTCTTTAAGTTATTATAAAAAACATGAGTTCGTTGTTTAAAAACTCGTAGTATGTTTTTTTCCGGATAATGGTTATTTATTAAAGTCTCCTTAACCTTTTTTAAAATCTCAGGACGATATTCTGGGGAAGTAAGTGAGATGGCACGATCGGTTAGACCTATAATAACCCTATTTTTTTGATTCTTTGGATGGTTGGAGTTAAAGTTTAAGTACCGCCCTGACCATGTTTTTTTTGTATACCACTTGGTTTTTATATTTTGGGTGCTACTGCGTTGTGTATCATTAGGTTTTTTGCTTCTTTATCAGAAATAACTTTTTTATTTAACAATTTTTTTATGAACATGTTATTTTTTGTTTGATAAGAGGTCGTTAAATCACTTTTTAATTTTTTGTCACTAAGCAATTCTTTAATTTTTTTTTTGATTTATCAGGTTTGAGGATTTTAATTTGAGGGTTCTCCTTTACGAATTGCTTCGTTTTGTTAATTTTTTTCTGTATGTTTTTTTGAAAGTTTGAATATTTTATTTTGTGTGACGTGTATGTTTTTTTGAAAGTTTGAATATTTTATTTTGTGTGAGGTGTCGAAATTATTACAATCGCAAAACATTCGTAAAACTGACATGTTTCCAAGGTACGTACTCTGTATAATATTAATGTTGTTTTAAATGCATTTTTGTTTTCATGGTCATAGTTTGTTTTAAATGTAATGTATGTTTTTTTGAGTGATGTTTTTTCAATAATGTTTTAACCAATTTAAATACTAACTATACATGTTTTTATTGAAGAAAATAAATATCTTGAGAAAGCTCAATATAATGAGCGAAACGTCGATTAAATTATTGTTTTACTTCGCAATGCGTTAACCTATGCCCAAGAAAATAATTAACAACATATTTATATATGGTTAAAGAAAAAAAAAACGAAAAATATAAGTTGTAAGGGTTAAAGATGCAAAGACCAAACACAAACTTTTTCAAAAATATTGGAGAGGCACATGGTGAAGACACGGCAAATTACCTCAGAAACATCTCCAGATGGTATCAAAAACTAGCTAAACAGAAAAATCGACGGATTTTTCTACTGAGATGCAAGCATGCAGATGTGATGCCAGCCTTCCTAAATTTTAATACGCCACACATAAGATTTGCAGGTACGTACGTAATTAAGTAAAGTTTGTGTTTTATAAATAAAACCATTTTTTAAAAAGTGAATTTTGAAGTTGCGATAACTGTGACGGTGGATTCATCCCTTAACGGAAAAAGAACCAACCCTCTCAAGTGAAAAGTCCTCACTCGACGACAGGAACGGAAGGAACACCAAGTGCAGCCCCTGGTTGCCCAAAGTCGAGAACAAGACAATTCATGCATCTTGGAGTGTTTTCGTAAGTAACGAATCATCTCTTTTATTTTTAAAATTGAATTTTGTGTTTTAAAGTGATTTTTGTTGAATTTCTGTTCGAAAATCTGATATTTCCCTGTTAGTTATTGCTTATTTCTTTTATGAATAATATTTTAAGAAAAATATTGAATAATATTTTAAGAAAAATGCCTGATACACGCTCTCAAACTAGTAGCGCAGCTACTGCCACTGTGGCACAAGATTCAAAAAATACTGTTACAGAAGCTATCGAGCCCTATAAATTATCCGAGATATTTTCCATTATCCCGGAGTTCGAGGGAGATCAAATCTCGTTAGGAACATTTTTAAATGCTTGTGACTGTGCAAATGATATGGCAGTCGCAGACCAAAAAAAATTATTAGTGATTTTCGTAAAAAATAAACTACGAGGTAGAGCGGCTCAACTTATAAATTCGAGAAACCCTTCTACTTATGCCGAGATTAAACAATTGCTCACCTTGCATTTTGGCGATACAAGGGACTTCTCCTCACTCATTCAAGACCTGCAACGTCTTAAACAATTATTTAACGAATCTCTACTAACATTTTTCAATCGTTTGCAAGTACTCCATGCAAAAATGCTTGCAAATATTCAAAAAACTCCTGGTCTAAGTCCTGAACAAAAAAATGCACAGTGTTCCCCTATTGACACAATGGCCCTTAATACCCTCCTCACAGGATTAGAGCCACGCCTTGGCCAGATTATCAGGGCTGGAAATCCTTCAAATCTTATCGAAGCCCAAATAAGAATTAGACGAGAAATACAATTATCGTATTTCGAAACTCAGAAAAACCCTAAACCAGCACCCATCTCAATTAGACCTAACCTTTCGGTCAGGAAAACCACTTCTCAACCCCAAAAGTGTTTCAGTTGCGGACGTTTCGGACATATGGCTAATGAATTCCGCGCCCAATAAAATCAAAGCTATTCTAATTTTGGTACAAATTTTAAAAATAGACCTTATTTCCAAAATAATACTAATTTCTAAAGACCAGGTCCTTCCCAAAATCAACCCTTTAACCAATCCAGACTATTTGCTACTTCCCAACAAAATCAGTTATCCCAATTTGGCTCCTCAGGAGTGCAAAGGAACCCTAATTTTCAGTCCAATCAACATAGAACCCTTCATATGAACTATAACCCTCAATCCCATGAATATGACCCCGACCAATATGTAAATGATTCATATGATAACCATTACTGTGATTATAGCCCAGAACAGTCCGATTACCGCGCATATAGTGCAGACAATCAAGGATTTTATGAAAATTTCGAACCAATCCCTGATAACGAAAATTATGAAAATTTTCTGGGACTCGCGAACCAAAACCATTCCCCGAACAACACCAATCAATCTGTAGACCCATTACAAGAAGTCCAGGATCAAATCCAAACTCTCAATCTAAACGACATGAACCCCAATTTGAATTTTACAGAACAGAGCTTTCTCTAAATCCCCTACTCGCAGTAAATTCAAAAAATCTGTACTTCATTAACGACGCATCAAACAAATATAAACTCCTAATTGACCTGGAGCGGGTATAACCATTTTCAAAGAAAAAACCGCCGAAAATTTTTTTCAAAGATCACCCGAAAATATAACCATTCAGGTAATCACAAATCAAAAACTTCAAATAACCGAATCCACTCTTGTACCATTTAATGCAGGTGACCCCCATAAGGTTTTTATTTATAATTTGGATATAGAATTTGACGGAATACTTGGATTAGACTTTTTAGAACACTATAAATGTATAATTGATTTAAAATCTAAACAACTTGTTACTAATTTCAAAACAATACCTTTACACAAAGCAGGCAACAAACTTGAAAACTTCTCTGAAAAAAATAAAAACTCCCGAACCAAAATTTTAATAGAAGGACGTACAGAAAAAATTTCAGGTTAAAATGCGACCTTGCTGATACAGATGCCATACTATACGCACAAGAAAAAGAAAAAGTTAGAGTGCCTTATGCCCTCGTTAAAATAGACAAAAATGGTGAATTTTTAACATCAGTCGTAAATTCCAATGTCATCCCCAAAAGTCATCGACTTCTCTGACCTCCAAATAGAACCTTTACAAGTCCGGGAACCAATCTTCAATTTTAATATTAGCGAACATTGTAATACGCAACCTATTGATAGAATTCAATTTATAAAAACCCAATTAAGAACCGAACATCTTAACGAAGAGGGACGAGAAGAAATCACTCAGCTTTGCCTTGAATACGCCGACATATTTTACGTCGAAGGTGACAAATTAACCTTCACTAACGAAATCAAGCATACCATCGAAACGAATAATGCTAGGCCCATTTACACGAAATCCTATAGATATCCACAGGTACACAAAGAAGTCAAAAAACAAATTGGAAACATGTTAGAACAAGGTATAATACGCCCATCGGTCTCCCCTTGGTCATCTCCCGTTTGGGTCGTTCGAAAAAACTTGACGCTTCTGGGAAACAAATGGCGTGTCGTTATCGACTATAGAAAGCTTAATGAGCCCTCTGGAGATGATAAATACCCACTCACTAACATTTCAGATCTTCTTGACCAACTTGGCAAATGCCAGTACTTTACCACCCTCGACCTGGCGTCTGGATTTCACCAGATTGAGATTTACCCAGACTACATTCCCAAAACCGCTTTCTCAGTCGAGAATGGCCATTACGAATTCGTTCGTATGCCATTTGCGCTTAAGAATGCACCGTCCACCTTCAGTGCGTCATGGACAATATCCTGTTGGGCATTCAAAATAAACGTTGCCTGGTTTATATGGATGATATAATCATCTACTCGCCTACCATTCACACCCATATGGACCGACTAAAGGAAATATTCAAACGACTTCGCAAGGCTAATCTAAAAATTCAGCCAGACAAGTGCGAATTCCTGCGCAAGGAAGTTGCATACCTCGGTCACCTCGTCACCAAAGATGGCGTAAAGCCGAATCCAGCAAAAGTCGAATGTATTCGAAATTTTCCTCCACCCAAAAATCCCAAGGACATTAAATATTTTCTAGGACTCGCAGGCTACTACCGACGTTTTATTCCTAACTTCGCTAAAATGTCAAAGCCTCTTACAAAACTTCTTCAGAAGGATGTCGAATATCTTTTCGACACTGAATGCAAGACTTCCTTTGAAACCATAAAGCAAGCCCTTATGTCTGACCCTATATTGATATACCCTGACTTCGAAGAACCCTTCATTCTAACAACCGACGCCGTTCATTCACTATCGGCGCAGTTCTCTCGCAAGGACCAGTAGGAAGAGACCTTCCTATAGCTTATGCATCCCAAACCCTTTGCAATGGCGAATCTAAATATTCGACTATCGAACGAGAAGCGCTAGCAATCGTTTGGGCTGTCAAGCACTTCCGGCCATATCTCTTTGGTAAGAAATTTATCTTGATAACAGACCACAGACCGCTAACATGGCTCTTTTCTATAAAAGATCCAGGGAGTAGGCTAGCAAGATGGCGCTTAACACTCGAAGGTTACAATTATGAGATCGAATACAAACCTGGTAAAATAAACAAGAATGCAGATACACTCTCAAGACTTAAGATAAACTATTTTGAAGAATGCGCAAAACTACAAACTAAGATAAACGTTTATGCCACCAATGACGAAGAAACCGAACCTGACGAAACAGCAGAAAATAATACTGAAGACGAGGATCAGGAAATACACGAAGATTACAACAGATTCGCAGAGTTGTACAAAAGCAGATCCCTCATAGACTATTCAAAAGTAGAGATTGCGAATACACAACTACTAGATAAATCGAAGAAAGAAATAGTCACCTTCTTTTGGAAAGACAAATTGCAAGAAATGCATCACAAAATCATTGATGATATATTCGAAGAAAATTACGACTTTAAAGGCGCAAGAATCAACATAGTGAACAGTAAATCTATAAGACATAGGAAATACTACATATTACCTCTATCTTTCGACCCCGAAATCGTGGCCCAACATCTCTTTTACGTCCTATTCAAAGCCAAAAACGATTTTAAAGAATCAAGCTTATATTGCGTGGAAAATAATGTGGAACTGCCAATTTTAGAAATGCTATCTTACATCTTAGCAGATAAAGATGTAAAATTCGAAATATGTCAAGATCTCATCCGAACGCCAGATGAAGAAGAACGACCACAAATACTAGATCATTACCATCGAGGAAAGTTAAACCTTCATAGAGGTATAAACGAAACCGTTAGGCGTATAAAAGTAAAATACAACTGGCCTAATTTAGTGAAAGACGTCGAGAAACTAATAAAGTGTTGCGAAACTTGCCAAAAGGTAAAATTTTGCCGAAAAAATCTTAATAGACCATTAGTTATAACAGAAACACCAAAGAATTCGAAAGAGTCAAATATAGACATTTTCGAATATCCCACAAGAAACCACGCTCTTACAATAAGAGACGAGTTAACGAAATTTACTCAAGCCTATCCGCTTTCAGACAAATCAGCGAAATCAGTCGTCAACACCCTTTTAGTGTTCTTTCAACACACGCTACACCCCTTAGGATCCATTGCCGTCATCTGCTACAATAACATGCAAAACAAGACACACGGATTTACATCCTACGAACTGCTATTGAATAGACCACCCGAAACCATGTACAACCAAAAAGAACTAATATCAAAATACGTACGAGACCTGAACAATAAAATGAACTATCTTTACAAACTTGCAAGACGGAAGACAGAAAATCAAAAAGAAAAACCTAAAATAAGATTCGATCAGTCTGTTTCGAAAAACCCATATGAATATAACATTGGGGATAAAGTATACGTAAAACAATCGCAAATAAGAACGAAAGCCGAAAACCTTTTCAACGGACCTTTTGAAATTACCGAAATTTTCCAAAATTCAGCCACTCTCCTAAATCCCCAAACAAATCAAACTTGTAAATTTAATTTCGATAGGCTAAAGCCGTATTCTGAATAGATCTTCTTCTTGTCAGATTCTCCTGGCTGATCGTAGCCATCCTTTCGCATACTCCATTACACCCATTAATAATACTGTAGGAATATTCCATAATGAAGAAGGAACCATTAAAATTTCTAACAATAAATGGACGCTTCTTATCTACAAAGAACTTCAACCCATAAAAGACGCAATAGTCAAAAAGGATAAAATCTTAGGCAATCTTTTGAATACCTTTATATCTGCAGAAGCACCCCGAATGATCGCATTCATAGGAGAAATCCAAACTCATGTTAGTCTTCTAGGCCAAATCTCCGATTCGGTAAACCTCAAATACAGAGAAACAATAGCCGATACCCAAAATTATGCCGAACACCGATCAAAACGCGGACTTCTTAATGGCTTAGGAACAGTTTGGAAAACGTTAACAGGCAATCTGGACGCCTCAGATGGCGATTCTATAATCAATGTATTGAGAAAATTACTCACGACGAACTACACATTGAGACTCTAATGAAAAATCAAATATCCGTGACTACATCGGTTATTAAGAGCTTTAACACCAGTTTACAAAAACTACAAATAGACGAGAAGACATTTAGCGACAATGTAGAAAATATCCAAAAAGCAATTCTAGACATCAGTGACACTGTTACCTTCTACCAAGCTAAGGTAAATGTTTTAGATTTATGCGAATCACTAACGGAAAGTTACGCTTTCATAGAAAACTATCTTAATGACATCCTGAATGCTATAACATTTGCACGTCTTAAAATAATACATAGTTCAATAGTAACACCACTAGATTTGATTAGCTCTCTAAGACAAATCTCTCAAGCTCATCATAAAAATAATTTACCCCTACCGGTCTATTCCGATAGCATTGCTAAATACATAGATATCATCGAATTAGAAGCTTATCAATCCGAATCTAAAATAATATTTGCTCTTAAAATTCCGTTAGTAGAACCTGAAACTTACACTTTATACCATATTTATCCAATTCCCATATCAGATGATCGAACAGGGTTTAATCTCATCATTTCTACTACGCAAAAATATGTCGCTAGAGATGATGATTCGATGCTATACGTTCACTCCCAAGTTTGTACAATTGTAAATCTCTTGGGTTAATTCAGAAAATCTGTTCCAACGTACTTCCGCACCCAATAGACACTGATTCCATCTGCGAGGCTCAACTCTTAAACCAATTAAGCCTCCAGCTACCGAGAACCTGCCAATCAAATCTGTCGCTTGCACGAGAATACAATGTTCAGGAAATTGACCAAAACCTTTTAATTTGCATCTCCAACTCACTGCCAATCACCGTCCAATGTGAGAGAAAAGAAGCTACCACCAAGGTCATTAATACTAGCAGTCTTCTACAATTACGACCTGAATGCAACGCATTTGTAGAAAGTACCAGAGTGCATGCCCAACTCACCATCGACAACTATCAGAATGTGACTTACCGCAACCATCCTATAGAAATTCCTTACAAGTGCTGCGAACATCTTCCAGAAAAACCTCAAGTTGCTATCAAACCACTAAAGCTTAACAAGTTGGATATCGGAGAGTTGAACATAGCCCAACACAAACTCGATCAATATTCCGAGGAACTTGACAAGGTCATCAACCAGCCATTTATCAGCAAACACCTGCCCTGGTTCACAGTAACTACGATAGTGTTTATCGCTCTCTTAGTCTCTACCTACGTCATGTGCAAATGTCGACGCAAGAAGCTGTCGATGATCACCATGAGCCGACCTAACGATGACTCGCCCCCAGCTCCGAAGCCTTTGAACCGAAGACACACGAGGTTGACCAGAATTCTTCCCAGGAGAAGACCCAGCCTGCACTTAAACTCATCTATGGAAGAAGAAATAGAACTCCAAAACGAAGCCTAAAAGTTGCCACATCGCCCCAACTTTTTACTTAAAGGGGGAGTTGTTATATGCAATATCATACAATACATTGACCTGATTGCCGGTCACACGAGGTGACATTACGCAATAGCGACGTGACCTGATATTTCGCAGGATGCAACATCAGCAGGAAACACTACGTGACTACTGTGGGAACATTGCTGATGCTTGCAAATATAATAATATAAATACTCTTGTGAATATAATTTTAAGTTAGTAATAGAAATAGCTAGTAATGCTGTCAGTTTGATATTTGAATGTTATATATATAATATATATTATATATATATATATATATATATATTATATATATATATATATATATATATATATATATATATATATATATATATAGTTATATATATAATAGTTATATATATATATATATATATATATATATATATATATATATATATATATATATATATATATATATATATATATATACATATATAATATATACTATATATATATATATATATATATATATATATATATATATATATATACATATATATATATATATATATATATATATATATATATATATATATATATATATATATATATATATATATATATATATATATATATATATATATATATATATATATATATATATATATATATATATACATATATATATATATATATATATATATATATATATATATATATATATATATATATATTATACTTTGCAGCTGTTCTCGAATCGTGTATTCCATCGGCCTCGTTGTTTTTTAGTAAATTATCAAATTTGAAAATAAGAGGTTTCGTTATATTTTCGGTCTGGTTTTAGGGTGATAATTAATTATTTATTATTTCATTTTGCCTTATTATGATGTGTCATTTGTATTTTGCGTTATATGTAGGCGTGTCAATGCCCCTAGGCAGTTATTTGTCGTATTCGGTTCAATTTCGTATTCGGTATGTTTCCAATTTCGCCAAACGTATGACTGCATTTTCTGGTTTTCCTATCTAATAAACGAATTGGGTGATTAATTACTCGTTGCTAGATTATCTCCCTATCCTTGAAGTTGCCATCATTCGGCCAATGAGAATGCTTTCTAGATTTTTGGGAACTGCCGAGGGAAAGGACAGAGAGGCTACCTTTAGCAAGGAAACTTTTTGGTCCTCTATAAAGATCGACAATGCTTCAGCTCGAACTTGGGAAGTAAATTCAAGTTAATTTGGAAATACGTTTAGTTTAATTTCCTTTACGGTTTTAGTTCTGTGTTTGATATTGTTTTATGAACTTATGCCAAGGAATTTCTGTAGAATAGAGGATATGTACTGTTGGAGTTTGATCAGACCACCATTGTCAACTCTGGCAAGTTGTCTTGCTACTGTTTGGTTTTTTATGTAGTTTTAAACCCTTTTATAAGGATTTTGGTACCGGTAGGAACCTTACTTTCTTGAAACAGGCTAAACCTTTTGGGTACTGGTTTTTAGTACTGACCTCTGTTACCTGTCAGCTTTTAAACCCGGCTAATACTGGGTATCAACTTTTTGTCAAACAAATTGGTGATACCTTTTTTAATTATTTTAAAAAACTTAAACTAACCTTTTTATTCGTTTTATTTAGTTCACACCTCTTTTTTTAACTATTTGATTTAGCTAATTGGAAGTACAGTGGACAAATAAGTGCCGATATGATTTAGGGGCCTTCCAGATTGGACAGTCATCAAGCTGGTGGGCGCCCACTTAAAAATATCCATAAAATTATTATTTCATAAATGCCCATGACAATTTTTTGCTGGAATCTTGATTACAAAAGTAGGCCATATCATTGAACCATAATTCAGGCAATAACTTATTGCAACACATGGCCAACGTAGATATCTCGACTTTGGAATATGTGGTAATAGTTGATAGAATTTAAGAAAGAATTTAATTAAGAAAGTAATTAATACTGTCTGGTGGTATAAAAAATGGAAAAACGCATTCAAAAAAAAATTTATAATTGCCCGGGCTTTGTTATAGTTGTAGCTATAAAGATAGAAGTTATCTTATTTGTTTAATGGTGTTGCCGTCGTAGTAGAACGGAGTTAGAAAGGAAAATAGGACTTGAAATTAGAAGAAGTCATACTTATAAAGTCAAGAAAAAAAGAAGACACTGGCAGGACCATTCTGGTGGTTAGCAATGAGAGCACGTGCTAGTGTGGCAAAAGATCGCCAATGCACAACGTTGCGATTAATCGAAGCCCCAGTCTAGCACTTTATTATTTATTATTTTAATGTCTATTATTGTTTATTTCTAATAAGTAAAGTAGACTTAGGCGAATTGGATAAACTAAGTAATATTTAATTATTTCTTAGTAATATGAAAAAGGAGTCAGTAGAACGAAGATAAATCTCTGGATAGGGTAATTAACTTAATTAGTAGCGTAGAGGCACTAGAAAGGACATTTTTTCAGCTTATTGATAGTTATAGTAAAGAGGCGCCTGAACCCGATAAATTAGAACATTTTCAAAAATTAGGGAAAAGATAGATAAAGCTAGATTTTATCAGGTTAATCGCCATAAAAGATAAAAAAAAATTGCAGCTCACAGGGACTGATTGGTTATTGAACACTCAACCCAGTAATAACATTGATAGTCTCAGTTTAATAATGAGTGAACAATTTGATTTGCGAATCGGAGCTTCTTTGTTGCCGTCTATAGATGGTACCGAAGAAATTGTGAAAATGTTAATTGATGCCATTGAGTTATATAATGATTTACTGGACAATAACGGCAAAGCATTTTTAATTAGATATGTTTAGAAGGCCAAATTAACACATAACGCGATATTAAGATTACAAATGACATATAATAATGTTGATACTTTGGTTACGGATATGAAAAACCCTCTTCTTACAGAAAAATCTGCAGCAACTTTGGGTAACCTTTTGCATAATGTTAGGCAACACACTAAAAGTATTGATGATTATGCAAAAACTATCGAACAACTTTTATTAAATTTGACCTTAGAGCAAGCGGACAGTGATCAAAATTCGGCAAACAGTTTACAGCCTGTGAATGAAAAATCAACGATAAATGTTTTCGCGAATGTTTTTAAAAAATCCGATTTAAGTACAATAGTAAAAGCTGGAAACTACAATAGTTTAAAAGAGGCGATAACGGGCGCTAAAGAGGAACTTTTAGATCTAACCCCAAGTTATTTGAATAATTCTTCTGCGTGGATGTCAAAAATATCGAGGAAACCGATCAAGAGAAAATTTTACGAATTTTAGACAATTTCATAGAAATAATCAAGGTAGGCAAAATCATAATGATACCAATATTTGCAGACAACAAAACAATTTACATTGCCAAGGTCGATAGCATTTAAACAGTAAGTCAGATTTCCATCTAGGTCGAAATCTCATGTTTTGTAAATAATAGTGCAAATTTTGCTGAAGTGAATAATAATAATGAATATATTTCTCATGACTTTACAATTATTAAAAGCTTCGATTTTAGTATACACGGAGTTTTAGGTTCAGATTTTTTCCTTAAGTGGTGCAATTATTGATTATGAAAAAAATTAATTATAACATACACTTTTTCCATCCCGATGCGAAATAATTTTATATATTGCTGTACCAGTATCACAGATGAATGTGTCATTTTAAATGATGAATTGTGTGAAAAATGGATTTTAACCTCACAGATTCGTTATAGGTTTTAGGTTAGGTTAAAGGTTAAAAGATGCGAAAATTTCCATTAGCAAATATTAGAGAAATTCTAGATTCCTAATTCTTAGCCTTTACAACGGACAAAGATGTATTTCAGATGAAACGTTTGCCGATGGATATGAAAATAAGTCCTAGTGTGGTTTCAACGTTGATGACTGTAGCAATGGCGGGTCTTAATTATGACGGATGTTTCGCTTATTTAGAGGATTTTCGGACGTTCCATAATCAATATTTAATTCAATTTTTTCAACCATTTGGACAAGTAAGTTTTAAACTTAATCCAACCAAATGTGAATTTTCGAAAAAGGAAATCTTATATTTAGGTCATTTAATTTCATCTGAAGGTATGTCACCTGATCCTGAAAAAACAAGGGTTATTTCTCAATACCCAGTTCCAAAAAATTCTGACGAGATAAAACGCGTCGCTGCATTTGCAGGTTATTACTGGAAATTTATTAAAACATTCGAGGAAATTACCCAATCCTTGAAATAAACTAGCTAGAAAACAAATAATTTTTAAGTGGTCTGAAGAATGTCAATATTTCTTTTGAAACTTTAAAACAGTCTCTTATTAGTCCACTCTTGTTACAGAGTTTAAATTTTATAAAAGATAATTAGTTTGTTCTTAGAAGAGATGCGAGTTAGGCGTAGTACTGTCAAACGCAGATGGTAGACCTATTACATTTGCTCCCAGAACTCTAAATAAAACAGAAATAAACTATTGTACAATAGAAAATGAATTATTGACAATTTTTTGGCCATGTAAACATTTTCAGAAAATAGGTCAATAAAACCCAATATGACAAGTACTGGGTCATGTTATTGAAAACAGGATTGATTATCAATGTCGAAATCAATACCCTAAAGCTCAGGTAACAGATCTGCCGGTTCGTGAAAATAAATGTATTGAATTAAGGCTTAATAACCAATTAAAAACTGAATATGAAAATTTAATATATGATATACATTCTAAAATAGTGTACATATCCCAGAAATACCGATCAACGTCGGACTTAGGCAGGTCGTAAAAGCACCTGGAACAATTATGTGAAGAATACGATATTCCGGAATTAGTTATCATAAAAAATAATAAATCTAATCAGTTTTTAATGGACGTGCGCATCATTAAATATATAAACAAAATTTCAAAGACTAATCTTAAACTCTCTATTATAAAAGATAAACAAAGGATAGACGATAAAGCACTAAAACAGTTAATTCTTAACGATTTTCATACATTGCCAACTAGGGGACATTGAGGATCGGTTACAAATAGCGTGGAATGACGCAAGAAGTAATATAATGACATCAAAAATTAAACCCAAAATCAAGTATGACTAAAATAATTGTAAAAACCAAACTTATAATATAGGAGATATGGTTTTAGTCGAAAATAAGGGTAGAACTAAGCAGTTAAAACCATTATTTAATGGTCCATATCCAGTCTCAGAGGACAAGGGCCCAAATAAAGTGGTAAATATTAACAAATAGAAATACTTAAAATGTTATTTTAGTTAACGCCCCACAGGAAAAAAATGTATTCTATTTTTTTTTGTTTTTTTTTTATGGGAAAGGTGTGCTTGAATCTAGATTAAAAAGCAGGCCATATCACTGAACCATAATTAAGGCAATAACTTATTGCAACAAATTTCCAGCGTAGCTTTCTCGTCTGTTGTAGTATGTGGTAATAGTTTATAGAATTGTCAATTTATTGCGTTAAGGCCGTTTTACATGCTGCAATTCTTTCTTGCAAGTTGCAATAGTCTTGAACAAAAGCATGTGCAGTGGCAACACATGTGTACCTTTTGTCAAACTGCGCATGCCTTTGTTCAAGACTATTGCATATTGCAAAGAAGAATTGCAGCATGTAAAACGGCCGTAAGTAATTAATTAGGTTAGTCCTGGTAGCATTAGTAATTGTACTTTTTAGATTCATTCAGTATCTGAATACTTCTTTTATTTTCCTTTTGGTCAACCATGAGGGATGACGTTGTGGATTTTGTCAAAAGATAAAAGATGTGACAATTGTCAAAAGGTACAAGTATTTAAAAACAAACAAACAATCTATGGCAATATCAGCAACTGCAACTTCAGTCTACTTGGAGCTCTTGGGTTCCATATTGGTGTTTTTCATACAATATAATACACACACGACACACCTTATGAACTCGTGTTTAGAAAATCCAGTAATATTCCATCTAACATCGTTAATCAAGTCAATCCAGTATATGAATTTGATGAATATTCAAATATATATATATATATATATATATATATATATATATATATATATATATATATATATATATATATATATATATATATATATATATATATATATATATATATATATATATATATATATATATATATATATAATATATATATATATATATATATATATATATATATATATATATATATATATATATATATATATATATATATATATATATATATATATATATATATATATATATATATATATATATATATATATATATATATATATATATATATATATATATATATATATATATATATATATATATATATATATATATATATATATATATATATATACTGGGAGCCGTCTTCAACTTAGGTTTTCTGTTCTATGGTCTAGCGGCTCTCTCATTTGTTTCGATTATGGTTTTTATTACCTTATATGCTTCAGTCCATGTTAGCTCACCTTTCGTTAGACAATTCATCATGCTCTCTGCACTAAATAGAGTTCCGGTGTTTTTGTTCAAATATTGCTCTAGTTTCATTCCATCTAGGACATATAAAAAGGGTGTGTTCAACTCTATCTTCTTGCTTGCAGAATGTGCACTCCCACGAGTCTGCTCTTCCACGGTTATACAGGTATTTACGAAAGCACCCGTGTCCCGATAACGCTTGGGTTAAGAAGTAGTCCACGTCACCATATAGTCTATTTGTCCACCTCTGAATGTTGGGTATTAGGCGATATGTCCAGCGCCCATATTTGCCATTGTCCCATTTGGCTTGCCAGCTGTTCACTAGGCTTTCTTTGGCTTGTTCTTTGTCCACCCGTAGATACCTTTCTCTTCTCTCTTTAGCCTGCAGTTCTATGGGTGCGATGCCCGTAATGACTCCTATGCCTTCCGCACTTACAGTTCTATAAGCGCTGCTCACTCTGAGCAATTTCATTCTTTATACTCCCGTAAGCTTTTGCAAAGTCTTCTTATTTTCTGCAACAGTGTACCATGCTGGAGCAACGTATAAGATTTGAGAATGAACCACATTTGAAAGAAGCCTCCTCTTGGATGATCGAGGTCCGCCAATGTTTGGCATAATAGAATTCAGCGCTGAAACTGTTTTTTTCCGCCTTTTCAATGGATTTGTTCGGCAAAAGTCATTTTAGTGTCAAACCAAATTCTAAGATATTTTATGGCTTTACTTACTTAGCTTTGTCTTGCACACTGAATGATATTGGTCTTATCTTTCTTTTGCACGTAGCAGGACAGCCTCTGCTTTTTTCTGGGGCTAGTTTCAATTTTTTTCCTTTCCATCCAATTTGCTATACGTAGTAGTCCAGTGTTTGCTATGTTCATCAATAGTTCTTCAGATCTTGCAGTTACAACTACCGCAGTATCATCAGCAAAACCCACCAGAGGCACGCCCTTGGGCATTTCAATTCGGAAAAGTGTGTCGTTTTGTTTGTTCCACCACTGCTGATCTTCAGGCGTTTAGAGTCTTCATTGTTCTCTAATAGGATCTCTCTATCTGACAGGTAGGAAGCAATAATCCTAATTAGGCTCTCATCAATGCTGCGTTTTCTCAATTCTTCTAGGATAAGTTGCCACGAAGCACTATTAAATGCATTTTGGACATCTAACGTAATTAATGCACACAACCTACGCCTATGTAGCGGATCGTTTGCGACCTCTCTAGCAATACTTAACACGTCATGTATAGCGTCCATTGTCTGCCTTCCCTTTCTAAATCCAAACTGTTTTTCCGATAGTTCACCCGTTCGACTTAGTTCAACCTTCAGTCGCCCAAGGAGTAAGTGCTCGTAGAGTTTGCCCTCTACATTCAGGAGGCATATAGGTCTATATGAAGAGGGATTATCCAGAGGTTTATTTCCTTTTCTGAGTAGCACAAGCTTAGCTAATTTCCACTCGATTGGGAAGACCGCTTGTCTTGCAAGATTATTATAAACTCTTAGCATATATTCCGGTTTAGTTATTGCAACTGTTTTAATTATCTCTGGAAATATACAGTCAGGGACCGGTGCCTTATTGTTCTTGAGCTTGTTGCATGCTGCATCTACACTAAAATCTACATATATGTATATATAGTATATATATATAGTTTATGTATATATATATATAATATATGTATGTATATATGTATCTATATATGTATCTATATATATGTATCTATGTATCTATATATGTATCTATATATATATATATATATATATTATATATATATATATATATATATGTATGTATATATATATATATATATATATATATATATATATATATATATATATATATATATATATATATATATATATATATGTATGTATAAGTATGTATATACATATCTATATATGTATCTATATCTGTATCTATATCTGTATCTATATCTGTATATATATATATATATATATATATATATATATATATATATATATAAAGACTCACTTAAGTTTTACAATATTTACACGCGCAAGCACAACTACACACATATCTTATGTTGTAATAAAACTACTCGATATATTTGCTATCTTTTATTGTAAATATCATTAGTCATTTAGTTATAAAACTTTTTTTAACAGAGTGATTGTCACCTTTCATTTCTGCGCTAATAAATTCCTGATTTGTAGTAAAATATTCCATTATTATTATGACATCTGATTCCGACATATGGAAGAAGAGGCTAATGTTATCTGAATCACACATTGTAATAAATTCATTCCGATAGTATATAAAAATGCCATACAAAAAAAGCAAATTTATATTTAAACGGTACAAAGTAAATTTTTGACTCTCAGTATATTTTTAAATGTGAAGATGTATAGTTTTTTATAATTTTTTTTTCAATTGAGCTGAATGTTTTATTGACAGAAACATTTTTTCCTAAATTAATATTTTTTTTAGTTGTTCGAAAATTAATTTTCGATGATTTTAGTTAAAAAGCCCAGAAGCCAAAATAATTTAGTAATTGCCAGCCATATCGTAATTCTTTTTTTTTTCTAATTTAACTTACCTGTACCTTTTCATGTACTGATTTTAGAGAAACCAATTATTAATAATTTCAGGTTCATTACCTTCTGAAACTGAAGCAGACCAACATCTTCAAGCCTCAACAATGGAAGTGACCTATCAGGCGTCAAGTCCTGATGAGGTAGCTTTGGTGCAGTGGACACAAGAAGTTGGCCTAACACTTTTTCGTAGAGACAAAAATTCAATGCTTTTAAAGGCACCTGATAATCGCCTCATGAGCTATGCTATTCTTCAGATTTTTCCGTTTACTAGCGAAACTAAGAGAATGGGTATAATTGTAAAGGTAAAATGTTTTTACATTATCAAATAAGTCGCTGAACGCATTATAGTATAATTCGAAAACCAGTAACTAAAAATAATAATAGAGATATGCGAAAGATGAAACCTTTTAAAGTAATGCTTTTTTATAACCTATATTTTAGTCTGCTCTTTTGGTGTCTAAATGCATACATTATTTCTTTCGGTAACTCAGGAAGAGCTAACATAAAATCCGCTGCGCTAAAAACTCAACTTTATAGCTCATATAAAAGCCGTTTTTTTAAAACAATCATACCAACACACGCTTTCCTTTTCGCTTGAAAATAACATTTCACCCGTTAAGGGAGGTATTTTAAAAATCAAGAATTTTAAAAACTAATTCTTTTGAAGAGATATTGTAAAAAAAGTAAAAAACAAGAATGTAGAGTAGTATATTGACTGAAAATATTATCATAAAAACAGGGCGGGCATACTCTTCATACTTTGGGAGCCTTGGTGTAATCAATATAAATTGGGGGTTTGAATTTTTTGA
Source organism: Kuschelorhynchus macadamiae (assembly GCA_030620095.1). Classification (NCBI taxonomy): domain Eukaryota; kingdom Metazoa; phylum Arthropoda; class Insecta; order Coleoptera; family Curculionidae; genus Kuschelorhynchus; species Kuschelorhynchus macadamiae. Next base: position 294,443 of record JAUTXW010002001.1, read on the forward strand.
AGGTTTGGTGGAGGTGGGAACTCTGGTTAGGTTTTTATGATAGCAGAAGGGCGTTTCCCATCTAGGGTACTTTGTGGAGGCTGCGGAGTAACTGTTGTTACACTGAGTGCCAAGTCTAGTCGTCTTTATCGAATTACGGTCGCTTTTTATAAATCAATTTTTTACCGTTTAAAATTAAGTTAGCTGTGAAGTCATTTTGGAGTTTGTTAATAGTCTGGGTTACATACATTTAGAAAAAAAATTTAGTCTGGTGCGATTTTGCCACTATCGCTCCATCGAAATGTTATTTATCGTTCTGTGGTTTGAGTAAAAACCTCAACTCTGTTCATCACTATCCAATCCTGCAAGCCTCATGTTCTCTTCTTAACTGAAACCGAAATAAACGGTAAAAATGCAACCAGTCATCTTTTCTTTTCTGGCTATGAACCTCTTCTATCAATCCGCCTGAACGGTGGCATTTTCGCTTACGTTCCTAAAATCTTAAAATCATACTACTACTACCTAATAGACTACGTAGGCCGAAGCCCTAAGTACTAGGCACCATAGTTACTTTAAGTGAGGACAGAAAAAGTTTATTGATGCGGGATTTAAAGCAGATTAGGAGAAGAGAGAAAGGCATTTGCTGGTAACACCTTCCATAATCGGGACACTCTGGGAATGAAGGAGTGAACAAAGTGCAAGGTCTTTGGTCGTTGCAGTTGGACAGTAAAGAGATTCATGTGAGTCGATGCTTATGTCTACATGACAGGAATGACAATTGAGTGCATAATGGATGCTAATGCATCAGAACAGTATCGGTAGTAATATCTGTAAAACAGTGACAGATCGCCCATAATTTAACGTTGCTCTAATAATGCAATAAAGTATCGCGTTTCTCACTAATTATGGAAAAAGTTTTTATTCTAACAGAAAAGTGAAAGTCTGGCTGAAAGGGATCTTTTTGACCATTACTGATGGGGGTTCATTATGTTGGAAAATAACTTGTTTGAAAAACAAAGTCTAATACGTGCATCTTCATAATACGTACATCTACATAAAATATCGGTGGGAATTAATCTATTTATACCCCCGCAAAATACTCCTAGAAAAAGTGACCACCAAAAAATAATAATTGTGTTTTATGTCGCTATTACGTAAGTATGGTGCTACTTCATGCACTTCTTTCCTCGGGAACTCCGTGGGGAATCCATACACCCTCCGGAATCCTTATTCCTGAGGAAACCCCTTATCTCTGGGGAACATCTATCCCATGAAAACCAACTCGTGCCAAGTACGAGCGCATGCCCCGACCTTTTGATTGTAAAGTCTTTCCTGGTCTGTTTTACCCTACAAGTGCAAAATTAGTGTATTTTATTTTAAAATTTGATTGATTAAATTTTTCTTTTAAGTTTCTTGGTTGTGTCTTGTACTGTACAAGTGCAAATGTGTTCATCGCCTACGTGAACGATATCTTTGTTAACTCTTTCTTGCCAGGGACAAGTGCCTTGCTAAACGACATTTTGACTGTAAAGTCCTTTTGATTTGATTGAATTTTCTTTTTCTTAAGGTCTTTTCGTTATGTGTAAAGTATAAAATTAGTTTTTTTTTTAAATTTGATTGAATTTTTCTTTTTCTTTGTTTCGTTCGTGTCCCAGGCAAGTAGGCATAGAATATTTAATATTATTTTTTTGTCTTTGTTGGTCAAATATATGCAGATTATATGGTCAAGTACGAAAGTGAAAAAGTATTTTTTAAATTTTTACTTTTATCAATTACTGAATTTATTTTTACGTTTTATTAATTATTGCTAGTGTGAATTTTTTGAACAAAAAATTTAAGTTTTACCAATTTTTTCTCTAAAAGAGTTAAATTTGTAGATGAAACTGTAAAAAAATGTAAATTTCGGCGTATATCTTACATATAATGTGTATCAGTATGTACAGTACTTACTAATAAAAAAGGCAACCTAGCATTTCTTTGTTTATCAAACATGTTTGTCAAACTCGTCGCCAAACAAATTTGCAGATTACACGGTCAAGTGATAAATCGAAACAGTGAAAAAATAGTTTTAAAATTTTTACTTTAACAATTACTGAATTCATTTTTATAATCACTACGTTTTCTTTGATAATCGCAATACGTTTTATTTGTTATTTCTATTGTGAATTTTTTGAACAATTCTTAAAAAAACCTTTAACTAGTTTTTCTATAAAAGGTAAATTTTGTGGTTGAAACAGTAAACAAATTTAAATTTGTGCGTATATCTATTATATATAATAAGCATAAGTATGTACAATACTTATTAATAAAATAAGCAACCTAGCATTCCTTTGTTTGTCAATTTGTCAAACAAATTTGCAGATTACACGGTCAAAATTAAAAAAAAAATTTATTTTATCAATTTTGTTTATAGTTTAATGCAAGAAAATTGTATGTTTATGGATGAAGCGAGCATAACTAATGAGGCTATAGGAGAAATTATTGATAACCTGAATCCAAGAAACTCTAGTGGTCATGATAACATTTCTATAAAAATTATTAAAACAGTCAAAATTCAACTAATCCCAATTTTGAAACATCTAATTTATTTATCTTTTAAAACAGGTATTGTTCCTAAAAAAATGAAAATATCTAGAGTTTCGCCAATATATAAAGGAGGAAATAATATTAATCCAAATAATTATAGACCGATATCTGTGTTACCAGTTCTATAAAAAATTCTAGAAAAAGTAATGCACAATAAATTATCAAATTATTTAGAAATTAAAAATTTACTATTGAGTGGTCAATATGGGTTTCGAAAGTCTAGGGATACAGAGACTGCAGTTATTGATATGCTTACTGATATTCAATTAAAAATTGATCAAAATAAAAAATGTATCTTATTCTTAGACTTATGCAAAGCTTTTGACACAATTAATCATAATATTTTATTAAAAAAATTATACAATATTGGAATTCGAGGAAATATCTATTATTGGTTTCAAAATTACTTAAATAGTAGGCAGCAATATGTCCAAATTGGAAATAATATTAGTTCTAGGAAAGAAATATCATGTGGTGTACCTCAGGGTTCAATATTAGGACCTATTTAATTTTTAATATACATACATTCAATTTCAAAATTAAAACTTAATGGAACTATAAAACTATTTGCAGATGATACAACTATTTTTTATTCTGGAAATAATTTTTCAGAAATTAGATACTACATTGCAGAAGATTTAACAATTATATCCAATTGGCTACATTCTCATAAACTAACTTTAAATTTTGAAAAATCTTCTTTTATGTTTATAGCCAATATCATATAAGTAATCAAATGGAACCAATTAAATTCAACCAACAAAATATTAATTATAGGATATGCATTCAATTTTTGGGACTATACATGGATAAAAATTTAAGTTGGCGGAATCATATAGAATACCTTAGAAAAAGTATATCTCCTCTAGTAGGAATTCTATACAAAATTCGTTGTAACATACCTTTAAAATTTATGAAAAATATTTATTTTTCATTAATATATTCAAAATTGCAATATTTGATTTCAGTTTGGGAATCTGCTAATTTAAAAACATTGAAATCTTTATGTTGTTTACAAAATAAAATTATTAAATGTATACATAAACTTCCTTTCCTAGAACCAACAATAAATTTATATACAAAATTTGGCTATTTAGATACCAACCATATTTATAAGTTAAAAACATGCATTTTCATCCATTCAATACTTACAAAAGATAAATCATTCAATATAGATTTAGAAAAAAGACATACTATACATAATCATGACACACGACAAACAGATTTATTAAATACAACTGATATTCGAAGCAATTTTGCAAAAAAAAATCTTTATTATATGGTGGTATATTAATATATAATCAATTACCAACACATTTACGCAGAATAAAAACTTTAATAAAATTTAAAAAGGAAGTTAAAAATTTTTTTATCGAAACGTGATTTATGGAAAAAATAATTTGACTGTGTTAATATTATTTATTTTGTTCTTTCATTATTATTTATTTTGTTATTTAATATTATTCTTAATTGTTAGTTTGTTATAATATTAGTATTGTTAGAATTCCCTGTAATGAACTTATAGAGTTGGTTGGGAATGTTGAAAATAAATAAAACAAAAAATTGTTGAATTTATTTGTATAATAAAAATACGTTTTGTTTGTTATTGCAAGTGTGAATTTTTTGAGTAATTTTTAACAAAATGTAAGTTTAACCAATGTTTGTATGTAAATTTGGGCGTGTATATTTTAAATAATGAGTATCAGTATGTATGAACAAAAGAGAGGGTAATTTCCCTAATCTTCTTTGGTTGAGGTTATTTCCCTTAGATTGTGATTAGACAGAAATGCCTTAAAGTAAAGCGTACTAGTCGAACATTTAAATGAGTACAAAACACTTATCGAATTGATACTAGTTTGTTTTAATTTGTAATAACTATATATACAAATCAAAGTAATCACAACAAAATGCAAACAAGGATATTGTCTGCGGTTATGATGAACTGCCAACCAAGCTTGTAAAATTAATTTTGCCACGGATAGTTTGGTCTAATTTAATTCTGGTAAATAATGTTTAAGTAAAAAATATCAAATTTTAAATATGCAATTTTTAAGAATATATATATATATATATATATATATATATATATATATATATATATATATATATATATATATATATATATATATATATATATATATATATATATATATATATATATATATATATATATATATATATATATATATATATATATATATATATATATATAGGCATATATAACTGTTTCCAGAGCGTTGATGCGATAGCAGCTTTCCGGACTCGGCAAGGGGATGCCTTGTGCGTTGTTTACAGATGTTGGTGAACAGATAAAGGTATTTTCTGGTATTTAAATACATGGTTTGAACTCCTCGTTCGTTTGCTCGAACTATTGCTGTTTGCTGTAGTCCACAGCTAATATGTCACTAGATATATTAATAGTATCGTAACTGCTTTTATAAGAGTATATTCTGAAATATCTTCAATTATAAAGAAGCTGGCTATATATGTGGACAATTTCGTTCGGCACATTGTGTTTTGTCTCGTGGATAAATGGAATTTCTTAGGTTAATTATCTTGCTTTAGACTTATTGTTTGTTTTGCATGACGCGTCGAGCACCACTCTAAGTTTCGTTTTGTCCAAGTAGTCATTACTGAAGTGATTGCATGGGACAGTATTTCTACATTTAGCTCTTGGATCGTTTCCCATTGTTCTTGCAGTTCTTTTACTACACTTCCTATGATGATGAGTATATCTGCCCTCAGATGTTCTAGAATGTTGAGGCGTGCGCGGGTCAGGTCCTGGACAAGCATGTTTTTTGGTTTAATCTAATGTCTAGTACTTCTGGTCTTAATTCAGTAATTTCTTCAGATTTCTTGCAATCTCGAAGATACTTTTTTGTTACTTTATTTCCCATATCTTGTCGATGGATTGGTTGCGGGCTGCGATGTAGCTCCGTGTTTCTATGGACGATGTGTCTTTTTTGTAGTTGGCTAGTAACTGTGCAAGTTCTGTTCCTATTTTTTTTGTTCCAGGGCGAGTTTGTTGATGTCGTCCATAGCTGTTGAATCGATTTTTTTCGGCTGCTTGTACGGTGTGTATGGAACTCCTCTAAGGTCTGGTTAGCGTCTTTTTAGGGGTTGTATTGGCGGCCTCTGGCCATATGATATAGTTCTTCTAGGGGCTGGTTAGATGCTCTTCTGGTGGCTGGTATAACGGCAACTAATAACCGAAAAAAGATTTGTTTCTCTAGGAGCTTCGTAACACTTCTTTAGGGGCTTGTATGGCGGTATCTGAATGGACGAAAGATTTGTTTCTCTAGGAGCTTCGTGTTACTGCTCTACGGCTGGCATGGCGGCGACTGAATGGCCGAAAGATTTGTTCTTCTAGGAGCTTCGTGTTGCTTTTCTAGAATTTGGTATGGCGGCGCCGTCCGAATGGCCGTAATATTTGTTCCTCTATGAACTTCGTATGGCGGTGTCTGAATTATAAAATCTATGAGCTAAACTTACTTGTAAAATGAGTACAGTTAAAATTGGTACATTATTAAAAACTTTTTGGATCCTAGCAATTAACATAAATTATTTAAAATGCACATATAAGATAAGTGATTATTATTAGTATACAAAATAACACCAAACGTCTTGTTGACAGTTAAATGAGGTGATGACACAGAAGACAATGAAAATTGTACAATTCAGGAGACATATGTCATTTGTAAAATTTTTGGTATTTAATATTCACCTTTGACAATGGTTGTGTAAGAAATAACTTTAATTTTAGAATAAGGTAAGAAATATATATATATATATATATATATATATATATATATATATATATATATAAAACGAAAAATTTAGTTCCTTTAATTTAAGTTGACATCGACAATGGTATTACTAATGTCAATTATACCCTTCTATATTTAAAATTATCCTGTTTGTTTGTGTTGAAATTTTTTTACAAATCATAGTTAATGACATGTAATTTAAGTTCAGAATATTTTATTACTCAAAGAAACTCACATGGCTCTTGTCAGAATGCTGAATATACTTGAGAAGTTCTTAAGTTAATAGTTTTGTTTTTAGTTGCCCAAAAGAGAAGAAATTTTAATATTAATACAAAAAAGTTGAATTTGTTATTTTAGAAAGAATCCTCTATGTCTATTATAGTCACCGAATACAACAATAAAATTGTACAAATTAATATAGGTGAAAACATAGAGGATTCTTTATCATATTAAATTTAGAATAAAAGAAAAAGGAAGGAAAAAAAAGGTAAGATAGGAATATAGGTAAATAGGTAAAGCCTGAAACAAAATGGCGAATATAAGTCCACATTTTTTAACACACAAGAATGGAATTTTTGCAATAATCAATGGAATAAAGAACTTACCAGATGTTATAGCTTATGAAAGCATTTATCCGTCACTGATTAGAGATTTTATCGGATAAAATCCAGCATCTAGGCTGACTAAGTTAAAATATTAACTAAAATCCAATAGAGAATTATCTCATGTTGCTTTCAACCTTGAAGTTTTGCTAAAGAGACCTAAAATGGCTATCCCATTCGGTTTTATTCACTCGAACTTGACAAAAAACACCCTGCGTATGTCACTCCGAAACATGGCACCAATACAAAATTATTTCTTAGTAGTAAAGATTTTTAATGACAACAAAACCAATAAATGGATAGGATTTAAACACTATGAATTATTCCCAATACCAAAATCCACCTAACATACCTCAAAAGAAATCAATTAGAAACCATATAGTATATTACTCAAATTATTAAGATTATGTATGAAATAATTTTCAGATGCAGCGGTTATTATCCAAACTAGAATATTCTCTTGCCGGTATTTCCTGCCATGCGGACTTTAGTTGATTTCGGATCGATAAAATAGAACCTTGAACATTCACGCGGTGTCTGATATTAATCCAGGCAAATTGGGGTTTAATGCTATTAATTTAGAAAACGCAGAATAGTTTTAATTTAAATTGATATTTTTGCATTGTAACGAACGAAAAAGTTTGTTACAATATATATTTATATATATATATATATATATATATATATATATATATATATATATATATATATATATATATATATATATATATATATATATATACATATATATGTTTTTTTTTTAATTTTCAACATTCCCAACCAACTGTATAAGTTCATTACAGGGAATCCTAACAATACTAATATTATAACAAACTAACAATTAAGAATAATATTAAATAACAAAATAAACAATAATTAAAGAACAAAATAAATAATATTAACACAGTCAAAATTATTTTTTCTGTAAATCACGTTTCGATAAAAAATGTTTTTTTACTTCCTTTTTAAATTTTATTAAAGTTTTTATTCTGCGTAAATGTGTTGGTAATTTATTATATATTAATATACCACCATATAATAAAGAAAGATTTTTTTGCAAAATTGCTTCGAATATCAGTTGTATTTAATAAATCTGTTTGTCGTCTGTCATGATTTTGTATAGTAGGTCTTTTTTCTAAATCTATATTGGATAATTTATCTTTTGTAAGTATTGAATGGATGAAAATGCATGTTTTTAACTTATAAATATGGTTAGTATCTAAATAGCCATATTTTGTATATAAAGTTATTGTTGGTTCTAGGAAAGAAAGTTTATGTATACATTTAATAATTTTATTTTGTAAACAACATAAAGGTTTCAATGTTTTTAAATTAGCAGATCCCCAAACTGAAATCAAATATTGCAATTTTGAATATATTAATGCAAAATAAATATTTTAATGGTATATTACAACGAATTTTATATAGAATTCCTACTAGAGGAGATATACTTTTTCTAAGGTATTCTATATGATTCGGCCAACTTAAATTTTCATCCATGTATAGTCCCAAAAATTGAATGCATTTACTATAATTAATAAGTTATTGTTGGTTCTAGGAAAGAAAGTTTATGTATACATTTAATAATTTTATTTTGTAAACAACATAAAGGTTTCAATGTTTTTAAATTAACAGATCCCCAAACTGAAATCAAATATTGCAATTTTGAATATATTAATGCAAAATAAATATTTTTCATAAATTTTAATGGTATATTACAACGAATTTTATATAGAATTCCTACTAGAGGAGATATACTTTTTCTAAGGTATTCTATATGATTCGGCCAACTTAAATTTTCATCCATGTATAGTCCCAAAAATTGAATGCCTTTACTATAATTAATATTTTGTTGGTTGAATTTAATTGGTTCCATTTGATTACTTGTATGATTTTTGTTTATAAACATAAAAGATTTTTCAAAATTTAAAGTTAGTTTATGAGATTGTAGCCAATTGGATATAATTGTTAAATCTTCTGCAATGTAGTATCTAATTTCTGAAAAATTATTTCCAACATATAAAATAGTTGTATCATCCGCAAATAGTTTTATAGTTCCATTAAGTTTTAATTTTGAAATTGAATTTATGTATATTAAAAATAAAATAGGTCCTAATATTAAACCCTGAGGTACACCACATGATACTTCTTTCCTAGAACTAATATTATTTCCAATTTGGACATAGTGCTGCCTACTATGTGCAGTCTTTGTATCCCTAGACTTTCGAAACCTGTATTGACCACTAATAGTAAATTTTTAATTTCTAAATAATTTGATAATTTATTGTGTATTACTTTTTCTAGAATTTTTGATAGAACTGGTAATACAGATTTCGGTCTATAATTATTTGGATTAATATTATTTCCTCCTTTATATATTGGCGAAACTCTAGATATTTTCATTTTTTTAAAAGATAAATGAATTTGATGTTTTAAAATTGGAATTAGTTGAATTTTAATAATGAATTTGAATAATTTCTTCTATAGCCACATTAGTTATGCTCGCTTCATCCATAAACATACAATTTTCTTGCATTGGCTCTGCTTCTAATTCGTAGTCTTTTAATTTTTTACATAAATTTTGTGCAATTTTGATAAAATGGTTATTCATTTCTTCACAAATCCCATTTTCTTCTGTTATTTTTGTCCATTAATTAAAAGATATTCAATATTATTTTGTTTTGCTTGTTTCCTGTGAGTGTTTGTTAATAGATAGTTAATATTTTTCCATATACTTTTCTGGTCAAAGGAATTGTTCTTTAAAAAATTTTTGTTTCATTGACCTAATAATTTTTTTTACATATTTATTGTATTCGGTATAAATCTGTGCATGGTGTAAGTTTTCCGGAAATTATAAAAAAAATTTAAATAACATTTGTTATTTAAATTTTTTCTTTATGATTTTTTCTAATTCTGGAGTAAACCAAGGTTTTGTATTTTTTTCTTGTTCTTAAGATTACTTTATGAGAACAGGATTTAAAAACATTTTCCAAATTATCATAGAAATCATCTGCATTTTTTATTGAATTTTTAATTGTGTCTAAATTTCTTAACTTGGTCTTCGATTGTTCTACCTCAAATTTATATATATTTATATGTTCGAATTTACTAGAATTTTTTTTGTTCTAGAGGAATGTCAATAACTTGAATAACATGATAACTTAGTGGACTGGGAATTAACTTTAAATTTATATTATCTTCCAGATTAGTTATAATGTGATCTATTAAACTGTTAGTTTTACCCACTTCAGGTGTTGGGTTATTCACGTTACATAATCAGAAATTATTTGTTCAAAATATCTCAAAAAGTTTAGTTGTAATGTTATTTTTTTGAAGAATGTTAATGTTCATATCTCCACATAAACAAACACTACACGCAATTTCATTAAAATCTTGAATTTTATTTTCCAAGTATTCTAAGAATTTGTCAGTTTTTACAACTGGAGACTTGTAAAAACTGCAAATAATAGTATTCAATATACTTAGTTTCAAAGAAATATATGAATATAATTGTTCTGTTTTCTCTATTACATCAAATTTTAAATTTTCGCTAATAAACATGGCTACTCCACCACCCCTCTTTTCTCTTGATGCAAAAACTGAATTTTAATTTCTAAAATTGTAATACTTTTCTTGATATTTCCGTATCCAAGTTTCTGATATAACAACTACATCTGCCTTTTATATTATATATATATATATATATATATATATATATATATATATATATATATTTTTTTTTATTTAACAATAATGTAAGCAGTTTCTAGTCGTCATTTAATATTCCTGAGTTTCAGTTTTCAAATGTATATTTTTTACATCTGTAGACCACGTCCCGTTCTTCATTGTCACTTGAAATAATTTATGAATCAGGTGATATTATCTACTGGCTATTTTTGACAAAACTCCTTTTGTTTTTAAGATTTAGCATAGTTCAGAAGAGCGTAAAATTGAAGATATTCATCTGACTTTATTTTTAGGATAAAACTACTGGCGAAATTATTTTTTATCTAAAGGGTGCTGATGTAGTTATGACAGCAATTGTTCAGTATACTGACTGGCTAGAAGAAGAAGTAGGAAACATGGCTAGAGATGGACTACGAACTTTGGTCGTTGCAAAGAAGGTGCTTACCGAAGACCAGTATTTGGATTTTGAGGTCAGTACTGCATAAGTAAACTAAATAATTGAATATATTCGTCAAATTGTTGTTATTTCAAACGGTCTAAATGTCGGCAGCGTATTCATAGTTTGTTAATAGAATTTCTTGGGCCTTCCTTCCTCTGGGAGGGATCAGACACTAGAATTTCCCCATGGTCCCAGTATGAGGCACAATTACCCTTCTGGGTTGGTATTGTACTCGGCCGATTCAATCCAATCTTCATGACCAAAAGAAAAATATATATATAAAAAGTGTACCAAAATTAAACAACAAAAAACTACCTGCAGAGTCAAGGATTAAATCTAATTTTTTAAGGATGAAATTATATCCACAGCTAGTGAAATAGGAATGAGCTAAGAAGTATTTTTTTTAACTAGACGGGAAAACAATCCTCACTTATTTTACACGTAAATATAAATATAAGCCAGCTACTACTAATTACTAAAAATTAAAAATACTATTTTTTATGTTTCATGATTTAAAATGTTAAGAGGCAGCTGTGCCTCATTTTGAAGAAATAAAAACATATGCAAAGAAGGTCGAGCAGCACATTTCCTAAGCCTTACTTTATCCCCAAAATATAAGGATACTGGAGGGTGAAAATTCTTGAAACCTTACAAACTAAAAGTATTTTATCCGTTACGTGATCCTTAATTGAAAAATGTTTTTATGGTCATGGGTGCTAAGTACTGTACTTTTGCATCTACATAATGTCCTAATTTTGAATAAAATTTAAATTGTCTACTTTATAAAACTCCCTGCAATTAGACTACTTATACTTACACACATCCTCATAAAGGCATTTAGGATTCACGTGGGGTATAAAATACTTGATTTTTATTTGGCTTTTTATTCTGAACTGGTGTTCACATTTACGAATGATCGCCATTTTCAAATAGATATTTGCAATTTCCCAATATTTTGGAAGTGAATTAGGGCTGGAAAGACCTTTTAAAAGCTGTACCACTTTTTGTATTTATTTTTTCTTTAAAATGGCACCCCGCAAAAATCTTGATATTTTTATTTTCAATCACAAAATATACACAGCATAGGACTATTTAGTTTTTTTGACTATTTAAATATAATTTTCTTCTTCAGTGTATTTTAGCATATACATTTTATAAACTTCAATGAAAAATGCTATAAAAAGGACCGCTGAATGCTTAAGAAAAATCATAATTTAACAAAAACGTAAATTTATTTAGAAGCAGATTGATTTTTTTACTTATATACAGTTTTTAGGTTATGTTTGTTAGAAATCTAACTGAGGTGCCAAAAAAGGGCTTGGGTACAAATTGTACCTTTTTCTAACAAAAATTGTGGCTAATTTATATCGCAACGGAACGTGGGGGAGTTAATATTTATTTTTAGAATCAATTATCCTAACAGCTGATATCAGACAATTTTCGCATCGCACATAGAAATTACAGATTTAATAGACGTCTAGTTTAGAAAGTTTATGAGATAATATAGAGTTTCTTGTAATTTTTCATGGGTATGTTTGTTACTCTTGCTTTAATTTATATTTCACCTTGTTCATTATTCTGTTTTTTGTCTAATCATTTTTCGATTTGAGCATTTGCTGTTCTCATTCGGTTTTTTTGTCCACTTTTAAATGATTTTCTCTACCTTCTCTTTTTTATTTATTCTGACCATGAAAAAAGGGCTGTGTACACGTGCAAATATAATAAAACATGTTTTAAAATTTAAATTTGGCGTTCAACAGCATTTGCATCTAGTTTTCGTTGTATGTAAAAAACTTTTAGTTCATTAACTTTAACCATGTGTGTGTCTATTTTAAACTGTATTGTAATTGATGAGTAGCAATGAGGGTTACAATCGAAGACGCATTGTAATGATTTTATGATGTTAACTGATATTATCCAAAGCTATACCTATGGGATCTCTATTTTTTCTTTTTATTATCATTTTTATGTGTTTTTATTTTTCAGTAAAGTTGTTCTGTGTCCCCTGTAATGTAAAAGTAAAAAAATAATTAAATTATATTGTTCCCTTCCCGCCATATTATAGTAAGCGACAAAAAGTAATTTTACAAAATCAGGTTTTGGTGCATTACATATTCCTAAATCTTAAAACTAAGGTATATTTGTTAGATTTGCATATTTTTTAGACTTCGATAAAGAGTTATAAAATACTTTCTCGTCGTAGCTATTTTACAGGGAAAAATTGCTCAGAAAAATTTGCTTTTGTCGCTTACGATAAACTAGTGGGAAGGGTTCGATATGTGACGTATCAATATACTGCCTGCCTATATTCACCTTCTTTGCTTTAGACTAGTTGAGGTTAAAATCTATTTCGTTTGCTATCGCATGTTTATAATTATATAAATTAATTTAGTAGTTAATTAACCGTTCCCTTAAACTAGATTTCGATCTTTGTTTTAAAATTATTTTCAGTTATAAAAAAAAAGATAAATCAAAATATATTTTTTTTATTTTGCTAACTATTTTGTCCATCTCGAACGTACAGCGTTTACAAAAGAGTGCATAAGTACTACATAATATGATTTTAAAAATATCCTTAAAGGCCTTTTATCTGAAATTTCTATTATAATTAATCATACATTTATTATGAGGGAAGTTTCTGGTAAAAAATAATTTACTGATTTATTCTCCTATATTCCTGCGGTCTTAATTATGTACATTAAATAACTACATAATTAGATAATGCATATTAAATATAATGTATGTAATGTGACATAGAGGAAATTTTAATTTTATCTTTATAATTTTTCTTGATAGAGAATGACGTATTTTATATTGTTTTATTTTCATTTCTCTATTTTTTACAAATGTCAAACTATGTTTTATTATCCATTATCTTTGATCTAAATAATTTCCATATTAATTATTGTTTCAGGTAAGATACAATGCAGCCAGATTATCTACAGTTGACAGAGTAACCCGGGTGGCGCAAGTAGTGGAATCTCTAGAAAGGGAAATGGAACTTTTATGTATAACTGGAGTAGAAGATAAACTACAGGATAATGTTAGGTTAATATTAACAGCATTGCTTATTATGTGCTAGCATATTATATGTTGATCTTCTTTAACATGAATTAATTATACAGTATTTTCTATACTAATTTTCGCGTATATATGGCTTCACGTAGATATAAGTTCGTTGGCCTGGTTTTTAATCCCAGCCAGTTAATAGAATAATGGTGTTTTATTTATTTCTGTTGCAAATCACGTCTTAGTGAGTTATAAACAAACCTTTCGCTTCAAATCAATAAATCTAACGTAAAAAATAAGTAATAAAACACAATATTACTAGAAATTATTTTTAACGCATATTAAAATAGTAACGCAAGAATGAAATAGTAATTGAAACTTTTCAAAGGTCTAAATAACTGGTCACAAACAATAAACATAAGAATATAGTAAAGTGCCACACTAAAATAAAACATATGTATTCTTTTTTACAACATTTGTTTGACGTTTTAACAAGGTACATTAAAAACATACTTTGTTTTTTTGTGAAATAATTGTAACTAGATCCTTGGTTTGAATCTGACGTTTTGCACGTACAGTAACAGCTGATGAGCTGGATACAGTAACAGCTGAATTAACTGGCCGATCGGCTATCGGTTACATTGACGGCATCTGTTCTAGGTAAAGTTTTGAAAAACAGTAAAAAAATCATTAAAAACTCTGGAAAAATTTCATTTCCTGGATGGATTTTCATTTTATGGAGGAAAATAAAAAACATAATTTAATCTTTAAGATTATGTAAATGGCAAAAATCGGTCACTGTCGGTCATGTGACGATCTATCATTTGAAGTATACAACGGTTGAGTCTCGGGCGCCACCCTGATTAACGTGTTAAAGTGCCCACAAACGCAGCTAGTTTTTATACACTGGAGCTAACCTCAATTCGCAAGACAGAGGCAGTATCACTAAAGATAGTAGGGAAGGAAATAGAAATAAAACACCATTGTATTACCTATTCTATATTAGAATAGCCTATCCCCAAAAATAAACTAAATGAAAACCATAATGAGTAAAAGAGAGAAAGGTGAGGTATGCATTAGAGAGAGAGGTAAATACCCTTACATAGTGACAGCGGTCGAGACGATATTAAGGTCGGTTAGTTTATCCTATATACACAAAAAGACAATCTGGTATATAGTATGTGTTTTTTTATATTTAGATCTTTCACTTTTCAATTTACTATAATTATTTTTTAGAAGGTTGAAACCTTTGTGGCATACAGTGACGACGTTTTTTGAAAATTTCTGGTTTATAGGGTAGGGACAAATAGTTTGTGATTTTTTTATTATCTTTTGGTTTTTCGTTATCTGTTATGTTAGAATTATGTTTTTCAATGCTTTGCACAAAAAATATAATTTATTAGTCTTGGTGGATATGAGTCTATTTTAAGCACGTTTTTTTGCATTTTTTTATTTATGTATTTCTAAAGTCAGGGTTGCTCAATTTAACTGCTCTATCGGCAAGGCTCGTTATAACAGCTTTTTTTCTGTGATATAGAGTGATGTGAATTATAGTTAAGGTACCTCCCAGACCACGGCGGTTTTCTATACCTTACAGTCACAATTTTATTTTTTTGTGATGTAACGTAAAACTTTATTTTGTTCTGGTTTTCGATTTCTATAGTGAATTGGAGTTTTTTATGGTAGCTATTAAATATGTTTAAGGTATAGCTGATTATTTGAGGGAATATTTGGGTCTCAAGGTCTTCTAGTACTAATTGGGCAGTTATGCGGGATATATAAAATGAATTTTTAGATTTAAAATAAGTTGATATTAAGGTAACTTTTTTAGCTTCTAAAAAATCATCCAGTGGAATATCTGTATGCATTTTTATTCCCGTTCACTTATTTTTAATTACATTTAGGTCATTATTACATTATTACATCTGTTGGTACGTTTCTGTATGACAGTACATCAATAGAAACTAGAGAAATGAAGGAGGATCCGTATATCTTTTGTTTTTTCTTTAAAGCTTCATGAATCCTTTATGTTATGGTTATTTTCGTTTGTAATATTCGATAAAATATGTTTTTGAAATATTAATAGATAATTGTATACAGAATACTATGGGTCTGAAAGGGATTTCCGATGTATCCTCCCTAAATGATCAACGTTTTTTTTTAAGTGGCCATATAAAAATAGAAAATGTAGACTTTATTTCGTATAATTAAACCTAAATGTAATATTTTTATTAATTCCAATAATTAGTTGAGAGATATTCGAATCTTCGTTAGTGTACTCCAAACATAAACCAATCTACTCTTTTTATGAGTCTATTTAAAAGAAAACCTGTGCTTACAAAAGGCCAATTCAAGAGGCTAACTATTTGTGGAATTAAATTAAAGATAAACCAGGTGACTAGAAGTATATTATCAGAATTTTTTTCAAGAACTGTTACTTATTCCATTCAAATGTGAAGTAAGGAAAAAGTTACAGCTTATTTTTTGTGTAAATATTGAGCATGTGATATTTGTTACTAGAAATATAATTTGCAAATTAAATTAAATTATTATGGTCAATTATTGAATTATATTATTATAATTATATGCGAACAAATTAATTACAATTTCCAATGTAATGGGTATAGGGTATTATATATGAAAATATTTTTATTCTTTGGAGATTTTGATTTTGAAGAGTTTTATACGTCGTCGACTTAAAATAAAAGTGGAAATATTGTTTGAAAATAATTTTTCTGTACGTTTTCGGGTAAACCGGAAGTATCCAAACTGTCACATTAAATAAAACAAACAACATTTATTTATAATATTCATTTGTATTTATTTTCAATTGTTTTTTTTTCTTGAAAACTTAATTGACATTGGGTATAATATTTATTTTATAGTTAGACTTTCATGTAGAATTAAAAAATTAAACAATATACAGGGTGTTCAAGTAAAATATTAATGTTAGCATTTCCGGCTAAATCGGCAACTACATTCAATGGTTTTTTAGTAAAAATGGATATATATATATATATATATATATATATATATATATATATATATGTGTATATATATAAATATAAATATAAGCACAATAAAATAGTTTGTTTTGAATGGACATAAGGAAAAAAAAATAATTTGGTGAGACCTTTGGCTAGACAAGGTTGATATAAATAGCAATAAAAATAAATAATTAAGTTAATTTTATTAAGTGGTATCTTCGCAATAATCTTTGACATTTTAAAACAAAAACAGCATCTTTACAATTATATTTTGTCATGTCATTTGTCGACGTCAGTTTTTAAATTTTAACTCGATTAATATTTTTAGAACGACCTTAGAAGTACTCAAAAATGCTGGAATTAGGATATGGATGCTTACTGGTGATAAATTGGAGACTGCAACATGCATTGCTAAGAGTTCCAGATTAGTCTCAAGAACACAAGGTAAATATACTTTATAGTGTGTTGCTATTAAGTAGATTGAAAAGTACGCAGAGATTTTGAAATATGCAATTTCTCAAACAGGAAATGTTATTTACTTCTGTTTGATTTGCGTAAGTCAATTTATACTTGATACATGAAAAATACCAGGCTATGAAAACACTAAATCTTGGAATAAGACCGTGTCAAATTGGAATTAACATCCGGCCTTAAGCCTTTGGTTGCTCAAGGCATCGCTACGCGGGTCCGTGATTGTAAAATTGAAAAGAAATGAAATACATTGTATTTCTTGTAATTTGTATTATTGAAATGCGAGGTAGGAAAGCATTTCATCTTATCCTACATCGCAAAAAATATTCTTGTAATTTTTTTTTGGTTTGATCATAATTTTTTGGAATTCAGAGATCCTCGCGAATCTATTTGTTGGATATTTCGCATTAGGTTTTACGTTAGAACTTTATAAATGAAAATTACTACTGAGACTATTTCTAATTTGTTCAATTTTCAAACGTGTTTCAGTTCAATAGCAAGATTTATTTACTTACCTTTTTAGCTTTGGTTTTCGATAGGTTGTGTGTGAGTGGACAGCCGATATGTATAAGTACAGTTGTCTGTTTTTTGTTTCCTGGTAATAACTGTATCTGGACTATTTTAGTCCATTGTTTGATCCGTAATCATTGGTATATCAGTATAGAAGACCTAATATTTTAATTATTTTAAGACCCATCAGTCGTGAAAAACATCTTTTGATTACAGTCTGCCAAACCTGGCATTCCATGAGTCCTCGTTAAGACCAACCTTGCTTATATCTGTGAATAACAACAAATATTTAGAAATAAGAAATTAAAATTATATTTGCAGGTTCTTGTTGTCATCGTCTGGCTCACTAGAACCGTTTTAAAAGCTTATCTGAGGATCATATCCTGTATATTTTCGTTCGATAAGTAGCCGTCGCATAACCGAGCCACTCTGGTTCGTAGAGCACCCGCCGGACGGTTCCCAAGAAGACTACTTTACTAGGAGCGGATTTTCTGGACCGCCCTAGTCGGACCATCATTGGACCGACCTTACCGGTTAACCCTGTGTATATAGATTCTCTTTTTATCAAAATTAGGTTAAATTAATAAAAAAAAATCAAGTAGAAGCCTATGTTGTCAAAACCAACTATGATGCCGTTATGTATGCGACAAATATAACGTGTACGAAGATAATTCATTTTCCCGTACACCTTTCACAGGTATAGTTTCACCGATGACTCTTTCCAAGACATAATTCTTGTAGGGATTAAGTAGTTATCACGTCAAATTTAACGATGATGTATGTCGAACCAGTATCCAATACCATTTCATATTACCGAACGCAAACCTAGATCCATTCGGCAGTCAAGTTACTTTAATTGTTATTGCTGTTGGTGGGGCTTGGTAGCACCTAGCCAGCTTTGTTTTCAGAAACTAAAAGGTGATTAAAAAAACATCTTTTTCCAATTTTCCTGAAGTTTTTTGAAAAAAAAATTGAAATCAATTTTTTGAAAATAAATATTATCATAACCTTAATTTTTTAAATTGAAAGGCACATTCATTTATAGCTCATTGTTTTCTGATTACAACGATATAAAATACATATACCTTTTCTTCAGTCGTTTCGCAGTTATTAAGGAAAGTCAATCATGTTATTTTAAAATAACTCATATTAACGTCATTGAACATCTTAGTAGGTCATGGTTCCCTACAGTGACATTGAATTAATGAGGAACTTGAAAATTTTTACTCCTAAAAGGGAAGTATTGTAATCGTAAAAATCACCCTCCGAGATTTTTTCAGATCTTTACGTTTCAGGGTCCCTAGATGCCGAAAAGCATGTTTTCTCAATTCCATCGGTGTGTCTGTCAATCTGTCGGTCTGTCTGTTTGCGGCATAGCTAAAAAACTACCTGATCGACTTTTTTCGATCGACGATTTTGGCCAAAAATTAAAGGTCATCTGGGGATGACCTGGTAACATTTTGGTAAAAATCCAATATGGCAAAACAAAATGTGAAATGTTCAAAAAGTTATTACTAAAAAGCTACTTATCCAATTTATCTCAGACTTTGCACAAAAATCAAGTATTATGTAGAAATCAATGGTAAAATTTTGGTACCAAGATGGCGGAACAAAATATTTAAAAAATCATTTCAAATTATGTGTTATTACTAATTGTAGTATAGAGATGCCCTACTGTGGAACTAATTCAAGATAGTGGAACATAATGGCAGCCAAATAAAATATTTGTAATCGTGAAAAAAATAAATATATATATATATATATATATATATATATATATATATATATATATATATATATATAATAAATATACATATTTTCAGGTATTAGCGTCTATAGATGCTACGAAATATGTTTTACCAATTCCGTCGGTCTGTTTGTCAGTTCACGGCATAGCTAAAAACTACTCATCAGATTAACTTTTCAAATTTCAGTCAGAAATTAAGGGTCATATGGGGATGACCTGGTTATGGTAAAAATCCAATTTGGCGGAGCAATGTGAAACGTGAAAAAAATTAATACTAAAAAACTAATTATCTAATTTCCCCAAATATTGTACAAAACTCAAGTGGTACATAGGAATCAACTGGTAACATTTTGGTATGAATATAAGATAGCATAACAAAATGGCGGCTTAATAAAATATTTAAGGAATTGGCTTGAAAACAGGGGCGTAGCGTGCATGGATGCGGGTGATGCGTCGCATCCCTTTAAGAAACACAGAAGGTGTTTTTTTATCCCTATCAAACATGTTTACTTACCAACATGTTTTTTTATAATTTACATCGGATACGTTCGGGTAAACACGCACTCTAATCCTCCGATATCGTTGAACTTCTACATAACTATTGCTGCCAGTACACCTTGCAAAGTGATGTGACTGTCGATGTTACATCAAGCCGCCCGCTTGGCATACAGTATACATATTCCGCTCGGGACCTCACTGGAAGCCAGCCGTTGACCACGCGGATTTTTGCTGCTCGTGGATGCGATTGCTTAAACACATCTCGGCGTATACAGGCTTTGTACATTGAAGGCGCCTGGCTAGAGTTTGCGTTTGTCAGATTCATTTAAGGGACCGTAATAAATGGGCTAAACGCAATCTAAATAGAAGAATTGAGCTTCATATTAAAAATTAATGGTTTCGTTTTAAAATGTAATGATTATTTTATATTACCACTATATTTTTTTTTATTTCCTGGACATTCTTAAGTTTTATAGCATCCCTATTTCGTTTCTTTACGTTACGCCTGAAAGCATTAAACGTGGTAAAGTAGTGGTATGAATTCAAGATGGCGGCCAAATAATTTTTACTTCTCTCGTCAAAGGGAAGTATTGTTATCGTAAAAAAATCAACCTCCGAGATTTTTTTCAGATCTTTACATTTCAGGGTCCGTAGATACTCGAATAGCTTAAAAAAGATCATATGGGGGATGACTTGGTAACATTTTGGTAAAAGTCTCGGAACAAGATGGTGGCCTGGTGAAACTCTAAAAAGTTATTACTAAAAAAACTAATTTTCCAATTTCCTAAAAAATCAAATTTTACATAGGAATGAACTGGTAACATATAGAGATTGTCGCCGGGTGGAAGCAATGGGGGTCATTATAGCAGTACCACCTGGTGAAAACCCCTTTAAGAGAGGAGTATTACGACGGTTATCTTTACATAGTTTTAGTAATGATGATAGGGGCGGACAGGGGTTACACTCTTCACTTTTGCTCTTGCGATTCATTCCTCCAAATAAATTAGCTTTTCGAGAAATTTATTATTTATTTTTAAGGTAACAAATCTAAAAGGAGATGTCAAGATG
Source organism: Kuschelorhynchus macadamiae (assembly GCA_030620095.1). Classification (NCBI taxonomy): domain Eukaryota; kingdom Metazoa; phylum Arthropoda; class Insecta; order Coleoptera; family Curculionidae; genus Kuschelorhynchus; species Kuschelorhynchus macadamiae. The sequence goes on from JAUTXW010002001.1 coordinate 315,793, forward strand.
CTCTCATGTCATCATCATGACATGCTACCTACAAACAACCTGAGAAAGGTAATAGGTAGGGAGTGTTCGCTCTGCGACAAGCTTAACTGGTAAAGTTGTGGTGCGAATTCAAGATGGCGAAACAAAATGGCGGCCAAATATTTTTTAAAAATTCTACGTAAAAAAATCTTATTCAATTGACTTCAAATTTTGCGAAAAAATTAAATATGATAGGGATGAACTGGTACGAAGTCAACATGACGTAACAAAATGGTGATGTGTATCAATGTAAAAACTACTTATTGAATTTATTTTAAATTATTCCCAAAAATCAAGTGTGGCATAGGTAGAAACTGGTAAAATACTGTGTTACTAAATGACTATGAACTGAACTAAATTGGGTCACACTTCACTATTCTTAATAATAGGAAAGATTTATAACGAGGGTAGTTCCGGGTAAAGGATATTTCTCGATTTATTCTATTCTACATATTTGTCCATATAGAAACAGCACATAACAAAATATCAGCCCCCAAATCGCAATATTTAATTTCCAATAAAGAATTAAAGTGACAGCAAGATATTCATTTTAAACGACATGACTCGCTTACATCCGGTCACAGTCAACGACCGCGAGTTGCAAAAATGATTTTAATTATGTAATTTTCAGTTAGTTACATCAAATAAAATTTAATTTTTTTTGTGAACTGTGGTTTTTTTAATTATAATAAATTACGTTTTTGAATAATATTTTGTTTTTTCAAATTTAATTTTTGTGTAAGTTCCCTATTGTTTCAATAACAAGGGCTATTTCGTGGATTGACTCGTCGAAAATTTCTAATGATCAATGAAAGCAAGCAAGAAAATAATATTTTATTGACATAAGACAGTATCGCATTTAATACGATAACAGATTTTATAGAAAATTTAACTTACGACTTACAACTAGTTTTCCTTCATTTTCTATACACTTAGTGTATACCCTTCTTACACGCTCAGGGAGTATTTCTAAAATATTAGGGCTGTTTCAAGCTCATTCACCGCGCTCCCTATTCTTAGCTCCTCAATATCATAGAAGGGATTTTTATAAACTAAAGAAAAACAAGTCTATCACAGTTAAATCGAGGCATTCATTATAGCGAGCACTCAGAAAATGTCTTCCAACATTGACGTTATTGTTGTAGGAGGTGTCCCACCTTGTTGCCAAATAACGTTTTTATACACGTCCAAGGTAAATCCTCGAGCATAACATCAATATTGTTTTTTTTTAAAGAAATTTAACTATTTTTCACCCGATAAAGCGCCATCATATATTATGGGATCTAATACATAGTTTTCGACCACATCGCACGCATCGACCACGTCTTCCTTGATATTGAATTTCTTCAATCTGTCTTGAGTTTTGATTTAATCAAAAATGCGTGTTACCCCTGTAACATCCCCTGTTCATTGAAAACGACGATTCATCGGTCCACAATATGCGATGTATGAAATTTTCGTCCAGTTGATTCCTTGGATTATTGTTCTACAGAACTCAAAACGTTTATTGAAGTCATGTTCTCTTAATCTTTGAATCCTTTTGAATGTGTAAGGGTGTTATTTATATTTTCTTAAAACTTTCTTAATGAACCCTATACTAACCCGTATCTATCTAAATCCCTGATTGGTTTACTTGGGAAGGCAACGAAAAATGCTAATATCTCTGTCTCCATTTCTTCGGTCCATTTCCCTGGTCTGATCAATTTTTCTTTTCGCAATGGAACCAGTAGCTGCAACTCTTTTAAACAAGCGTTGGAAAGTAAAACAAGAAGAAATCCGTCGATCTGGAAATCTCGCCTGTATTATTTTATTGCTGCGATAGGACTTTTGATTTTTCTTTATAATCATAAACATACAAGCAAGGAGAGACACAACCTTTCATTCATAAATATCCGTTTGTTGTGTATCAATCATTGCCCATGTGTCAGACAAAGACATATGAGAGAAAGAACGTCAAAATTCCGACTTCAAGCATCGCTGTGGAAGATTTCCGACCAAAGAATTTTTCGAGCCAGCGGCGGCTCGTTTTTGGGAAAGAATTAAATTCAACTTCAACATGTTTTGTATTAAAATACTTTATTATGCTTATGTTTATTTAATAGTACTACTCATTCTATAATAAAACCATGATGGAGTAAATCCGAATATTTACACGCGAACGCCGCGTCAGACATTGGTTGAGTTTAAATTTCTAAAGCAGCAAAAACAGAAAAAAATCGGTAAATTTCCTTTACCTGAAACTTCCCTTCTTATGAATCTTTGTGTGTAACCAAATTTAGTTCCGCACCTAGTCATTTAGTATACTGCCTTTTCCATTTTTATTGCGCGTAATTTTGTTCCACCATATGGGAATCGTGCCAATATTTTACCAGTTCTACCTACACGACACTTGTATTTTGGGCATGATTTAAAATAAATTGATTTTTTACTTCCCATGTAAAAGAGAAGTATTGCAATCGTGAAAAAATCACCCTCCTAGATTTTTTCAGATCTTTACGTTTCAGGGTCCCTAAATGCCGAAAAACATGTTTTGTTAATTCCGCCGGTCTGTCTGGCGATCTATCTGCTCGGGGCATAATGAAAGAACTACTTAACCGAATGACTTCAAATTTTGGTCAAAATGGGATCATATGGAGATACGTGATAACATTTTGGTAAAAATCCAATATGGCACACCAAAATGGCGGCCTAGTGAAATGTTAAAACAATTATTAATAAAGAAATACTCACTCAATTGATCTAAAATTTTGCACAAAAATCAAGTATTAGGTAGGAATCAACTGGTAAAATTTTGGTACGAATCCAAAATGGCGGCTTAATAAAATATTTAAAAATTCAGCCTGAAAATGTCAAAAAAAAATGGTAGCCTAGTGAAATGTTAAAAAAATTATTACTAAAAAACTACTTATTATCCAATTTATCTAAAATTTTGCACAAAAATCAAACATTATGTAGAAATCAACTGGTAAAATTTTTGGTATGAATCCAAAATGGCGGCTTAATAAAATGTTTAAAAATTCAGCCTGAAGAAACTATTTAATAGACTCATTTCAAATTGTGGTATACAGAAGAACTAGTAAAACTGTGGTACTAATTGAAGATGGCGGAGGAAAATGGCGGCCAAATAAAATATACATAATCGTGAAAAAAATCACCCTCTAAGATTTTATATAGGTTTTAGCGTCCCTAGAGGCCAAAAAAATATTTTTATGTTTGTCAGTTCGCGGCATAGCTTAAAAACTACTCATCAGAACGACTTCAAATTTTAGTCAAAAGTGAAGGGTCATATGGGTATATTTTTACATTTGCATAAAAAACAGTTTTACGTAGGAATAAACAGATAACATATTGGTATGATTATAAGATAGCAAAACAAAATGGCGACCTAATAAAATATTAAAAAAAAATCGGCCTTGAAAACTGCTCATTAAATTCATTTCAAATTCAACATGATGTAACAAAATGTCGGTGTGTGTCAATGTAAAAAATACTTATTGATTTTTAAATTTAATTATGCTCAAAAATCAAGTGTGACATAGGTAGAAGTCGCTAAAATATTGATAGGAATGGAATATGATGGAACAAAATGGCGCTCAATAAAAATGTTTAAAGAGATAGTATATATGTGTTATTAAATGTACTATGTGCTGAACTAAATTGTTTCACAATTCACTATTTCTAATAAAAGGAAGGACTACGATAACGAGGGAAGTTCCGGGTAAAGTAAATTTGCCGATTTTTATACACTGATTTTTTAAGACCGCAATTTTGTATCGTCATTTTCAATTCATACCAGTTAATCCCTGTATCATATTCAATTTTGCTGCAGGATAATAAGTCAATTGAATAATAAGATTTTTAACATTGATTTTGGCCGCCGTTTTGTTTCTCCGTCTTGAATTCGTACCACAATTTTATCAGTTAATCTCTATATCAACCTTAAGATATGCCCAAAACTTAAAACTTATCTAATAGGTAGTTGTTTAGACTAATTTTGTAAAATAATTTATTAGGCCGCCATTTTGTTTTGCTTTCTTGGATTCATACCAAAATATTTCAGGTTGATTCCTTGGTTTTTGTGCAAAATTTGAGATTAACTGGATAATTTGTTTATCATTTCACAAGGCTGTCATTTTGTATCGTCATATTGGATTTTTACTAAAATAATTCCAGGTTTTCCCCATATAACTCTTAATTTTTGATCAAAATTTGAAGTCAATCGGGTAAGTAGTTCTTAGCTACACCGCGAAGTAACAGACGGACCAACAGAGACACAAATGGAATTGAGAAAATATTGTTTTGACATCTAGGTACGCTAAAACTTAAATATATGTAAAATCTGCAATTTTTTTACATATTTTTGAGTTCATTCAAGCTAAATTCTCCTAAAACGGTATTTCTGGTAAGCACCTTGTATAATTTACCTTAGACTTATAGAAAGATAAAATTAAAATTATTTGAAATAATATAGTAATTTTTAGCTTAAAATATTAATAAAGCATATAATTAGTTGCAAATAACAAACAAATAAAACATGCCATTACCCTAGATTTCGGCACTTCTTCCTTTACCTTAGAATTAGAGAAAAATGAATTTTGCTTTAAAATTATTGGAAATAATATAGTAATTCTTAGCTTAAAATATTAATAAAACAAATAATTAGTTGCAATTAACAAATAAAACATGCCATTACAATAGATTTCGGCAGTTCTTGAAAATATACCACCAACAGCACCCTAAATTCTAAAATATCACAACAAAACTTATATATATATATATATATATATATATATATATATATATATATATATATCTCTGTCAGGTATTATTTTTAATTTATATCAGGTAAATTTGTTATTAAAAGGATTCACGAAATTAGGGCATTAAAAACTGTGTAGATTTTTTCATCTTACTGAAATATACTATTTTCAAAACGAATCTCTTAGCCTAATGAAATGCTGGTATTTAGTAAATGTACTATGGGCCTACATGGGGTACATTTTATCAAAAAGCTTAACAGTTGTATCTTTGTATCTACTAACATAGGTATTATAATTGTGCAACAAAGGACTTGTGAAGAATAATAATTTCTCACCATTTGCATTTAATTTCATTTCTCAAATATGCCGAATAAACTTGTGCGCGACGTTGCCACTGTTGGCTTAAAATTTTATGTCGTAATAAAAAATTTGTGCTTTAAAATTAGCTAGAAATGAATATATCTTTTAAACGGCTGTTTGAAGGTGTGGTAGCTACTGGTTCCTCAGCGAAAAAAAAATAATCAAACCAAGTTTTTCTACTGAACCAGGAAATAGAGATAGTATTAGTATAAGGACTTGTGAGTTAGTATAGGGTTGATTGAATAAGGGTACCTTAATAAATTTAAAAAGGTACAAAAATTGAAAGAAAATTACTTTAATAAACATTTTGTGCTCTGTAGTTTTGAAATGAACTAATGATTATATCCTGGTTGCGATCCGGAATTGACCTCACGAAAATAGCTATTAATATTGAAACTATTATTGATATGTCACTTTAGCGATCCGCGGCGTAGATTTTCTTTTCAATAATATGATCGATTTTCATTAATAACTAAAAAACGACTGAAGTAAAGGTATCAACGATATAAAATATCAAAATAAGCCATAAATGAATGTGCCTTTCAATTTAAAAAAAATTAAGTTATAATATATCGCAAAAAAACACAACAAAACTTTAGGAAAATTGAAAAAATGCTTTTTTTAATCACATTTCTCTCTTTAAAAATAAAGACGATACGGCCGCTTGAAATGGTTGCAAAACAAAATGAACATACTGTACGTGCCCCTCTTTTTACATTTTCATTACAACGGATGCCATTTCTTTGTCGGAAAGTTAAAATTTTGTAATTTTTTAGTTGCTTTACAAGAGTTCCTCGAAATTCTTTCAAAATGTCTTCTATATCTTCAATGGTAGAGCATGAGTCTAATGCATGGTTTATTCTTCGAAGTTTCTTTTGACTCCTAGTTGTTTGCTTTGCTGTTTCAAACTGAAGGATATATGCAAGAGCTTCTAAGATATTCTTAGATATTCCTTGGTCAAGTCATTCTTAGCGCCTGGTTGGTATCAGGACCACGAAGCCTTCAGTAAAACTGCTAACTACCAATTTATAATTTCTTTATGGTTGGATGCATAAGTCAAGTTAGTTATCTACTCACTCTTGAAGATTTTCATTACATATTTGCCTCCTACACTCAAGTTGCGCTTTATACACTTGCTGCAGATGTTTTTCGTCATACCACAATTCTAAGTGACATACTAATGCTCCAACGTCATTCTGCTTATTTTCAGTATGTTCCTTAACACCCCTATAGCTTCAGCCCGCAGGGAACAAACCAGTCTTCTGGTGGAATCCCAGTTATTTCCAGTTGCGTACCTTCAAGCGTAAGTGGTTTCAATACCAAGGAATAACGTCGGGTTTTAGTCAACATTTGTTGCTTAAGTTGTAAGCTTTGCCCATCTTGTTGAATTTGTTCTTGAACGTCTGGGACATTTTTTGGACTTTCTTTTCCATTTGACTTATTTCTTCTCTTACGCCTTCTTTCTTTATTGTCAATTCCAGCAATGTTATTCTAGTTACTTCTTTTAGGCAGTTAAAACGGTGTTAGACTCATATGTAAAGTGTGTGGTTGTTTTTGATTTTAAAATACAGTGGCTGTTTATATTTTAGGTTTGATGATGACCGGACGGTCGAAATACGTATAACGTTTTAAATATTGTTTTTTAAAGAATAGTTATCTGACAGACCGAGACTAGTGTTTTTTGCTTTTTAGTCTTATAATTAGGTCTCTTGGAGAAAAATGGACGAGTTCTTTGAATTTCCTAATATGTTGAAAACCTCATTTCAATAACTTTATTTGTATGGCGGATATAAGTCTTAAAAACTGTCTTACAAAACTGCATTGGACAAACCTACTGTCTAGCAGACATGAAACAGGCAGCCATTTTTTTAGTTTTAAACATTTCAGTTTGAAATATGGCACACTTGTATAACTCGAAAGAACGCACAATCTTAATTAAAAATTACTTCATATATATATATATATATATATATATATATATATATATATATATATATATATATATATATATATATATATATATATATATATATATATATATATATATATATATATATATATATATATATATATATATAGAGTATATTAATAAAACAATATATAGGTTGTTATAAAAATATAAACAATCCAATATAATATGATGATCACGGTTACTACCCATTCTGAGTTGACAGTGAGATTGTCACGGGGTCAATAGAGACCTTTGACATATCGCTATATCAAACATCAAATTTTTCTATATTACAGAGCATTTCGTATAAAATATTTTAGTTTGTGTTTAGACCAAGTTGTCGCTTTTAGATGCAAAGTATAAAGTTCTACTTTTTCATTTAATTAAAATTACAAATGTCCTTTAGGTTTGAATATTTCTGGTGTTCTTTTGTTTATCTTAATATTTTTTAGGTTTACACATATTTAAGAAGGTTGTGACAAGAACTGATGCGCATTTGGAATTAAACGCGTATAGAAAAAAACAGGACTGTGCTTTAGTAATCAGTGGTGAAAGTTTAGAAGTGTGTTTGTCTTATTATCAGCAGGAATTCATGGAACTGGCTACTGCCGCACCAGCGGTTGTTTGTTGTAGGTGTTCACCTACTCAAAAGGCTCAAGTGGTAAGTTGTTTTGTTGTTTATTTTTTTTCTTTTTTTAATTGAATTGACTTGAATGCTTTATCTATCTTTTAGTTAGTTAACGAAAGAAAGTTAAAAAAACGGTTGGCTTTATAAAAATTCAAATTCTCATTAACAAAAACGTATTCCGGCTAAAAAAAATTAGGCTAATTTCTACGTTTGAGATAAAAATAAATATTATAAGTGTATCAAATTAAAAGGTTTTTTTTGCGTTGGTATTTGGGTCAAAATTTTCGCGAAAGTCATTTGTATAAACTAATAATAATATGTTTTGGTTGCTTTTAGTATCTGTTCAGAATGCCGCGAGAAAGCTAAACTACAAATTACAGAATTTATTGAGATCAACTTTTGTATGAATCTCAGACTTATCAGATGCATGTTCTTGAGAGACTAAGGATAAACATAATAATATTTATATTATAAACATAAATATCCTTTACAATCATAAAAAAGTGGCTTTGAAGCAGCAGTTATTACCTTAGAGTAAGAATAAAAATAGAACAAAAAAAAAACTTACTGTAAATGTTCAAATAAACCCTCTTCCTGTGCTAAAGTGTACCCTAGATTGTCATAAAAACGCCTTCTAAAATTATTAAGCATGTTAGGGTTAATATTCCTGAAAGAATTTTCAATATTTAATTGTTATTCTTGAAGATTATTAGCCCTATTCTCTTAGAAACCATAAATTTGAGATTTTACGTATCCCCAGAAAAAAAATCATTTGGCGAGAGGTCAGGAGATCGAGCAGGCCATAAGATAGTACCATATCCATTTATAAGTCTATTTGGAAAGGTTGCATTAAGGTATTTCCAAACTGCTATAATGGTATGAGCAGGGCAACTGTCCTTAAACCTCAGCCCTGTAATTCTCCTAATTTCTGGAACGATTTGTTGCTGCAAAAGGTCCAGGTATTTAGGACCGTTCAAACAACTATTGACTACAAATGGGCCAATCATATTTTCATCCAACATACCACCCCAGATATTTAATTTCTGTGGATATTGGGTTTTAAACTCGAAAAACTTACGTAAATTTTCCCGAGACCAATAACGGACTATAGCAGGGTTGTGTCGACTATGAAATGAAAACGTTGATTCGTCAGTAAAACAAAAATTGTCATCGTTGTTTGCCATTTCCACTACAGTTTCACGAAACTGCATTCTCCTAAAATTGTCATCGGGAAAAATTTCATGGGTTTTTCTCACTTTATATGATCGGTACCCGTTCTTTTTTAACACTCTTCCTACTGATCTCCTGCTCAAATCTACCTGTTCGGCAACAGTTTTAATGAAATGGTCGGATTTTCCAAAACACTAGCCAATACCATCATTTCTTTCATCTCTCTTTCATTATTTTCTACTAGGGCCGAATTTCGTTTATGGTTTCTAGGAGATGCACACCCGAATGTCTCAAAAAATTTTATGACACGGTGTACCGTGAAAACGGTAGGATCAGGCCTATTAGGAAATGTATTTATAAATAATTCTCTAACGCCACGCACAGAATTGTCATTATAATGCCATTTAATAATTTTCATTTTCTCGGATAGCTCGTATACACCAATATTTTAAAAGAACCTATTTATTTTCTAGAGAAACAAGCTATTACCTTCTGATGATCGCAGCAGAACGCATAAAAATGCAGTCTTGCTATACGACCAAATAATAAAAATGTGTACAAGTAGATTACAATAAGGTATTATAAAAATAAACTAACATCATCTCCCGTCAAACAGTAGACGTATGAACACTTCCAAATTCGTCCGCATATTTCCTATGTTCGCAGTGTCGAGCGCCTTACTGTATAATTCGCGACCTGAACATATCAGAGCTGCCGATCGCCTTTATAAAAAACATTTTTTTTAATACGTTACAATCTCCCAGACTTTGATAAAATTAATTTATTTGATTTCCAGAATCGTGATGTGGAATACCTATACCTGTGTGGTGTGTGTGTGTCTGTGGGTGTGTGTGTGTGTGTGTGTGTGTGTGTGTGTGTGTGTGTGTGTGTGTGTGTGTGTGTGTGTGTGTGTGTGTGTGTGTGTGTGTGTGTGTGTGTGTGTGTGTGTGTGTGTGTGTGTGTGTGTGTGTGTGTGTGTGTGTGTGTGTGTGTGTGTGTGTGTGTGTGTGTGTGTGTGTGTGTGTGTGTGTGTGTGTGTGTGTGTGTGTGTGTGTGTGTGTGTGTGTGTGTGTGTGTGTGTGTGTGTGTGTGTGTGTGTGTGTGTGTGTGTGTGTGTGTGTGTGTGTGTGTGTGTGTGTGTGTGTGTGTGTGTGTGTGTGTGTGTGTGTGTGTGTGTGTGTGTGTGTGTGTGTGTGTGTGTGTGTGTGTGTGTGTGTGTGTGTGTGTGTGTGTGTGTGTGTGTGTGTGTGTGTGTGTGTGTGTGTGTGTGTGTGTGTGTGTGTGTGTGTGTGTGTGTGTGTGTGTGTGTGTGTGTGTGTGTGTGTGTGTGTGTGTGTGTGTGTGTGTGTGTGTGTGTGTGTGTGTGTGTGTGTGTGTGTGTGTGTGTGTGTGTGTGTGTGTGTGTGTGTGTGTGTGTGTGTGTGTGTGTGTGTGTGTGTGTGTGTGTGTGTGTGTGTGTGTGTGTGTGTGTGTGTGTGTGTGTGTGTGTGTGTGTGTGTGTGTGTGTGTGTGTGTGTGTGTGTGTGTGTGTGTGTGTGTGTGTGTGTGTGTGTGTGTGTGTGTGTGTGTGTGTGTGTGTGTGTGTGTGTGTGTGTGTGTGTGTGTGTGTGTGTGTGTGTGTGTGTGTGTGTGTGTGTGTGTGTGTGTGTGTGTGTGTGTGTGTGTGTGTGTGTGTGTGTGTGTGTGTGTGTGTGTGTGTGTGTGTGTGTGTGTGTGTGTGTGTGTGTGTGTGTGTGTGTGTGTGTGTGTGTGTGTGTGTGTGTGTGTGTGTGTGTGTGTGTGTGTGTGTGTGTGTGTGTGTGTGTGTGTGTGTGTGTGTGTGTGTGTGTGTGTGTGTGTGTGTGTGTGTGTGTGTGTGTGTGTGTGTGTGTGTGTGTGTGTGTGTGTGTGTGTGTGTGTGTGTGTGTGTGTGTGTGTGTGTGTGTGTGTGTGTGTGTGTGTGTGTGTGTGTGTGTCCGCGGCACTATACTTGTGACAACTTGTGTGTGAGTATTCCTGTACTCTGACACCTCCTAAAATTGTGGCAACTTACACGCGTTGTTACAATTTTAAATGGAGTTTTTTACGCGTAAAATGAACCAGTATCTTTTCTGATTAGTTAAAAACCTACATAAAGTTAGTAGCGACATCTTTCCATACATTTTTAACCTTATATATAATTGCTTATACAGATACCTGAAATTTATTAAAACTGTGTAAAAGTCGTCATAATTGAGTGTTATTCACATTGTACACACATTCATAATTATAACAACTCCCTTCGACCAAAGGTAGTGGCGCCATCTACTTCAACGTGCTATGTTGCCATATTTAACTAGACTGTTCAAGGTTAATACAACGACTAATATGCGACTATTATTAAACCGGTAATGCCGGTTATATTTAACTTGAATTGGAGAGGTCTTGTTGTTTGAAATTGTGTTTACCATTTTGCAAGTGATTTAGTTAAGTACTAAATAAGGTAAGTATTTGATGTATTATGTTATTTAAATATTTGAATGCCATATTTTATTAATTATAAGCGCCACGTTAACAATATTAACCGGAGAAACAATGTGAGGTTATAGACAGAACTTCGAGCCTGTAACCGATTGGTAAAAATAAAATTTGATAGTACGTTTTAGATTAGGTAGGTAGTTTGGATTAAGAACATTATAACGATTTTATGGTAGGTTTAGGCTTAAACAAATACATTGGAAAGTTATAGTTTATTTTTTGTTTTACTTCTCTCGCAAAAGACAAATCATTCTAGCCAGCAGAAAGATCTCGTTAGATTCCAGCCAATATGGATATGGATCAAAAAGTAGAGGTTAATTGTGAAAATAAGATTTTCGAGTATGCACATTTCATTGCGAAATTTTAATAATTTTAATAAAATTCGAGGAGGTACGTTTAAAGGGGGGAGTAAAATACATTTTCATGAGAACGAATCGGTTTGATTTTGGGTAAAATCGATTTAAGGAAAAAGGTTGAAACGGGAGATTAATAGAAAAATAGATTTTTTTTCGTAAATAATCACTTAATGATTTCTTCTAGTAGGATTTTGGTTAAACACATTTTGGTGATAAAATCAGTTGGGGTTTTTTTAGTAAAAATAGCAGTAAAGGTTAACCAATGAGAAGGGCTACAAATTAAGATAAATCGAGACATCGAGCATCATTTAAATTTTAGGGTTACATTTAAAGCGGGGAGTAGCAAAACACATTTTCATGAGAATGATTCGAATTAATTTTGGGTAAAGTTGGTTTGGGAAAAAGGCTTTGGTGAAAAATAGAATTTTTCATAAATAGTCGTGTAATGATTTCTTCTAGTAGGATAGTGAATAAATAAATCTCAGTAATAAAACCAGTTTGTGCTTTTAGTAAAAATACGCGTAAGATTTTAAGTTTTACAAGCAAAAGGGGTAAAAATAAAATAAATCGAAAAATCGAGTATTTTTTATAGGTTTGTGGGTATTCACGATATACAAGTTTCAGTTTTAAAACCAGTTTGGAATTTTAATGAAATATTAAGAGTGGGGGCGAGCAGCGAAGCTGGTTTAAATTCCAAATTTAGTTTGTGATGAACTTTTTTAATAGATATATACTTATATGTTTCGGCTAAAATGTATTCTAGTTTCATCGTCAAGTGTGAAGCGGGGGTAAAATTTAAACTTGCTGCATTATGTCGCATGTATAATATAATCAGTACTTTTGAACCCTTAAAAATAAAAATATATACGTGAAATGACGTGAAAATAATGATTAACAACAGCTTTTGTTTAAATAATTTTTTATTTTTATTTTCAGCTTCACAAAATGGAGTCGCAATCTAAAAGAATTTTAAACTTACTGAAACTACCTAAATTTGAAACAACAAAAGGCCTGCAAGATGATTTAAAAAAAGAGGCTTTAAGCAAAATGAAAGGTACACATTTGCTATTAGTTGTAAACTTCTATATTTATTTCCTTATTTTCCATATTTACAACATTAAATAAAAAAGTACCTATAATAAATAAAGGCAAATTACCCCCAGTTCGTGTTTTCTGTTATCACTGATATACAGGGTATTACAAATAGAACGTACGAGCGTTGGGATCTGAAAAATTATAAGAGCTAGAAAAATGATCAAACTGAGACAAAGTTGCGCATTTTAGAGCTCAATTGAGTCCCGCTTAAAAGTTTTAAATTTTCAAGTTCCGTAGAAACTAAGAATATTCGGTTTTTTAATGTTTTACGCCTCTATGTACGGGCATAAAAAGAAACAACTAGCACTTTCTTAAGTCAACTACAAAATGGAGTAAATAGTTTTTTAGTCTGACGTTTCGTTTTTTAGAGACCATGATATTTTTTTAAATATAGATCTGGATTTTTTATTGCATTTTTTGTGAGCTCTTTAAGGTCTGAACCAAGCCATATGCCAAACTTAATAAATATAATTTATTATTACTTCCTGAAAGATGAAGGTATCAAAGTGATACCTTAATCTCTCTCTTACTAGTGCAGCCATACGGAAATTCCCAAAATACATCTTTAAGAATTAAGCGTGATACATGGTTGTATTCACGACCTAAAGAGCGTTCACAAAATGCAATGAAAAATCCAGGTCCGTATTTAACAAATAGACTGTATGATGGTTTCTAAGAAATGAAACTTCGGAATAAAGATCTGTTTATGCTACTTTATAGAGCTAAAAAGGTTGTCTTAAAAGGTGTTATTTGTTTCTTTTAAATCTGTAAATAAAGACGTAAAAAAATTAAAACTAAAATTCGGAAGTTTCGATTTTTGTCTGATATCTATGGAGTCACTTGAAAATTTCAAAAATTTTTAAACTTTGCCCTGATTTGATCTTTTCTCTATCTTTTACAGTTATAAAAAGACTGGCAAAAGCGCTTATACAGGGGGTTTCAAAAAACTATCGCCAACACAAAAGAGGAGAGTCTGTGAAAAATAAAACGAAAAGTATAATATCAACACTTCGTTTTCGAGCTACTGGGTGTCAAGTTAAATATTTATTTTTCCAAATATTTTCTGAAATAATGTGGATAATAAAATGGAAATTGGTACATACGGGTTATTTATTTATTACCTATAGAGGGTACTGCCTACAGACGCTACTGTCTACATGTCTTTTCAGGCTTTTTAAGAGTGATAACCTTTTTGTACGAGCTTATATTATTTTTTGAGTAAAAAGGTTCACTTGTTATAAACTCTCGACTGGACGTGAGTTTATGTCGTTGCTCGATTTCAAAAATGTGTGTTCGTCGGCGTAGGCGTGGTATATTTTTACCTTTCGGTCGCTATACCTCTTACAGATAAACTTTTAAAATGTGGTCTCTTTTTAGAGCACGCTTTCGGAAGGTACTAAACGGATCTTCGTATCGGTTTTGACTTTTCATTTATTAATGGAATAAGGTGAAGAAAATTGAAATATTGATTTGAACTTTTTAGGTAACGTTTGTTTTTACAGTTTCATAAAGCCTGTTGAAAATGAACGCGATCGAACTTTTGGAAATATTTTATTTTTTTTATTTTTAACTATAATTTTTTTGGTCAAAATCAAGGGTCTATTGAATGGCCTCTGAGGGCCAAACGATTCAAGTTTTCGACAAGAGCAAACAGATTTTGAAAGAGCATAGATCAGGCAAAAATTTTCTCTACACCTTCTTTTCAAAAAAGTGTAAGCAAATTACGGTTATCCGCTCTTTAAAAACAAAATATTCTTTTTTAATTTTTTTTGCTATAATTCGCTTAAAGTTAGTTTTATTGAAACATACCTTAACAAAAAATTAATAAGGCAGCGCAAAGGCACAAAACTTCAAGTTTGGAGTTAAATGTTCACGAAAAAAATTACTTGCGTGTAAAACATAAAATTCTGGTGCTTTTAGCCACTACTGACTGACATTTACAAACAAAATTTATTATTAATCAGCCTTAGCTTTTGCTTCCTGTCAAAAAATCAAATCTGTCAGATGAAAACTCAAAAAGTTAGAAATGTCCGAATATTTGATACGATATTATTAATTGAAACTTGATGTATATCTATTTTTGTAGTTTACTTTGGTAAAATAAACGTAAATAATTTGTTTAGTCATTTTTTACATTAAATTATGTTAGAGGAGTCCGGGTTGACTTTTATTCTACTATTTTTTATATTATGAATCAATAAAACTTATATCAACTATTAATTTCAAAATAATGAGTTTTCGCAGGTCTCAAATCTCACAAGCGTTGCATTTTGCTTCGGCATTTTCAGTGCCCTCCCTGGTCTCTTTACAAAAATAAAGGGATGTGAATTTTTTTGAAACCAAAAATGTTTTTCTAACTAGTAAAATACTTTTAGGTAAAGCAATTTTTCCCGGTATTCCTAAAAGATCATAGACGAAAAACCTTACAACGTATTTGAAACTGTTATTATAGCCATATGCGGGTGTCAAAATATAATTACTTAATCACCCTATACATGTGTCCTTAAAATTAATGTGCTATGAATATAGAGATGCTAAACCCATATTCGAGTATAGTAAATTTTATTTTTTAGTTACTTTTTCCTACGCCTTTACATCTCGATTAAAAGCGCAGACAGAAAGAAAGTGTCGAAATCTAAAATAGCCTGCCTATTCTATAGTTATTTCTACAACCAGTTGGGCACACATGTTTTTATCTTACAAGCGCGTTTTTGCAGGATGAGCGTCACCAAAGTAGTTCCTGCAAAGTAGCACGAATTACACAAAAGGTTGTTTCCCGACGTGTTTGTTTTATACAATGTTTTTCTAATTTTGACAACTAATTTTCTAAATCCAAGTTTTAAAATAATTCTAATACATTTTTTCTAATTTTTACATGTACAGTGACATTTGTCAAACTAAGTTGCGAAAAATAAAAAGTTATACTTTTCGCAATTTTTAAAAAAGCTAGTCAGTTTTGAAAAGAATTACTTTACATGTCAGAATTTGAAAAAATATTTTTTATATTCTAGATCAATGCTTTTTCAAGGAGAACAGTTCTTTGGAGATTTCAAACTTACCAAAAACGGTTGGTGAGACTGGAATTTCTCGTAATACAACGGTAAAACCTCAATTGATGACAAATGAAAATCAGATAGAAAAAACCTCAAGTCCAAACAAAGTAAATATATTATCACAAGTTATTATTCGATCGAACTATCCAAAGTATTTCAACGAAGCACAACCAAGCACTATTACTGACTTTGTAGAAGACGTAACAAGTGGAAGCGAATACCTACCATCAGAAGATGATTCTGATGAGACTAGAAGCATCACGCCAAAAATAACTAAAAATGTAAACCCAAATAGAGTAAACAAAAAAAGAAAAGCTCAGGAAAATAAAAATATTTTACCATTCGACCAAAATGGAGTACCAGATTCTACGACATCTCCATGTGTGAGTTCCATAGTTGTATCCCCTTCATATTATGGTGAAGATAATTTTTCCCACGTTGGTACTCAACAAATCACCCCAAACAATACTCCTACATCTACCTCTAACGGTTTAAACAAATCACCTGTTACTAATGCTGTTGCCGTAAAAATATTTGGAGTCGCCAGAGACAAAGGAAAATTAGTGCGTAATAAAGGGTATGCGTGCTATTTTTGTCAGCGTATAGTGCAAAATGCTGCTAGACATTTTGAACTGTTACATGGAAAAGAATCAGAGGTTGCTAAATTATTAGCGAAACCGAAATATTCAAAAGAAAGGAGAGACGGATTTAGTAACCTTATTAGGGTGGGCAATTTTTACCATAATGTTGAGGTGCTGTCTACTAAAAAAGGCAATTTAATATTAGTTCGACGTCCAACTGAGGACGAGTCAAAGTTTTTGACCCCAGCAGATTATGGACCTTGCCCGCATTGTTTGGGATTTATGTTGAAAAAGCACTTATGGCACCACGTTAAAAATAGTTGTACTGCCAAAGCTGAAAAAGACAACCAGAATAGTCGACATATTATAGCTGAGAGCCATGCCTTATTAAACGATGCATTTGGTAGAGATTTTTCAACAGACTATGTTACAAACATATTGTCCAAATTCCGCGATGATAACATAGGAACATACTGCAAGGAAGATGTTTTAATTCAGAGGTTTGGTGCTATGATGTTCGAAAAATACGGTACCACACAATGTGAACTAATAAGACAATCTATGAGACAACTGGCGCGTTTAACATTAAAGTTACGTGAAATTAGCAATTCAAAAAGACAATTGACAGATTTTCTTGTGCCGGAAATGTTTGACATAATAATTCAAGCTACAAAATATTTATGTATTACACATCAAAATGTCGTACTAAGACCTGAATTTGAATTTCCATCCTTAGCATTAAAAATTGGATATGCCCTAAAAAAGTGTGCTGGAATAAAACGTGGTAGTTGCTTAAGAGCAGGAAATTTATCGGGAAATGAAACATTGTTATGTTTTTTAAATCTAATGGAATTAGAATGGAGTACCAGAATTTCATCAAATGCCCTTGCAACTATTTATAATAGAAAAATTAATGCTGCTCAATTGTTGCCATTAACAAGTGATTTGATAAAACTTAGTAGCTATTTAAATCAGGAAATGGCAAACCAACAAATATCTCTATCTGAATGTCCGACAATTAAGACATGGTGTAGGTTGGCTTCCTTAACTCTCAGTAAAATAATACTTTTTAATAAAAGAAGATCCGGAGAAGCCGCACGAATGACAATTGTTGCCTATTCGACAAGGCCTAAATGGTCTGATCAGTGTACAGAAGAACTCAAACAATCTCTTAGTGAGTTTGAGAAAAAATTAGCCGACCAGTTCACGTTGGTAGAAATTGTCGGAAAGCGTGGTAGAAAAGTACCAGTACTTTTGACTGAGGACGTAAAATCTTCTCTAGATCAACTTATCCAAACCAGAGATAAAGTAAACGTTTCCAAGAAAAATCCTTTTATTTTTGCACGGATGGGCGATTCTAATGTAAACATGAGAGGGCATGAATGCCTTAGAAAAGCCTGTTTTGATGCTGGTTTGGAAAGTCCAGATAGTATAACAAGCACTAAGCTGCGAAAATATACAGCAACAGTATGTCAGATATTCAATTTATCTGAGAATAATTATGATTGGCTTGCGAGGCACCTTGGACATGATATCAGGGTGCATCGTGAATTCTACAGGCTTCATGAAAGTGCTGTGGAGCTAACTAAGGTGAGTCGCTTATTGTTAGCTATCGATAAAGGGCAAGTAAATCAATTCGCAGGAAAGACATTGGATGAAATTAATTTAGACGGTAAGCTTATACATTGAAAACATATGAAATAGAAACTAATATCTTTTTTCGCAGATATTCCAAACGTAACGTTGGATAGCGATGACGATGAAGAAGAAACAGAACCAACCAAAGACTCCTCACAAGAAAATGAGGATTTCAATCAAGGGGGTAAGCTTTTACTGCAATGATGATTGCCTTCATTCTGTATAGTCATGAAGTCTAGTTTAAATTCATATTACCGTTTAGTACTTTTTTACATCAATTTTTCCTTAGTCTATGGCGATACAAAACCTTTCAAAATAGGTTAAAATTATATTCAGCTTTAAAGTACTGACCGTCATAATTAATAACCTAACATTCAATGGCAGCTGGTGAAATTTCGATATCCTATAGTTGGCGCATTACCTTTCTGGAATGACGTCATTTTTGGTTATTTTTGTTTGATTTATGTTAACTGACAGTGACAAAAACATTTTGAAAAAACTCATTGTCGTTTCTTTACAACAGTCAATGCCGGTTTTGGTTATGTGTCTTTCAGAATATATTCGTCAAAATTGACATTGATTTGTTGTGATTCTTTTTAAACTTTTGCAAGATGCTGCAAAGATATAATCAGCAATCACAGCTAATAGTTTTGAATATCTTGGCTTTTTTTCAATTGGAAAAAAAAAAGCTAAAAATGGAATCCTTCCGCAAACTGATAATATAATTGAACGAGCTTCAAATGCAACAAAACTTAGCCATACAACAATCATAAATATTAAGAAAAGAGGAATAACGAGCGATGAATCCTTTACCTCCAGAATGTCTCAAAAGCAAAAAGAGGTAAAAACAAAAATTACAGAATACTTAAAGAACAAAATAAGAGATACGATCTACTGCATGTATGCGAAAAATGAATATGTTACAATGCAGACTTTGCTTAAAATACTAAAAGAGATAAATGAATATTTTAATTTTTCCATCACCTCCACCACCATTGGTTTTAAGTGGAAGAAATCAAATAATAGAAAATACCTGATGGATTTGCCCCACATCGTCCACAAGAGAATCAATTTCTTGAGGGAATATGTCAAAAATCAAAATCTAGGACAAGATGCTTATACCACCGTATTTATTGATGAGACTTGGATTTTTAGTAAAGGTTCGTTTAGAAACAGCTGGCAGGATAACACTATGTCTACAAGTTCCAAAAAAGCTAGTGAAGGTCATCGATATATTGTAGTTCACGCTGGATCAAAGGAAGGATTTATTAAGGGGGCCAGTTTAATATTTAAAAGTGGACTAAAAAGCGGAGATTATCATGACAATATGAACGAGCAAAATTTTGAAAATTGGTTTAAAAATCAGCTGGTACCAAATCTTCCTCCAAAAAGTTTGATAGTGATGGACAACGCAAGCTATCATTCCGGCCTTTTAGAGGATATTCCAAGTAAATCATGGACAAAGCAGAGATTGATTGGATGGTTAAAAGAAAAGAACATTGACTTCCCAGAGAGGGCCATGAAGGATGAAATATGGAGCATTGTAGAAAAAAATTGTAACATTGAAAAAACATTCTACCTTGACGAATATGTGAAACCTTTGGGCCACAAAATACTAAGACTTCCTCCATACCATTGTCAATTTAATGCTATTGAAATGGTATGGTCTGAGTGTAAGAGGAAATACGACCAATACATTGCTAGTCTGAAGCGGACACCATCGGAAGTTTTGGCCATGTGGGAAAAGCGATAAATGAAGTATCTTCAGAGCATTGGAAAAATTATGTCAGCCACACAGAAAGGGTAATCCAAGAAGCTTGGAAGACAATACAGATATGTGATGCTTCAGACATTGCGCCACTTGTAATTAGTACCGACGAAGACAGCAGTGACGATGAAGAATTTAGTTCTGATTCTGAAGACAGTGAAGGGGAGTAGTTTTTATTTTTAAAGTTAGTTAGTTATACATTAATTTCTCTCTTTTAGTTTTTAAAGCAAAGTCTGCATTGTAACATATTCATTTTTAGCATACACGCAATAGATCATATCTCTTATTTTGTTCTTTAAGTAATCTGTGATTTTTGTTTTTACCTCTTTTTGTTTTTGAAACATTTTGGAGGTAAAGGATTCATCGTTCGTTATTCCCCTTTTCTTAATATTTTTTCAGTATTGTCTGTAATTGAGAATTAAAATAATTTTGATGAAAATGGGTAACTGGCGTCAATTTATTACATTGCAAACAAAGAATAAGAAGAAGATGAAAGAATTTATATTAGTAAAGTCTTATTTGCAAAATAATTTTAGTTTTTGAAGTTATAATAGTTATTTTTGTATTAAGTGTGCAAAATGAGGGTTTTTTATGGCAATGAGAGTGTTAATTTTTTGCCAGCCATTTTCGACAAGTTGCAGCGCTTTCTGTACAGAAAATGCCAATTTTAAATTCGCTTTAGCCAGTGCTGAACGCACCCCTCCTATCTACATCACTGCATACGTTTAGGTTAGGAATCATCGCTGAAATATAAATAATATAAGAAATACGTTATTTGAAACCAGCGTGACGTCATTCCAGAAAGGTAATGCGCCAACTATATGTCTTTGATACTGGGCATGTGACCCACACCAAATTTTAGTTAGTTAATATATGAATAATCTAATATAACTATTAAAATTTCCATTTTTGCGTTTGCCGCCCCAATGCAACTTTTTTAAAATCAAAATTTAATTTTGTTTTTAATATTTTTTCTATGACTTTTATCACATTTTTTTATTGGTACATTATTCTGAATTGCAAGGTTTTATTTTAATCATTGCGGAAAATAGATATTTGTTTCCCTAAGAAGTGCGGGCACTAATATTTGACCACATGTATGGATTGGTCTTTATTTGTTTCAAAACGAAGCTGATTTTGCTATACTGAATATCAGATTAATTTGTAAGATTAATCGGGAGGTATAGATGTTCAGATATGGTTCCAACAGGACAGAGCCTTTTGCCATACAGCGCAGTGAATGAAACAGAGAATGTATATAATTTTATGATGAATATAATTTTTTCTGGGTCTTTTTGAATAACAATTTAGTCAAATTGAACACAATGTCAAATTTTGTCGCTCGCTATGAAAGAAGATTATAAACATACAAACGAGGCAGAGAGGGTTGCGTTGGATATATTTTTTCATTACTAACCGCAATAATTTTACTTTAAAATGAAATTATGGAACATTTAACGTATTGTTTATGTTTCATTTTAAAATTAAATCCAAGCAAAACAAAATGATAATAACATTGACAATAAGGAATACAAATACAAAGTAATAATATCTTTTACACGGATACTATTTTACCACGCCAGTGCGGTAACAATAGTTTTTTACTGCTCAGAACGGAGGCCAAAAAACTTTTTTTGATGCTAACAAAATTGTGATTTTTGCTTTCTACTTATGCCCTAAAAAAGAAAAAAAGTACATGCAGAGTATTCAAATAATACAAATAAAAGTGTGGCGTATATTAAAACCACTTAAAGGAAAATACCTACTTTTTTTTGAAAGTCCAAGCGTGATATTGATATTCTCGCATCATTTTTCAATATAAGTTGTTGACTGAGCATTATGCAAACACCATGTATTTTTTAATTTGGAAAAAAGCAACTATTGTAGCTACTTTGTTTTTGCGACCTTTACAACAAACCTGTAGAGTCATCATAAAAGTATCGCTATTAATCGTAAAAATACCTTTATTTGTTTTCAGAATATACAGGTGCGATCAAGAAAACAAAGGTCACTTTAGGCTTACGAGTATCATCTGTCGCCCAGGTTGCACCTAGTAAGTATGGAGGGTGTCTCAAAAAAGTTTAAAAAGAAATTCTCTGTAAGAAAATAAGAAAACGGTTATAAGAACATGGCTCTGCAAACGCTTCGTTTTCGAGCTATATAGGGTGTTAAAATTAAATTTTTGTTTTTTTAAAATAATTTTTGAAATAATGTAAATTTGAATACAAAGAAAAGGCGGTAGTTGGGGGTTTTTATGGTATGAGAAATTGTAATATGATTTTGGTATGGCTGTTATTTATAGGGGGCGCACCTACATGTCTTTTTACTGTCTTGAAAAGTCATTGCTTTCCTATATGTGCCTGTTTTATATCTATTCTTAAGCAAAAAATATGTTTCTATACAATTTTTATGTTAACCTACCAACAACCTTTTTCGAGAAATTTAAAACAAAACTTAATGCAAGCTCTTACAAAAAATATGACTCTTCAGAAGAGTAAATAGACGTATAAGCGGTACTCTTTATACGTAAAAGTCATTCAAATTCGAACTTCTCATGACAAAAAAATCCTTAGACAATATTATTAAAATTATGTATAGGAAAAGCAAAAAAAAAATATCCATACCCTGTAGCTCGAAAACGAAGCGTTTGCGGATCCATGTTCATATAAATTTCTAGTCTTATTTTCTTAAAAAAATCTCTCTTTAAACGTTGGCCTACTTTTTATGAAACTCCCTAAATAAAAGTTAAAGAATTAATTTATATAATTTGTATTAGATTACGTACGGATAGTTATGATTAAATATCATTTTAGGAGAAGCCGTAGCTAAATCAAAAAGCAATGTTCGGCGCCCTTGGTCTTCTGAAGAAAAGGCGGCCGTTTTAAATTTTTTTAAAAGTTTAATCAAACGAGGAACTGTACCCGGAAAAGAGGATTGTACCAAATGTATTGAAGAAAATAATGAGATACTGGCGCGAAGATCATGGACTGACGTAAAATTTTGTATGAAAAATCATTTGGATAAATTGAAAAAACTAAGATCAAAGAAGCTGTAATCGATTGTTTTAAAGTTTTTTTTTTATATTTTTTGATACTTCATATTTATA
This sequence comes from Kuschelorhynchus macadamiae, assembly GCA_030620095.1. Taxonomy (NCBI): domain Eukaryota; kingdom Metazoa; phylum Arthropoda; class Insecta; order Coleoptera; family Curculionidae; genus Kuschelorhynchus; species Kuschelorhynchus macadamiae. The sequence continues at coordinate 338,773 of JAUTXW010002001.1, forward strand.
TCTTTATATGTTTTTTAATATCGCACATGTTTTTTAAATGTGGGATGACATCCTGAAACGTTTGTTTCTGGCATATCCGAATACAACTAACAAAGTTTTTATTGTGTTTTCCTTAGCACCTTAAACCCATCCATCTTTAGCAACAAGATGGTACAATACACCAAATCTAACATGCTGCTTCAATGAAGAATGGAATGCAATATGCAATGCATATTGCATTCCAATTCCAATTCAAGTACTTTTCATTGAATCCAATTGCATATGCAGAAATGCAATTCCTTGCATATGCAAAGTATGTGATAATGCTTAAGAATGGTATAGAATTTTTGGTTACAAATGCAATCCCCTATTCTCTGATTCAACTTTCATTTTTCTACAGACACAAAAAAATTTTTAATATAAAAGTTTTTTCAAATTGTACGAATTATTTTTGGTGAAGTTTGCAGATATATAGGATGTTTCGTTTTTCTAGAGTCAGCCTTAACTTTGCTTTCTAATATGTAACACCCTGTATATTGTCGACTAAAATGAAACAGATTTTGATCCAAATTCCAATGATATAAAGCTTCTTGATATTTCATTTAGTAGTTCTCGGAATATTAATAAAATAATATACCTACATTAAACATATATTTTTCTTGCTCCATAGATGGCTATTAATAATAATAATAGTATCGTCAACCGTCAATCCAAATTACCAACATTTTAAAGCGAAGTATTTCAAAAACTACTTAAGCAAATATCAATCAACCCGATATCGTCGGAATTGGAATGAAAAACTGTTTCATTTTAGCCAATAATATACAGGGTGTTACATGTTACAAACCAAAGTTAAGGCTGACTCTAGAAAAATGAAACATCTTATATATCTCCAAACTCCACCAAAAATAATTTGTACAATTTGAAGAAACTTGTATTCTTTTTTGTATCTGTAAAAAAAATGAAAGTTAACAGAGGATTGCATTTATAACTAAAAACCCAATACCGTCGCGCTCAAATAAAACTAGTAAATATAAATCTATGAGTGAAAAAAATATATTCTTCAATAAATATAATATTTTAAAACATAATGCAGATAATAATTTGTGAAGATTATTATTTTCATGCAGCTACAGTGGCGTATTCTCTCTGAAACAAAAAAAAATAGATTCATGTTCAAAGCTGCTTCTTAATTAAAAATAGTAACAGTTTAAGATATGGAGAGTTGAACAATTAGAGGACTTAAAAAGTGACACTAAAAAAAATTTAATACGATTTTTAGTTTCTGAGTTATTAAAAAAAAAAGAATTTTCAGATTTTGAAACGTTATTTTTAAGAGCTATTATTAAAGTTATAATAAAACCAAAAGCAATTCCCCATACGAAATCTTAATTAGCTTTAAGAGAGCCTAATTAATTTTATTTGAAGTTTTTTCTTTGAGCCACCGTTATGCACATATTGACTTTAAATACAGACTTGAATTTTTTTATTGCATTTTTTGAAAGTCATGAACAGAACCATGTATGGCACTTAATATAAATAACTCTCAGGTACTCCCACTACAAAAGTAATGCTTCCCTTTTTCCCGAGGGCTTTTATGGGAAACTTACAAAATATTTATTTAAGTGTGATATATGTTTATATTCTTGGTCTAAAGGGCTTTCAAAAAATATAATAAAAATTCAGATATGTGTTTTGACTTTCCTAACTGCCTAACTTTCCTTCAAACAGACTTCATACTTTTTAGATGCTCATACTGAGCCTTCTCATCTTGGACACATTGTATAACTTTGTAATAATTAATCCCAGATACATGTTTAAACACTGGTAGATTGAAATGCTACATATATCTAGGTCTAAAGAAATATACCTATACCTATATCTAAAGAAAATAAAGAATTAGATCCTCTAGAATACTGTTTTTAATTATTTCGATTTATTTTAAAAAAACATTATTATCACAATATAATGAAATTTAGTTGAAAAATAGTTGCAATCAAATTAAACTTACTTATTATTTTTCAGTATACAACCCATCATCCGCTTTTTCACTTTGACTAGCCTTAGTGTTCATTGTTGATATTACCATATACATATTTTTGGTGAATTTCAACTATTGGTTTACCTACAAACTAACCTTTAAACCTACTAAACAATTAATTAACAACTTACTGTTTTAAATACAATTCAAGTCACTTAGTTAAATAGTACGTATAACACAATTTTCACTGAACAGATTTTATGAGATTTCTGTCTCTAAACAATAGACAATAGTTACTTTAATTTACAATAAAAAAAATAGGTTTCAAATGTCACTTGTCGCCGAAATCGTATCACCAACTGTTCGGTGTTACCATCCTTTAAAAAAAGCTATGTATGTGCTATGTATGTTCCTAAATTCTGTAAAAATAACATGCCAAAGTTATAGTGCGGGACCCGAAAGAAAACCGGGCGGTCCTTAAATAAAGGTTCATAGTCATAAGCAAACGGAAAAGTAAAATTTGTGCACGCAAATAAATTTTATGATATTTTAGTTGTAATAGTTTGCCGCTTCACCTATAAAGTGCGCCAGCTAAGCGGTACGGAAAATTAATTGAGGATTTAGTAAATTTCGCACTGGTCCACTTGTAATTGGGATGTGCCTAGAGTCTCCATGCACTTGCCGCTAGAAGGTTCTAGCTATTTCCGGTGGCGCCTATACATTTCGAGCATTTGTTTTCATTTATATATAAATTCGTTGCGTTGCGTTGAATTTTGAATTATTATTTCGAAGTAACGATGGCGAGCAAAAGAGGAAAAACAATTCGAAGCGGCGCACGTGAAGTTATTGCGAGCGTTATAGAGGCCTGTACTAGAGAAGCTGAAAATAATAGTTTGACTATTCTAATTCAAAATCGAACAAAACGCGTTGCATTTTACACTGGTATTTCGGAAAGTAGTGTAAAAAAAATTCAAAGAGAACATAATGATCGCTCATGTTCTACTTCACCTTTAAACTTGAAGAAGGTTCCGACCTGCAAACCCCTACTTCGTGCTGTAAAGAACAAAATAGATTTTCCATACGGGTATAAAACCTTAAATCGGTTTTTACGATCAAATGGTTTTGTTTGGCGCAAGTGCCAAAATAAACGAAAATTACTCATTGAGAGACCAAATATTTTTCACTGGCGGGTGAAATATCTATCAACTGTAAGTCAATATAGGCAAGAAGGACGCAATATTGGGTATCTAGATGAAACCTGGGTAGATAATGATATGACAGTGAACAAATGCTGACCAAGTGAAAGTGTTACAGGTGTTGTTCAGGGAATCCGCTCTAGTAGTCGCTTTATTATATATTTATAGCATACCCTATCTCTAAATTTAACTGTATTTTAAATATGGTGACCTGAAAAGTGGCATTTTAATCTATTCAAAGGGCTGTAAAATCAAAAGATGTTGATTGTGGCAAAACGGCTTGCAGTTTCTACCTTATTTTTCAACGACTTTTCTACTGAGATTAATTTTCGGTTAACCCGGAAATATAGATTTTTTCAGTATTTTGTCCTTTCCTTTTAAAGCGGCTAAAGTGCCACTTTTCAGGTCGCAATGTTGAAAAAACAGTTGAATTTGAGCCCATAGGTATATATATATATATATATATATATATATATATATATATATATATATATATATATATATATATATATATATATATATATATATATATATATATATATATATATATATATATATATATATATATATATATATATATATATATATATATATATATATATATATATATATATATATATATATATATATATATATATATATATATATATATATATATATATATATATATATATATATATATATATATATATATATATATATATATATATATATATAATATATACACTGTGTCCGAGATAAGGAGGGCCACTATGGGGATTTTGGAAACGGTAAGAGATACAACTTTGGTTAAATGGGAGAAAAGTTGCGTAATCAAGGGTCTAAGAAAATGGCGTTTTCAAATTCCTGAAACATTTTTCGGATTTTGAGATATTTTGAAAAAATTGGATTTTTTGATTTTACGAACTATTTTTTTCTGGCGTTATTATTTGCCCTAGAGCGAAACCAATAACAATTCTCCACAGCAACTTTTAATGCTCTTTAGGACGACGTTATTAGTTTCTTAATCTGACGTTTCGTTTTTGTGGGACCATCATCAACTTCATTTTTTTAAATACGGCCCTGATATTCTGATATCAGATTCTGAAAGCCCTTTCTATTTCGAATTCAACGATGTATAACACTTTATGGTTTAATTGCGTTTTAGTCTTTTTTTCTTGCCTTACACAAGAAAATTCCTATTACGGACCTGTACACACCAATACACATATGAAAACCGAAATAGTATTGACGACTTGACTTTTTTTTAATGTAGATTAGTTTTAGGCCAATAATGGACATTTCATCTAATATAAAAACATCATTTTATTCGTAATCATACAGTCATATGAAAAATTCAAATTCTGCAGGTATTTTCTCGTGTACCATTCGCAGTATGAACGACGATAATTTTCCAAATACATACATACGCAAAAATTAATTAATAGAAGACATGACTAATTATTGCGCACTAAATTACACAGTAAGCAAATGTGTCAAAAAATCAACGTTACTGACAATTATTAAAGAAAAGCAGGCTCCGGAAAACAAATGAATGTGTTGATGGCCTCTTATACATTTGAATTGTCAGCTAACGTTGATTGTTTGACACATTAGCTTACTGTGTAATTTAGTGCGCAATAATTAGTCATTTCTTCTATTAATTATGTTTTCTAACGAAGAAAAGTTTGACATGGTGGCGTGTTTCATTTCATCCAACAGAAATTGTTCTGTTGCGGAGCGTTTGTATTTGCAAAAATATCCCGAAAGAAGACAGCCAAATCAAAGGACCTTTAGCAAATTAGTGGCAAACCTTAAAGCATATGGTTCTTTAAAAAAACCTGTAGTTTCGCGACAAAAGAAGAGCAATGAAGAAACAGCACATAATGTTTTGTTAGCGGTCACTGAAAATCCCTGTACATCAGTCCGATTGGTCGAACGAAATGTTGGTATACCAAAATCAACGACGCATTGTATTTTACAAAAACAAAAGTTCCATCCGTATAAGTACAGAATTTGTCATGGACTTCGACCAGGCGATTTAGAGCGACGTCGCTCATTCTGTGAATGGTACACAAGAAAATGCCAGGAGAATATGTATTTTCCATATTACATAATATGGTCTGATGAAAGTATGGTTACGAATAACGGTATTTTCAATAGACGAAATGTTCATTATTGGTCTGAAACCAATCCACGTTTAAACAAAACGTCGAGGCACCAACACCGCTTTGGTTTTAATATGTGGGCTGGTATTATTGGCACAAGGATTGTAGGACCATTTATTTACAACCACAACCTGACATCAGAGCGTTACCTACATTTGCTGCAAAATGATTTAGAGGATGTTCTCGATAATATGCCTCTGGCGACAGTTCGCAACTGTTGGATGCAGCAAGATGGTGCACCTGCACATAATTCCAGAGCCGTTCGAGCATATCTATCCATGAGATTTCCAGAGAAGGTGATTAGCACGCATTCGGAAACACCCTGGCCAGCGCGTTCACCCGATATAACCCCGCTTGATTTTTTCGTATGGGGGTTCGTTAAGAATCATGTTTATCAGCGAAATTTTGCTACAGAACAAGAACTGAGGGGGTTAGTTTTGGAAGCCTTTGCTAATATTACTCCACAAATTTTGGCTAGGGTGTTAGAATCAACGGTTAGAAGGTGCTATCTATGCTTAGAAAACGACGGAAATCTTTTTGAACATTTAATATAAATTTAGTTGTTTTGTTCGTATTCCCTTGTTGTTGCTTTTTAATTTTTAGATCTTCTGCTAAATTAATTGTATTTGATCTTTGTTTATTCTATTAAATTAGTGCATCAATTCAACCACTAGATTATTATTAAACACCTAAATGACATAAAGTGTCATATGTTATGGCTAATTGTTTATTCTTTGAAATTAAACTAAACTGAACTTAACTAAACTATGTACAGGTCCGTAATAGGAATTTTCTTGTGTAAGGCAAGAAAAAAAGACTAAAACGCATTTAAACCATAAAGTGTTATACATCGTTGAATTCGAAATAGAAAGGGCTTTCAGAATCTGATATCAGAATATCAGGGCCGTATTTAAAAAAATGAAGTTGATGATGGTCCCACAAAAACGAAACGTCAGATTAAGAAACTAATAACGTCGTCCTAAAGAGCATTAAAAGTTGCTGTGGAGAAGTGTTATTGGTTTCGCTCTAGGGCAAATAATAACGCCAGAAAAAAATAGTTCGTAAAATCAAAAAATCCAATTTTTTCAAAATATCTCAAAATCCGAAAAATGTTTCAGGAATTTAAAACGCCATTTTCTTAGACCCTTGATTACGCAACTTTTCTCCCATTTAACCAAAGTTGTATCTCTTACCGTTTCCAAAATCCCCATAGTGGCCCTCCTTATCTCGGACACAGTGTATATATATATATATATATATATATATATATATATATATATATATATATATATATATATATATATATATATATATATATATATATATATATATATATATATATATATATATACTGGAATAACTTTTGTATTGGAACTTTTTCTATTTATATAAATAACTGAGATAAGGGGGGATGCAAAGTATAATCACCCGATACCTAAAAGCATACAAAAAGACATAACTAGATTTTTACAGTTTTTAAAAAGTTGCTCCTTCTTTTTCAAGCCCCATCCTTTATTATTTACTGGGGAAATAAGTTAGTTATGCCCCAGCCGAACAAAAAAAAATGATAAAATATAAAACAATTCCTAAATATCAGTCACTTATTTCGACTTGGCAACAATGTGCTTACACGTTTGTCGGAAACATTATAATTATGACGACGCGAGTTAACACATATCATGTATTGGAATATTAATAACAACACATTTACACATTACATGTAATCGAATTCTTATGACAATGGTGTCACAAGTGAAAATTCATCACAGATTCCTTCCTATGGAAGGTATTCCTAAAAATCAAAGTTTGCCTGCACCGCTGTACGATGGCGCATCTAACAGCGCATATTTGATCAAATGTGTCATAATTGATGCTTATTCATGCGTTGTCACAACTATTACGAGGCGTGTATGTGTGTGTGTGTGTGTGTGTGTGTGTGTGTGTGTGTGTGTGTGTGTGTGTGTGTGTGTGTGTGTGTGTGTGTGTGTGTGTGTGTGTGTGTGTGTGTGTGTGTGTGTGTGTGTGTGTGTGTGTGTGTGTGTGTGTGTGTGTGTGTGTGTGTGTGTGTGTGTGTGTGTGTGTGTGTGTGTGTGTGTGTGTGTGTGTGTGTGTGTGTGTGTGTAAACCCTATTATATATAAGCAAACTAATTAAAGTCCTTTAAAAACACTAATGCAACTGTAAATGAATACATACATAACTGAACTATTTAACAAAGCAGGAAAAAATGCAACTTTCCAATGTCAATAAAAATATTATTGGCATTATGAAGAAAAAGTGTTGATATAGAATATTAGACTTAACAGCCATCTTAAGGTCTATTCAATATCAATATAATTTGTTTTAGGTTCAATTGATACAACTGCATACAGGGAAACGTACAGCAGCTGTTGGAGATGGGGGCAATGATGTTAGCATGATTCAGCAAGCTGACGCTGGAATCGGTATAGAGGGGCGAGAGGGCAAACAAGCTAGTTTAGCTGGAGACTTTAGGTAATATGGAACACCATTAACTTTGTACTCAAACCGGCTATCCAACAAAATATATATTTCTCAATGCTTGTTAATTTTACAATATAAACTTTGTTTTAAAAATTTGATTTGCCTCTTTAGGTATAAAAGTTAGAAATGTCACATTATAAAACAGTATCCCTGCAGTACGATTAACAGTAATCAGAGATTGTGTTGATGTAATTTAAAAAATTACATTTGTTTCGTGTGATTAGTCCCAGAGGGCCATAGTGACATGCTCGGAGTTGAATTAAACTTGTTATATTTTTAACTACGATGTTAGGCGCTGTTTTAAGTCGTTTGTGAGATACTTACTTTTAAATATCATAAGGGAGGGAAATAAAATCAGATTTTAAAGAAAACAATGCGATATAATTAATATAACTTCAATACTTGCTGAGACTGATGAGAGTGATTAGCATTCTTCTCAATATATTTATTTTTATTGTTTTGGATGTTATATTTGGGTATTTTTCTTCATTATTTTTTCCTTTCTCGTTCCAAGATTTCATCACAAGTATTAATTTTTTGCTGTGATCTATCTTTCTTTTTTGTGATCACAGATAAATAACGAGAGAATTGATGGCGCCATCTTGAAAATCCAAAATATATGTTTCAAATCTATGTTGATATATTTATTAAGCCCGGACATTTTCAAAAAAAAAATAGATATCATATAAACTTTAAAAACATTTGTTTTCACAGTGAATTTTTTTATATACCTCATGGTTCAGTCCGCTTGATTTTTATGTGTGTGGCAACGTGCACTTCACTGAGACTGAGACGAAATTAATATACATGACGAACTTCTAGAAGAAAATTAAGGATTCGCTAATGTGATAAATAATAACCAAGAACCTTTCGTAAATGTAAGAGCGCATTTAATAAATAAAGATTAAGAATATGTATTGAAGATAATGCACCATGCATGCTGTGGTTTTGACTTCTCAAAGTTATGCTTTTTCTTGGCTATGTTTACCTCTGCTGCTGGATATATGGCTTGAGTTAGTTCATCATAATTTTCTAGATGGCTTGTCTCGCATTTTTTCTGAATTTTGCGCCTCATATATTTCCCAGTTTGTCGCACTAGTATTATATCTCATCAGTTTGTCTAGTCATGCCGCGAGACGAGACGAGAGAAGGCGCCTTTGAAAGATTAGGCAACGGTTTGATGAGACGGGAAATGTAGAATGTTGGGTTGCTGGTTTGGCGATGCTTGACATCCCCAGTAGTCTTTTGTTTGACTTGCTAATTGTCCCGTTCCTTTATTCCTCGCTCTTTTCCCAAATTCGAAGTTGGCCCCGTGAAAGTCGCCTTAGATCGGCACTGTCTGCTTTCAGTAGGCTTCAAAATTCTTGGGAATGCTTCAGTTCAAAGCGTCCCCAAAAGTTACCTTAGATCGGTACTAGTTACTTCAAAGGACTCCAACCGTCGAAATTTGTAGGTTTAGAGAATAAATTTTTGGAACAAAAACGTGTTTTTTGCACGTTTCACTATCCTACCGACTGCCCCAATTACGTTGTTTGCTGAGCAAAAACACTTTTTTAAAAACGCAATTTTATTTTAAAACGGAAAATTTACGAGTCTCAGAACGAAAGCGGACTAACAGGTGATTCAACACTGTCCTTTACTTCTACTTATAATATATCGTTATCTCTAAATAGAAATACAATGCTTAGTATTATAGGGGATGTAACTTGCTGACATAACTATCTGTAATGCTGATACAGATATTTTGATGCCGGATTTCACTTCTGGTATAAAATTAAAGTCAAAGTGTTATGTAGAAATCAAGTGGTAAAATTTTGGTCGAATCCAAGATGGCGGAACAAAATGGCGGCTTGATAAAATATTTAAAATTTCAGCCCGAAAAAACTACTTGATGGACTGATTTTAAATTGTGTCATAGAGATGAAAAAAATCTCCACAGGTTTTACATATTTTTAGGTTTTAGCGTCCCTAGATACCAAAAAATATGTTTTATCAATCCGCGGCATAGCTCTTAAAAACTACTCATCAGATTGACTTCAAATTTTAGTCAAAAATTAGGTCATATGGGGATGACCTGGTAATATTTTGGTAAAAATTCAATATGCCGGAAAGAGATGGCGGCCTAGTGAAACGTTAAAAAAATATTACTTCAAAATTTAATTATCCAATTTCCTCAAATTTCTCACAAAAATCAAGTGTTATATAGTAATGAACTGGTAACATTTTGATATGAATATAAGATAGCAAAACAAAATGGCGATTAGATTAATTTCAAATTTAGTGCTTGCATTAAGTGACATAAAGAGAAACTGGTAAAGTTGCGGTAAGACTTCAAATCGAAATAATGTAGACTACCCACAGAATCACTAAAGGGTGATCTATAGGCAATATTAGGCTTACCAAAATGAATAACACGTACTTGCCTGTTGTCTTTTGGCTATCAAAAAAAAAACGACAACCCAGAATTACTTAAATAATCATCCACAGAACAATAATTAAAGATTTAATGGAGTACATTTTAAGAAATAAATGAAAACACAAGTTTTACTTTGTTACCTGTCACCTACTTTATTTTTGCACTAGGCGTGGCTGCAACTTCGTACTACTAGTTCATTTTCAAAAGCAATGGAGATATTTACAATCAAGTTAGGTATATATATATAGACAAAAATGGGTACAAAAATAAGTATATATACAGACAAAAATTTTTAAATTATTTAGGGGAAAAAATGTACAGTTGGTTTTCCATAATTATATTCTTAAGAATGTTTTGGCTGTTGACTGTTAAATATCTTTAAAGCACTTGTTGGCGTATGAACCTTGGTAAACTTTTCACTAATATGGTCGATGTTCCTAAGATTAAAAGCACACCGTAGGCAAGAGTTTTTGATCCTTTGAACTTTGATCCTAAGAACTGCTGACCAACAGACAGTATTACAATAAGAAAGCATAACAAGTAAAGTATTGGAAAGTATTAGTTTAACAGTTGTACTGATAATTTTTCTAATAAGATACAAAAGCTTTAATTTCCAATATGACTTTTTAACTAAACTAGCTACGTAAGATTCAAATCTTAGGTTAGAATCAAACATCCGACTCAAATTATTTGCAAAATCGACAAACTGCAATTCTGTATCATTCAAAATTATTTTAAAATCAGCATTTCTCTTCTGAATCCAAAAAGTAAAACTTGAATTTTTATTTCATTTAAGGTCTAGTACACACCACCAACATAACCACATAACATCGTAAGTTTGTTAAATATGTATGTTTGGTAAGTATTTAACTGAAAATATATTTTGCGGTAAATCGGTGGAAATCATATTGGTTATAGAAACGTTGCTATCAAAATGAAAAATACCGTATTTGTCTGATTTTTTTATTGGAATATACATTTAAAAAAAAATCGATAATGGAAAAATTATTTTTTGAAAAAATTTGCTGTCTCTATCTCGGGAATCCATTTATGGGCAACTTATTCAACATTGGATGGATCGTCTATTCAATGTATTATCTGCGTTTAATAATATCATCATATACAAAGATCTCATAAACCCCAATTGTGTGACGCCTTTACGAATTCGTTTGGCGTATATAAGTAATATATTATAAGTGCCCGCCTAAGAGTAGACATTTTGAAATATTTTCAATTGAAACTAATCGAAAGATTGTCGCTAAAATTAAACTATATAAAACAAATCTAGTATAAAATCAACATACATGCAGAATTCAAGCTGCCCCACTTAACTGTTTGATGACGTGACCACTATCAAATTTTTATATGTATTTTTGAGTAACAATACGATTTGAATTAAATAGTAAAATATACTGTGTTATTTACTACCTTAAAGTTTATATTATTTATTTCGGAAATTAAAATCTATCAAACCAAGCTGCAGTTAATTGTGTTGGTGTTAGCTTAAGTTTAACTTTTCAATTTATTTAACTTTTTCTGCCTGTAGTGGTCTTATAACTATGGAAAATAAGCAAACTGGTACTTCTAAATTTTTTGGTGGAATACGCTGCATTTACGAGAATTGTAAAAATAGGCATTATAATAATTTAGATAAGATATTCTAATTTTGTAGGATGACACGCAGTAAGACAATTAATTTTTAGTAGATACGAAGCACGAAAAAGTAAATTAAAAAATAATACTAAATAATAAAATAAACTACAGACCTGTACAAATTGGTAAGTATTTGTTAAATAAGTATGTGTGTGTTTCATTTGTGTCCTGCTAGTTCTTTCTTTCGAACCACTGTGCGCTGATCGGCGACATGCTGTCTCAAAGCTTACTTTGACTTAAACTGTTTGTTTAACAAAATGACAGCAAGCAATCCAGAATGCACGATTTTGGTATTATAATGTAATGAGATTGGATATTTGACTGCTAAGAATGCAAATTATTTTATTTGGTAAGCATTATGTAGTGTTTATTATTGCAAACAGTGTTTCTTTATTTCTTGATGCATTATTTATGTGTTTTAATTTGTGTCATGTTGGTAACGTATTAAAAAATAACAAAGCTGTCTGTGGAAATCTGTTATAAATTTGCATCGTACGTTTGTCTGTTGCAAAGTAGTTTTCAATGTAGATAGTTTTTCGATGGTTTAATTTCTTAAACATTAAAGATAAAAAATATATTAGGAGTATTAACAGAAATTTAGTAGTTACGGCAGAAACCGGATAACAACCGGCATAGTGCAAATCCCAGTTAAAGGTGCAAGGTCAATGAGAGCTAAGGCGTAAATCATTTGATGTTTTGCCGGCTGCCACCTCTTATAATCCTTACTCTTTGCCATCGGTATGTCTGGCTATGGGTCTGTATAAAATTAAGGATCATATGTATAAAATTAATGACCATATGGTAAAATTTTGGTAAAAATCTAATATGGTAAAACCAAATGGCGGCCTAGTGAAATGTTAAAAAAAATATTACTAAAAGGCTACTATCCAATGTATCTCAAATTTTGCGTAAATATTATATATTATGTATCTCTAATATATTTTAACTAAAACTTGAAATCATTCTGATGAAAAGCTTTTAAGCTACGCCGTGAACTGACAGTCAGACAGACGGATCGAAGGAATTGAGAGGGTGATTTTTTCACGATTACAAAATATTTTATTTGACCGCCATTTTCTTCCTCCATCTTAAATTATTACAACATTTTAACTAGTTGATCTCTACACCACAATTAGTTATGGAGTATTTGTTATCTTAATTTATGACTTATTACTACTACCTATTAGCGTTATGAGCTAACTACTGTAATAAAAAAAAAACATTTCAGAACTTTTCAGCTGTTGTGTTACCGCTTTCCTTGATACCTGGGAGGTGTGAAAAAAATTGTTCACTCCGGTTCTGGCAACATCATTATAGTTTAACGTCTTTAAACTTATATCCACTGGCAAAATGAGGTGACCGTATTTGGATACTACGTTCGATTCAGCTCTCGCTCTATATCGTAAAACTTCAGCGTTATTTAATGCGCTTTCTTATAGTATCAACTTTTAGTCTAAACGGAAGTTAACATTTTTCAGATTTTTAAAAACAGAAAACCAAAACTCGTTTCACCCTAAGGCAAGTTATTTTCCAATTTTTAATTTTTGTGCCTTGATATCTTGAAAACAGTTGAATTTCGGCACATAACATGTTATACAAAAATGCTTACAATTACTCGTAAGATTTAAATATATTTTAAGCTACGTGGTGTTCTATTAAAAGAAATAAGTTACCCCCTATAGATACCGCGTTTTTGAGACATCTCGAATAAATAAAAATGTCTTTACAAAGTACATCTTTAGTAACCAAGAACCTTCCCTATTTGTTTTTTATCTGCAGTAACTAAAGAGATATCCAAGAATTACACACTAAATCAACACCGTTTAAAATTAATTGAATGTTATTATATATTTGTTTTGCTTTCAACTCTGGAATAAAACGTGTAGGTACCTACATCTAAAAATATTTGATATTCACTAATAATACCAGTTTTTACCACTTTTGCAACCCATATAAATTTCCATTCTTTGAACTTCCTGTTATGTATTGTCAACGCTTTGTGACGGCAAAACAAACAGCCGATTGTAATTAGAGTTGGCAAGATATGAAAATGCTTCCAGGACATCTGGACCTTTTTGCATGCTAGGTCTTGAAAAGATGTGTGTCAAATTTCCTATATTATAATATTGACATCTCACAGAAATTTCCTAGACTTGCGAATACGCAAAATACGTCCTGCTTTTTATCTGTCTGTGGCAATCTGGAAAATGCAAATAGCGTTAAACTGTTACTTATTTTTGTTTTGTTTAATATGTCTCTAAAAGTTAAATAATGCCGTATTACTTTTTATTAAACAAGATATATTTTTTTTCAGTACTTAAAAGAGTTGCCGAAAACTTTAGGGAAAATGTTTAACTCAGCATAAACAGCATTTATTCATATAGTCAAGAAAATTATTTTGTTTCAGTATTCCACAATTTTCTCATTTGGCTAGACTACTCCTTGTTCACGGGAGAAGGTCGTACAAAAGATCAGCATCACTATCGCAGTTCGTCATCCACAGAGGTCTAATTATATCAACTATGCAGGCAGTGTTTAGTAGTGTATTCTATTTATGTTCAGTAGCGCTTTACCAAGGATTCCTAATGGTCGGCTACGCAACTGTTTATACAATGTTTCCAGTAAGTGTTATATTTAACTAATATACATTATTTTTTTGAAATGGTTTCATATTGTCAAGTGTTTTAGTTTTAATATCACAACATATTATACACATATACAGTGTCATTGGTCTGTATGAAAACGGTGGATTATTTTTAAAAAGTAGAACTAGAGCTTAGAGACACATAAGGGTCCAACTCAGTTTAATAAATGTTGGTTTTGTTCTAATTTGCACATTACTTAATAATAGTATGATATATTTTACTTATTTGTTTTGTGTCGGAGTTTGCAAGATGAATTTTTTATTTTTTTTTTGTATTTCTATCATTTTATAGAATTCTCTTTTTTTAACGTTTATCACAATCGGATAAATGTTGGATGTCACTAATATGTCTTTTTATCGCCGTTATGTTTTTTTTATAATACTAGTGTCCTTCTATTATGTTTTTTTAAGTATTGACTGGTCTGTTCAATGTATGCAGCATTGCAATTCTTACAGGGAATTTCATATATTTTTCTTTTTTCTTCTGGAGTTTTTGAATCTAATTATTAAAGTTGCTCTTCAAAAGGTTATGGCTTGACTGACTGGGTGACTGTAGTGCTGTGTTTTTAAGTACATTTTGCTAACTAATAACCAGATGCTAGATGATCCGGCAATTAAAGTTAACACTGTACTCCCAGTTAATGACACTAGACTCGTTGTGAATTATGAATTTAAATATGAAACTTTTGAAGTACCATTTTCCATGAACGTTTGCCTAGCTGCATGTACCACGACACAGACCAGACTTAAATTATACAGTTATTTTGAGAAATTAGGCGAGAAGGTTTTGAACTATGACAGACATACGTTTCAAGGGGCAACGAAAACGAGACAGAGTTGTTATGGCCCTGGTAGCTATATCACAGAATTTGTATCCGGAGAACCAAAAAATTATGAATATGTAATATATTCACCGCTGGAAGACAAATATTTTGAGGTCTGTAAGGTAAAGGGTATATGTATAAATTATGCACATGAGATTATTACTAAGGAAAAAATCAAAATTTTTAAATCCGTGTCAACAAAACGTAAATTTGAAGATAATGATTCGGTACCCTATGGGTTTAAAAAGCAAGAAACGACTACGGTTTAATTTTGTTATTGCATTCAAATTTTAACGCTGTACAATGTTAGAATGCTCTTCCTGAACATTTTTAGCCCTTAATTTTAATACCTTTAAACACGAATATAAAGAATATCTTTTAAGTGAACAAAATTTACTGTTAAATTAATTTTGGTTAAACATTATTATTTTACAGATTATTATTTTCCTTTACATGCCTAGTTTTTCGTATATTCTAACACTTTTTTTCGTATTGTCTCCCTCTTCAATGTCGCTTTTCTTATATTCATATCAAATTTACTTTTATACATCTGTCGTAAATTAGAAAGCTATCAATTTTGGTCGAGGCCTGGTTCAGTGGAGTAGCTAAAGAAGCTAGACTGCGGCAGGCTTTGACTACTAACTACTAAGCAGTTTAAATAATTTATATTATAATACTATGTATAATGTCTATTCAGTCCATAATATAAAGTAAACCTCGTACCGTAACCGTAAATTCGAAAAGGTAACGATTCGGTACCTTATGCGTTTAGAAAGGAAAAAGAACTGTACTGTTATTACATGCTAATTTTAGGAAAAAAATGTAAAATTTATTTTTTAAATTAAATAAATGTTGAAAATATGTTCTTTTTTATTTACCTATGAGTGAAAGATGAGATAAATGGAAAAATAATTACTGAGTTTATTGGCTTATCTACCTACACCTATAAGACTCAATTAAATAGCCTCGAAAGTCATAAAATTTCGTATTATTAACTCAGGTGTTATTAATAAAGCATGACATAGGACTAAATTTATTAAACAAATTTTATGTTTTTTTCATAAAAACAGTATTGTCGATAGTGTAAACTAAGCCTACAATACCAAGAGCTTAGGATTCCGAATTTATAAAAAAATTATACGTTCTATCGTATAGTATTATATTAGCCTATGACTCCAATAATACAACATTATTGTAAATAATATATTTAATACGACTGTACTAAACACGACAAAAAAAAACGATTTGACACCGAAAATATCGTCGTTTTGATACGCAAAATAGGTCAGGAAAATGCTCATATTAATTGTTATTAGGTAATATGTGAAATGAAAGACATATACAAATGCATAATAATGTTTTTTATGCAAGCCAAAAGGGCATTTAAAATTATTTAAAGATTTATTGTATAAAATATATATGCACATTTAAGTTTTTCTCTTAAGTAGTTTAATTCTTTATGAATTTAATATTTTGTCTCTTAAAGTTTATTTTGATTGAAAACCATGATACTCGTACTCATGTTAATTACTATTTCACATATTAATGCAATATACAGGGTGTCTTAAATAGCGTGTCCCACTATTGTTATCTCCGAAACGGTAAGTGCTACGAGCTCGGTTAAATTAGAGAAAAATTGTCGTTTGTAATACTCAGTCCAAATCCTTTTACCCTGTTCAAAATTCCTTTTAGTTCCTGAGATACAGGGTTATGCCTAAAAAACGCACAAATTAATTTAGTTGAATATTTCAAAGACTATTGATTTTCGAGACACATTTTAAATTTGAAAGTTTTATAATTTTTTCCACTCTACAACTATGTATTACACGAATATGGTTCCCTACGTTTCTCTCCACAAAAACAAAGAAATTTTAAAAAATGTCCTTTGTACTTCTCTGTCTTTTTGGCATACCTTTCATAAATTAAAATAAAGGTTCAAATTTTAAATAAGTTTAAAAAAAATCGTGGTGTTGCAAAAAAAATAAAATAAGGGCCAAGATGTGAATTTATTACTTACTAGTATTATTATTAGCAGTATTATTTATGCCTAAACTTGTAACACTCCAGTTTCTTTTTTTCTGAGGAAATTTCCCCGTTGTTAATATTTTTGTAATCTTAAAAAAGTATTGCAGAGTAACTGATAAAAATACATAGTAAGTTGATCCAAGTAGACCCTTAAAAAAGTTAAAACATCAAAGTCTACTACCTTTTATAACATGTATTAGTGAGACGTCTTTCCCAAAGAAGGCTTCGAAAACAATTGAAAAAAATCAAGAGATATTTATCATGTGTCAAACTTATTATATGTTAGTTTATTCCAAATTGGGTCATTTTACAACTTTTGCGTTTTTGGAGTTCTCAGATAATGAATTGAAGATGGCTATGATATTTGTTTATGCGAGGGCATTTCGTAATGGTACTAACAAAACAAATTTTGATACATATGAAATGTATCAAAATTTGTACCCGGAAAGAAGAATGCCCAATCCCAAAATATTTGCAAGATTGGAAAGAAGAATGCGAGAGCACGGATCTTTTAACAAGTCTCAAAAACGAATTTCCACTGTTACGTTGGAAGGGAGAGAGATCCAGATTAACGTGCTAGGTTTATGTTTGCTTTAATTATAATGTATATTTTTAATAGGTACTCTGCAATATTTTTTTTAGGATATGTATGTTACAAAAATGTTAACAGCGGTGAAATAGAAAGAGAAACTGGTATATCAAAAGAATCGGCGCAAAAATCGCTATCGCTGTACACATTTGTAAAAAAAATTTATAGTCGGATTTGTCGATTTTGCAATAATGGATGGTTCAACCGCAATTTACATTACCGGTGGACTCAAAGCAATGAACACTTCACCACCGTGAAAACAGGATATTAGACCGAAAAATGCTTAACCAATCCGTTTTGAAAATATGAAGTCATGAAGAACCTTGAAAAACAGCATATACCTTATTAAATTTATTTATTTGATCACAGATTATTAATATAATAATATTTAAGTATTTGAAATCCGAAAATAGCTCTTTTTAAATACGAATTTTTATACACTATGTTTCATTAGATGATCATCTATGAAAATTTGAAATTTTCAAATAAATCTTTTTCTGAATCTAAATATTTTAATTAACACATTTAAACTTTTCAAATGTACCGTTATAGATAAGTCTTTAAGTAACTTTCAGTGGGGATCAATATAATATAAGACGAGATCCTTTTAATTGTTCAGTCAAATTAGTTTTTACTCAAAAACTGTAAGAAATGCCATAAAAATCTGAAAAATATAATTATTTCCTAAACATTATTTTTAATAACACAAAATAAAAACTATTTGCCAGAGTTTTAGAAACTATTGATTTTGGCTTTTTTAAATTAAAGGTCTCTCTATTTAATTGTAAAAATAACTGTATAGAAATAAAGAGAACAGCGCTCGAAAAAGCATTAACGTTTTTTTTCTCGGGATCCATTCAACTGATAAATTCATAAAAGTCAAAGCATTGGCACAAACAAGTTATGGCCAGTTGGAATACAAAGCTTATACATGTTATAAAGGGAAGTATAAAGAATATCATAAAATAAAATATTTTTAAATAGATACGTTTATTGTTCTTATTCTATATCGAACGAATTCGCATAATAATAATATAAAAAGTAACTTTTAACACGGAGAAACCCGAACCTACATAATCCATGTTGAGCTTTTTATGTGTAAATATTATAATAATAAAGAATTAACAAAGTGGTCTAATTTATCTTCTCATTTAAATGGCCACGAAAATTGTTTAACACTGGTCTCAATCACAAGAACTTAAGTTAGTTAAAGAATGGGAATAATACTCTTGGAGATAATAACCATTAGAGACACATGAAAATAAACCTAACTAAAAATTATAATTTTCAACCACACAATAAAATATAGGTTCTTGAGCTAATAAATATTTCTATATTACTTGATAAAATTCAAAGCGCTCGTGCAGCCAAAGTTGCGCAAAGATGATGATAAAACTAATACATCTAATATAGTAAATTATGAAGAATATTATGATATAAATTAGAGCATGTAGGCAAATGTAGCGAAGTAGCAAAGATCTCAATTTGCGAAGTATAAAATTACTTTATTTTTAAAGTGTCATTTCAACTATATTAAATTTAAAAAATCGTTTTATTTTTATATGATAAAAAAGAGCAAATATTGTTGTTACCAGGTAAAAATAAAAATAAACTGAATATGCATGGAAAATTATATTTATATATCTGTCGTAAATTCAAACATTTTGGTTACGATTAAATTTGGCTAGTTCTAATTTTATGAACTCTAATTATCTGTAAATATAAAATACCTAAATAGAAAAGAATTTATTAAACTTTGAATATTTTAATTTTTTCCGCTTATTAACCACTGTGCGCCGGCCCATCGAGACCATCGATGTGTAAGATTTTAAACAACTTTAAACGGGCCTATAAAACTGGCCAGCTTGATCATCTGATATTATATTAAAGATAGGCTGTATCGAACTATGCCCCAGAATTATATCACCTGATTATAGGAAAACTTTTTAACTAATAGTTACGTTTACCGTGAATAATTCTCTTTTTTAATTTTTGTTAAGTGTTTCAAAGTTTATGTTTAAATAAAAATATTAAGCGTTCCTGTAATTTTATTTGAAGATTTTAGAATTTCTGTTTAAAAACACCGTGAAAAAAAGTTTTATTAAATAATATTTTTATTACAAATAACGTCAAATATTTTAATCTATAAAAGGTATGACAAAAAAAGGACATGTTTAAAAATTTCCCAGTGATGGATGGAACCACATTCGTGTAATACATGATTGTGTAGCAAATTAAATTTCCTCTTAAAATGTGCAATAAAAATCCAGGGCCGTATTTAAAAGAGTCGATAGCGGTAGCAAGAAACGTCAGAAATGAAATACCAGGATACAATGTTGTATAGCGGAGAAAAACATAACACTTTCAAATTTTAACTGAGTCTCGAAAATCAATGGTAGGTTTTAAAATATTCAACAAAATTAATTTAGGTTTACATCTCAGGTACTAATAGGAATTTCGCAACGCGGTAAAAGGATCTTGAATGAGTATCAAAAACGGCAACTTTTCTCTAATTTAACCGAATTCTTAGCACTTACGTTTCGGAAATACCAATAGTTGCATACGCTAGTTAATTTAAGACAACCTGTATATTACACCACCGTAAAATAGTAATATCTACATCATTTATATATTTTCTAACAAAGGTTGAAATAGCTTATTTGATATCGCGCCATACTTCAACATGATATACTCTAATCGGGAGGGAAGTATTTATAGTTTGACTATGAGCTGTTTTCAAGAAACTGCAACTATCTTACTCGAATGGACAAAGCATACATATACGTTTTAGGTAAAGGAATTAATTTGTTATTGTTATTTACCTAAAATTGTTACGTTTACAAATTGACGGTAGAGCCCCTGAGGAATGCAGACAAATAGGATTTTATTTTTTCCTACGTTATTGTAATATATGGGTGGCACTGACGAAATATAGCATCTCTCTTTCCTGCAGGTACACCGATAGGTTCACGTTGAAGTAGGTGCTGGTTCCCACGTACCTCATTCTAGGTATATATTACATGCGCTTTTTTTTCAAAGGTTTAACCTATCTGGAGGTTTTAAAGTCCTATTACTTTTTTTTTCCCTTATTAACATGTAAATCTTCATATTCAACCCCAGGACCAGTTACTTCTTGATACTCGACATTACAGTCTTGACGAATTTCAGTTGGTTTGAATAAAAAAGGATTTGTATAATATATATTGGACGAAGATTGGTTATAAACTTGCGTATTGCTGATTTATATCTAGCTGATAAATCGTTAACTGCCTGCGATTTCTTCTAGGTATTTTTCCATTGCGATCTTTTATAACATAATTGTAACGATTTTGGGATATCACGATCAACTCGTCTCTTGTAGGACGTTTACATGCGTCAGTTTTTGAGTATTTCCGTCATACATCCTTTTTTGATCTTGTCTTCTAGGTAACTTTTTTTTAGTATCTTGAAAGACTTTGGATAAAAGCATCTCCTTATGAACCGGTAGAGGAGTTTTGATACTTCTATTAAGCAATAAATTGGCTGAGGAAGGCAAAATCGGCTTTTGCAGTATTGTTATAGTAAAGGATAACCAAAAATAAATCTTTATTGTCTGAAGATTCTGTCAAAAATAATTTTTTTACTATTTGAATATGACGTTCAACCATTCCGTTAGACCGAGGATAATAAGGACTTGACGTACTTAATTTTATTGAATATAATTTAGAAAAATTTTGAAATTCTGTTGACGATAACGGCTGACCGTTATCAGAAAATATTTCTGTTGGTAAACCAAATGAACAAAAATATTTTTTAGGGTCGATATAACAGAACTGGCATTTTTATTTAAAATTTTATAAACTATCTGAAATTTACTCTTATAATCAATATCAATATAACAAGAAAATTAATTCCATTAAAGCAGGCAAAATCTAAACCTATTTTACTCCAAGGCATATCAGCATTGTCATGAGAAGTTAAAGGATATTTAGGACTATTGTTGGAAAGACGCTGACATATAGCTCAAGTTGATATTAAATTTTTTATATTCCTCATGATATTTGGCCAATAAACGACTTCTTTAGCTATATTTTTGCAAAGCTGAATACCTTGATGGGTTTTATGTATTATATTAAGTAATTCGATTGGTAAAGACTCGAGAATTATAAATCGTTTTTTAAAAAACAAAACATTTTCAAATTCATAAATATCATTGTGAATTTCCCAATATTTTTAATATTATCTGGAATATTTGATTTTTGTAATGACCAACCATTTTGAATGTAATTTAATATTTGTTTTAAACTTTCGTCATTTGCTGCTTCTTGCTGACACCATGTAATAACTTACGCAGGGCTTTTAATATATTTAAAATAACTTTATTTTAATAATGACAGGATATTAAAATTGTATGTCCAAATATAACATCTCTGGTTCCTGCAGGTACACCGATAAGTTCACGTTGAGGTAGATGCTGGTTCACACGTACCAATAGATTTTTAAAAAAACTTATTATAGCGCGCTGCGCTATCTATCTACAGAGAAAATAGGATGTTATCGACAAAATATGTCAAAAATAAAACTAAATATATATCATAGTATTTGTTTATTTCATAAAAGTAGTTATACAGTTAACAACCTTTAATAATGCATAAACAAATGCCAGTTTTTACTGTATGTTCCATATTCGATTATAGTATATATTCTTCCTCTAAAAATCTTTCATTAGAGCGGTTTCTTCCATATGCTTCTTTAGTTTTCTAAGGTGGAAATCAAATTATAATTCTCTTATTTCCTGAATAGACTCTAGCAAATTCAATGTTTCACAATATTTCGTAGATATAGCACCAACCTTCGTATATTCCATGCATATGTCGAAATATTGTTCTCTCTTTTCAGCCTTGCTTTGCATCGCATTATTAAAGTTAAAGTTGCCTTGTTTAGAAAATTGCGCACCTATATTTTTGATTTCTTTACACAAATCACTATCCGTCTTAATTCTAAACTTGTCGTTGACAACAACAAAACTCAGTAACATAACACAAGCTAGTTACTTCTAAAGTAGAAACACAAAACTGCAGTATCCACTGATTTCAAGATCTTTCGCCTCCTTTTACAAAACGAAAAATATTTGTTTGCTTTATCATGATGAGTGATATTCTCCTGGAAATAATATGATAACGCAAGCGCAAGCACTTATTGCAAGTAAACATGTAAACCTCCAAAATATGGAAACCATGTTTATTTCAAATGATTGAAATATAAGCACAAACTCTATCTTTGATGATTTTCTGTATAAAAATATTTTTCTTCTAAATGCGAGAATTTTTAAAATATCTAAATAATAAAGTTACATTTCTAATGTCGCCGTGGCTGCGTAAATACTGACTTGTTCTAGGTAAAAAATACTTTATACAAATCCTGTAAACTATAATTTATTTAAATTTTTCAGTTTTTAATTTATTTATTAATTCTTTTTCGTAACATTATTTACTTATTCTACAAAAAATAAATTATGTTTTTTATTATTTTCCTCCATAAAGAAAAGTTTTATTCCACGTTATGGAATTTTACCGAATATTTAAAAGTGACCAGTCTATCCCTGTACACTATGCCGCGTACACATGGACAGATCGACAGACTGGCGGAAATGGGAGAGAAGATTTACTAGTGAAGTAAAGCGAATGAACCTGGTCTAACTGTCACTCAAGTACCGTTCAATACAAATTTTGTAGACTTTTTCCTGTTCACGGTGTCTATATATGTCTGAATGTTTCTGGAAATATTGAGTATATTGAAGTATAGCCTGTCAAAGTCATACTTTTCTTTAGGAATACTAGTCTGTTTATTTTATTTATAAAATACAGGCTCACTGAGTATTTATATTATTAAATACCAGAAAAAAAGGAACATCAAGTTTAATTCCTCAAAATTTTAAAATAAAATACATGTATCAGCAGCAAATTAAGTAATATTTCAGATAAGTACTATTGTTTACTTACTTCAAACGATGAAAATTTTTGAAAAATGGAACCAAGAAATTGTTAACCATAATTATAAAAGTTTAATCACGATTAGTGCCCTACGAAGCCAGTGTACCAAACTCTCTCAAAATAAATCCATTTAATGGGAATACAGTTACTGCAATTAGTATTTTTCTTTTCTATGCGCAAATGATTTTAAGGTCTATAGCTTATATTTATTTCATGGAACAGGTACTGGTCTTGATTTGAAAGATCTAGTTAATTCACAAAATTGAGCAGCAGGAGGAAAGGCTGTACAACGTGTTTAGGAAAAAGGAAAAACGTAGTTTTTAGTTGACTGTAAAAGATCTAATAGTACTACTCTTTTGGTGTAAATGGAAACGTAAATAAGATAAATATTAAAGCTAGGGAGATAAACTATCGCAATTTAAATATGTACTGAATTTTGCAGATTTAGTATGACTTCAAATAAAAAAAATGAAACAAAATACAGATGTATATTATTTTAAATAGTGGATGCCTTGACCTAAGGAATTCACTAAAATTATAGTTAAAAAAATTGATTTTCGTAAATCTGACGAGGAGGATTAAAATGTCGTAATCAGACTTTCGGTGAATAATGGACTGTATGAATAGGTTAACTGGTAGAAAATAAAATTTATATTATGACAGTTTATGAAAATATTAAATAAGTATAACGAACACCGCACTACCTAGAGGTTCCAGAAAAATGACAAAGACACTTACTGATTTCTCTCCTCGATTCTTGGCGAAAAGGGCCGCCCTCTGATGTTATTTTTTTTTAGCTTAAGAAGATGACCGGTGGCCGATAGATATATATATATATATATATATATATATATATATATATATATATATATATATATATATATATATATATATATATATATATATATATATATATATATATATATATATATATATATATATATATATATATATATATATATATATATATATATATATATATATATATATATATATATATATATATATATATATATATATATATATATATATATATATATATATATATATATATATATATATATATATATATATATATATATATATATATATATATATATATATATATATATATATATATATATATATATATATATATATATATATATATATATATATATATATATATATATATATATATATATATATATATATATATATATATATATATATATATATATATATATATATATATATATATATATATATATATATATATATATATATATATATATATATATATATATATATATATATATATATATATATATATATATATATATATATATATATATATATATATATATATATATATATATATATATATATATATATATATATATATATATATATATATATATATATATATATATATATATATATATATATATATATATATATATATATATATATATATATATATATATATATATATATATATATATATATATATATATATATATATATATATATATATATATATATATATATATATATACAATATACATATATATATATATATATATATATATATATATATATATATATATATATATATATATATATATATATAAAGAAAGTAAAAAGTTCGAAAAAAAAAAGAAATAAATTACAGTTTATAGAATTTTAAACTTACCTAACTTAACCCTTCGATTTTAGAGTGTGGGGAAAGAAAATCATCTTCTGGGCCTTACGCACAGTGTTGCGAAACGATTCTTTCTTTAAAATTTGTAGGTAATTAACTCACAAAGTCAGAAATTATTTCGGATGCGGTTTCATGATTTCCGATGTGATTTCGTGATTTCTATATCTTAATATAAATAAATTCAATTAAAAAAATTACGATTACTATCATGGAAAACGTATTATTATATTAAAAAATTCAGCCCACAATTATGAAAATACTGAAAATGATGTAATAGCACGGTGATAATAATTTCATCAATGAAATATAGGTAAAAATCCTACCTTTTGTTAAGGAAAGTGAAGCATGACGCATTTCTTCTTTTGCGTACTTCAGACATTTTAATAGGGCATCATTTTATTCCGTCATCTTGAATTTGTGCAAAAATTGTATCAGTTCATCATTATATCACACTTGATTTTTATGCAAAATTTGAGGTCAATTAAATAAGCAGTTTTTCTATAATGTACAATCCCAATATGACTCCTAATGTTTAACCAAAACTTGAAATCAACCGGGTAGTAACTTTTTAACTATGCCGCGGACGGCAGTGGCGACCGCTGCAGGGAGGGCAACGGGGCAGTGCCCTTCCGAAACTGCGACAGAAACACCATCATTTTTAATTAATTTATTTAAAATTCCTATTTTTTATTTATTTAATTCGATTGATTTATTTTTTCAAATTTTATTATTTAAATTCAAAAAATTCTAGGACGGTCAACACAAGCCGGCAGCGCTGTAACCGCTGTAAACCGCGGTGCTGGCCGCATATTCGTATCGGACGTACGTTATTGCACAACCGGAAATAAACGAACTTATGCGACCCAGGTTACTTAACGGACATACGTGATTGCACATTGTGTGCAAAATCAGTCGTCCGATAAGGATACTTCGTGTTCTTTCTGTCTTGAAATAAGGTAGAAGTAGATGTCAGCGTGTTATTGATTTGTATTAATTTGTATGTAATTTGTATTATAAAAGTATAAAATGTGTAGTATGCTTCCAGAAAATTATGATTACCACCATGTTAGCAGCGACACAATAAGAACTAAATTTAATGCTGAAAAAGAAATCGTTGTAAGTATTCAACTATTATATCATGCCGTCAAGTGTACAATTTTTGAGGTTAGTTATCGTGTTGTATTTTCGAAACGGATTCGATTCAGATAGTTTCTCGATATTTATTCCCGACTTGTATTAAAAAACAAAAAAGCTGCCTGCATAGAAATCAATAGTAAGATGTTTAAGATTGATAAGCCCTGTATTAAAGTGGCAGTGTGTTAGGTATCCAAAGCCACGATAGAATAAATCAAAACAAATTACGGCGCGTGATCGGCGCGTGTGCACCGTGCAGCAGGCGCATAAATCGATTCCTATTGGCGTCAGTCGCGTCAGCGTCGAATTAACCAGTACCCAAAGCAGTACCTCATTCAGTCGCTCTCGGTGCATCGCCGCATTTTCTGATTTACCTAATATCTTCAATTTGCCGTATTTTGTAATCATCCAATTTATCATTTATTTTTATTTTTTACTGTCGAATGTATTTTTAAATGAATTATAATATTCATACTTAATTACAATGTATAGGGTCATTTAATGGTTGTGGCTACACTTTAGGTCCATCCATACCCTACAACAGATTACAATCAATCAATGCAGGTTGTTTTTCTTTTAGATGACTCAAGTAGAGATGGCATATTGGCTCAGTGGTCAAGTAGGTATTCGACTTTTGTACGGACGGTTCTAGGTTCAGTCCTTCCTATCGATAATAGTTATTTATGCAACAAGTGTGTAAAGTGATTCTTTTTGACGAATGTGAATATTTACGCACGAGCCGTAGGCGAAAATCACATGAGTCAAAAAAGGTACTTTACACACTATTGGCATACAATTTTTTTTCTAAAACCAAAAAAACTGTTGCAAAATATCAAAATTTACCAATTATTTTACGCCCTAGTGTGTAAAGAAAAATTACTTTACGCACTAGTTCGTAAAGTAATTTGAAAATTTTGATATTTTGACAAGTGTCAGTTCAGGATAAAAATAAATGACAAAGTTACTTTACGCACTCTTTTAAAATGGCAAATTTTACGCGTCTTAAGCAGTGCGTAAGGTGAGTACTTTACGCACGGTTGTAGAAAAAGTTTTTTTTTATTTATTTTTTTTTTTGAGAAATTACTCAAATAAAATAAATTGGGGGTATTGTTCAAGTTAAGTTATTATTTAGGTCTGATTTTAATTTTAAATTAGTAGGTAATAAACTTCCGATAAATCAGGAATAAATATTGCGAACTGTCTACTGTCTGCATCTGCTTGTGTTAAGCATAGGGACGTTTCTACTCTTTCTGATTACTAAGTAAAATCCGTTTTAATTTATTTCGTACATCATAATATGAATATACTCGACGCTGAAAATTATGAAGTACATTGTTGAATGGAAAATTTAAAGTTTTCAAAACGTAAAATTTATTTCATTAAGTACTTATTCTTTCAATTATTAATGAGTCCACTTATTAACATTTCCTAATTTTAAAAGTATGAAAATTTATAGTCAGCATAAAACAATATTTTAAAACTAATTTTAATTTGAAATCGGTTCCTAATCTGTGTAAGTTACAAGGATAGCTACCGTTTTTGTAAAATATGAAATAATAATAAAATTTGGTGATAAAATAGGGTTAAATGGAACAATATTTTACAGAAATGGGTCTCCGAGTTATCCGAGCTAACTAAAGTCACATGGTCAATAACAAGGACTGTAAGAACGACCCCATGTGAGGCAAGGAAGTACGTTTTCAAAAGATTGTATCACTGCCACTTTAATACGATAGTTCATAAATTAAGTGGGCCATGAAAAAGACCACATCTTTCTAGAAATATAGAATGTCCGGCGAAATTAACGGTTTCAGTTATTCACATTCCCAAAAGAAAATCTCGACAAAAATTCCCGATGAGCTAGGTAGCGAGTGGCCTTGCATCATTCAATTTAAATTGACACACAATCACACTGTTGAAAGCGCAGCAGCTCTTATAAAAGGACCCATTAGCGAGAAAACAAAAACAGAAGTAATCGAGTACTTTGAAAGGGGTCATTCAGTAGCTTCTGCATATCACAGCTTTTGTTTTAAGAAGATGGAAGAATTTGGTGATAAATATGATGTCTTATCTTCAGATCGTCATTTCTGCCCCAAAAAATCAGATTTTGAAAATATATGGAGACATAATTTTAAATCAAATTATGGGGAAAAAGTAGGAATAAACATGTTATCAAAACTGCAACAAACCCTAATGAAGAACACTGATGTTTCCTTCAAGATTTGTGAAATTGGTGAGCACTATGCTGTGTCATTTTGTACCGGAATCATGAAAAGGACTTCAGAGAAACTCCGCCAATCATCCGAAGTGTTATTTGTAGATGCTACTAGCAACTGTGATGTCCAAAACCACAAACTATATTTCTTCGCCACCCATTCAGTAGCAGGCGGTATACCTTTAGCTTATATTATTTCAACTAGTCAAAAAGAAGAGGTTTTTGACCGAGCCGTTGATTGTTTAATCAGTATCATTCCTTTTAAATTAAACCCTACGGTTATTATCACTGACGATGATATGATCGAAAGAAGAGTCCTTCAGAAGTACTGGCCCTCTTCTAAAATGCTCCTATGCATATTCCATGTTTTAAAAGCTGTATGGAAGTGGCTTAATATGTCGAAAAATAATATTCCTAAGGAGCATAGACAGAGTCATTATCGTATATTTAGGAATATTTTGTACGCAAAAAGTCAACAAGAACTTGATTTAAGTTTAGATGCTTTCAAGGAGAAATGTCAATTTTCAAATTTTCATAAGTATATTCAAAACAAAATTGACAACGATTTGCAGTCTTGGTGCCTTTTTTTCAGAAAAAATTTGCCAACCGTGGATCTGACACAAATAATTTTATTGAAGTCATGTTTAGGCTTTTTAAAGATATCCTTTTAGAGCGCACAAAAGCCTATAATTTATCACAGCTCACTGATTTTGTAGTCTGTGATTTTGAAAGCTACTATAAGCAGCGACTTTTAGATTTAGTTTTTGATAGAGTAAATAATATGACTTTAAAAAGGTTATATCCAAACTCTAAAGATGTGAGCGAGGATCAGGTGAAACAATTAGCTGTCATGCAATATTCTGTAAAGTCTTCTAGTGGATCTCAAGAATATTTGGTCGATATGAGCGATGGAATTTGCAGTTCCCCCTAGGAGAAAACGGAAAAATATTTAAGCATCAATCGTTTATTATTACCCACTTTAGCCCAAAAGACATATGCGATGTATTAACTGTCGAAAACGAAGTTGTATTATACGAACTTGCAACTGATACACAACCACCCGAAGGGCTTTTTTGTCCATTAAGACTTACTGGGAGTCTTCAGGCAGCGGCTATTTCAAGGAAAACTGAAGAATTTACACCCGTAGTGTCGAATGAGCCCGTAGATTTCATTATATTAGATGAAGAGCACACTAAACTTAATATAAAAGAAATAATATGTAACGCCCAAGAGAAATAGTCCAACTTTCTTTCCATCTAGACAGAGACGTTAAAGCTAGATTGAGAGATGACCCACACGGATTTTCTGGGGCAATTAATTCGTGTGTCGCAGCTTACGATAAAAACGTAAATTCTTCATCGACCCTTATGAGTGGTCTATTTCAAATGTTCAAAGTTCCGCAGTCCTTACCTTTGAGACCATGCAAAAAAAAGCAAAGAAAAGGAAAAAAGATAAGTGTACAGCCAGCATCAGTGGCGCGCAGAAAAACGGCTTCAAAAGGAAAAAGGAGGTTACAAGCAGGCAGAAAAATCAAGTCCCTTGTGAATAAGATGAAGAAAGCATCGCACGCTTTAAATAAATGTGTGGAACTCAATATTGCGCTAGGAGACAACAAGTTTTCCAAATAAACATTTTTTTGTATTTAGTTTAGTTTTCAAAAGTTAACATTTTACTTTTAAAAAAATGTTCATTTTATTCATTTTTATTTTTTGAACTTTATTCATTTCCAATAAAAATAATAGTATGTATGTGTATGAAGGGTATACAGGGGAAAAACCAACAGAGTCCAAAAATTGAAAAATGGGATTATCATTCAATACATTCGATCTGCCATATGTTTCGCTAAAAATACTACGAAAGTGTCGAGTTTCTATTGCTTTAAGCTTTGTTTTCTTTGTACTGAAAATTATACTTTTTGGCCTTAGTTGCTATTCCCCTGTACTTTTCATATAAAATGGCGTTTCTATTTTTAACTACATTGTAATAGGTTTTTTTATTTTAAATATATAATAGACTCAATGTTGATGCAGCTAATTGCCAATCGTATCGGACGAACGATATCGCACAGCTCTGTGCAATCACTCTCGTCCTTTATGAACCGTAGTTCGGCATCTTCAAATGTGCAATTACTTACGTCCGATACGAATATGCGTGCCGGCCTTGCTGGCAAATGTTTTTAGGATGGGTAGGTTCGAGCCGGGCGAGATCCACTTTGCACTGTTTCGCATGGTGCATTATGGAACCACGCAATCGGGAGGGGCCGGGGAATATTTATTTTAGTAGAGGGCGGCCATCATAATCGGGCGAACTTCTATAATGTCCGTAAACATGTTGCCGCTTCTTCTTTTTCGAAAATCAGCTGAGACGTGACATCACGCTTACGTTTTGTTTGTTTTAATTTATGTAGGTCAGTAGTAAAAATTCTCGCGTAGTCGTTGCGTGCCGGCCGGGTCGGATTATTTTGAAAATGGCGTTTATTAATACTGTAGAGAACATAATTAATTGTGCGAATTTAAATAAGCTAACGTATGAACTTCGACTGGAAATAAAATCATTAGGGCCGCATCGGCCAGACCTAAATATTAACCAAAATTGTAGTGCAAGTGCCGCAAGTGGTTCAAAAAAAACCTATAATCGGAAATTTAACAGGAAGTTATACGATGCCGAAAGCTGGCTGTGTGGTTGTGAGAAAAAAAATGCTTTTTTTTGCTTTGTTTGTCTTATTATGAACAATCCTCGAAGTGATCCTGCATGGGTAGAAAAGGGAATGTGTGATGTCAAACACTTTGGCGAAAAGGTAAAAAGACACAAAGTAAGTGCTATTCATTTAAACAACCACATAGAATTATCAATGCTAGGCAAGGTTGATATTAGATGCCAATTAAATAGTGCATATAGGCAGAACATTATCGAACATAATGAAAATGTGACAAAAAATAGACATATACTTAGTAGGTTGATTGACTGCATCAAATTTTGTGGTATATTTGAAGTTGCCCTACGGGGCCACGATGAGTCAGAAACTAGTGCTAATCCCGGAATTTTTCGGGGCCTTGTAAATTTATTGGCGGAAATTGATGGAACTTTAAAAGACCATATAAATAAAACAAATAATCGAGTGTTTATGGGTTTATCAAAAACCATACAAAATGAACTACTAGACTCTATTTACGCGGTATGCCGAAATATTATCGTTTCTGAGATAAATAAATCTGATTTTCTAGCTGTAATGGCAGATGAAACGACTGATTGTGCTACTTTTTCGCAACTCGTTCTTTTAATTCGCTATGAATTAAATGGTAGAATTCATGAAAGATTTATGGGTTTTTTGGTAATCAAAGACCATACTGCGGAAGGAATCAGTCATGAAATTTTAAAAGAACTCGAATGTATTGGAATTAACAAAAACCCTCAAAAACTGATTGCACAGAGTTATGATGGTGCCTCAGTTATGAGTGGTAAAGATAACGGCGTACAAGCTAAAATAAAAAATATATATAATAATGCCCATTACATTCACTGTTACGCTCATCAACTAAACTTAATTATTGAACGTGCAGCAAACCAAAATAAGCAAATAAGAGTTTTTTTTTGTAATATTGAGGGCTTTAGTACATTTTTTTCAAGGTCTCCAAAACGTACGGCTGTTCTTGATGAAGTTGTCAAAAGACGTCTACCTAGGGCAAGCAGTACTAGATGGAATTTTAAAAGTCGGTGTGTTACGACCGTATATGTTTACAAAACTGAAATTATTTTGTGCCTTGAACAAATAATAGACGATCCGACAAGTGACAAGAGCACGATTAGAAAGGCAGTTGGCCTGAAAAACATGTTAAAAGATCCGGACTTTCTTTATTGGTTATATTTTTTTAAAAGGGTTATGCCCAACTGCGACGTCCTTTTCAATCAATTACATAGCCGCGATATTGATAGCATAAAAATGCGGAAATGTATATCTTCATTTAGGCAGTCCATTCAACATGTGAGGGATTCAACTGATTACGATTACTTTACTGAAGAAGCTGATAGCCAAGGCAACGATGAACCAGTGTCGCAACCAAAAAGAGCGCGTTTCCAAGACATATATAAAAATGTTGCTAAGGAAGTATGTGACGTTATAATTACATCGATAGAAGATCGTTTCAGCTTCTCTGATCATCTCTCCATAGCTACTCTTTTTCAGCCAATGTTATTTTCTAAATTTCAATTATTGTTTCCCGATACAGAGTTTGAACTAGCAGTTAAAAATTTTAACCTAGACAAATATTTGTTAAAACACGAATTAATAGTTATTTATAGCAGACCGGATTTTGCAAGTGCGGCGGGTGCATTAACATTGTTACAGTGCTTTTATGAAAACAATCTGTATGATGCGTTTCCGGAGTCTGTAAAATTATTAAAAATATATGTACAATGCCCATGACAACAGTTGAATGTGAACGTTCTTTTTCAACGTTAAAGCGTATTAAAACATTTACGAGAAATACAATGTGTGAAAGTAGATTGAACGCTTTAGCTATGTGTTCCATTGAAAAAAAATTATTAGCTACAGACAATTTTAATGAACTTGTAATTGAGCACTTTGCGCATTCCAAAGAAAGGCGAATGGACCTTATTTATAAACATATAAACTAGGTAAGTTCGTTTTTTATATCATTTCCTGTATTTTATGTTTTCTGCCCCCCCAATTTAAAATATCACGAGCCGCGACTGGCGGACGGAATTGGAAAAAAATATTTTTCGGCATTTAAGGCCATACCCACTTCATATATATATATACAATATATATATATATATATATATATATATATATATATATATATATATATATATATATATATATATATATATATATATATATATATATATATATATATATATAAATATATATAAATATATATATATATATATATATATATATATATATATATATATAAATATATATATAGATATATATACATATATATTGTATATATATATAATATATATATATATATATATATATATATATATATATATATATATATATATATATATATATATATATATATATATATATATATATATATATATATATATATATATATATATATATATATATATATATATATATATATATATATATATATATATATATATATATATATATATATATATATATATATATATATATATATATATATATATATATATATATATATATATATATATATATATATATATATATATATGTATATATATATATATATATATATATATATATATATATATATATATATATATACAGTATAGATGCAAATAACGCGCTAAGTAGGAAAAACCTATATTTACCATCGTGATCCTGAAAATGATCTCTTGAAATCAGTGCCAATTTCTCAAAACCCGTTTAACTTGCAATAAAATGGTTTTAAGGATTTAAAAGTACCACTATTAAAGACATTTTTTTAAACCGACCAAAAACAAAGATATTTTATTATCGGGATAGCCTACAGGCTACGTTGTTGATTAATTTTTTAAGTTTTTCAAGGTAGTTAAGCCATAACTTGTGAGCCCCACGATACGCCAAGTTAAGTTGTATAACATATGTTTCCTTAAACCCTCCTCTAATCATCATTAATGTAGCTACTAATATCTGCCAATCATAATGTGTAAGAATAGAATAAGACTAGTTTAATAACTTTATTACTTATTACTATTCTTTTTTTTTTGGTTTAAGTCAAATATATTAGTAAAATAAAGTGTATAAGAATATCACAACTTTTTGGACTTTTTGAATTTAATGTTTACAATAAAACAAGAAGTGGGTATGGTCTATTTCCAAGCACCTGGCGA
The DNA here is from genome assembly GCA_030620095.1 of Kuschelorhynchus macadamiae. Taxonomy (NCBI): domain Eukaryota; kingdom Metazoa; phylum Arthropoda; class Insecta; order Coleoptera; family Curculionidae; genus Kuschelorhynchus; species Kuschelorhynchus macadamiae. Next base: position 373,565 of record JAUTXW010002001.1, read on the forward strand.
TGAGTTGATGACTGCCAGTGGCGACGTGACTTTTTTACTTCCCGCAGAAAAAATATCGGTAATCGTGAAAAAGTCACAGTTCCCGGTTTTTAAAGGTCTACGTTTTACGGTCCTTAAATGCCGAAAAACATTTTTTTTCCAATTCCGTCCGCGGCATAGTTAAAGAGTTACTACCCGGTTGATTTCAAGTTTTGGTTAAACATTAGGAGTCATATTGGGATTGTACATTATAGAAAAACTGCTTATTTAATTGATCTCAAATTTTGCACTAAAATCAAGTGTGATATAATGATGAACTGATACAATTTTTGGACGAATTCAAGATGACGGAATAAAATGTTGCCCTATTAAAATGTTTGAAGTACGCAAAAGAAGAAATGCGTCATGCTTCACTTTCCTTAACAAAAGGTAGGATTTTTACCTATATTTCATTGATGAAATTATTATCACCGTGCTATTACATCATTTTCAGTATTTTCATAATTGTGGGCTGAATTTTTTAATATAATAATACGTTTTCCATGATAGTAATCGTAATTTTTTTTAATTGAATTTATTTATATTAAGATATAGAAATCACGAAATCACATCGGAAATCATGAAACCGCATCCGAAATAATTTCTGACTTTGTGAGTTAATTATCTACAAATTTTAAAGAAAGAATCGTTTCGCAACACTGTGCGTAAGGCCCAGAAGATGATTTTCTTTCCCCACACTCTAAAATCGGAAGGTTAAGTTTAAAATTCTATAAACTGTAATTTATTTCTTTTTTTTTTCTAACTTTTTACTTTCTTTATTATTTTTTATTATTTATTTTTCATAACATTGTTTTCCTTTATAAAATGGTTTTATTCCAAAAGGGAAAAAAAATATTAGACCGCGATATCCCCTTGATTTTTGTGGAAAATTTCAAGTCAATTGGATAAGTAGTCTTTTACCACTGAATTTTTAAACGTTTCGTTAGGCCACCATTTTGTTCCGCCTTAATGGATTTACACAAAAAAATTACTATTTTATTATTTTTTACATTGAAAGTTTGTGCAAATTTTGAAGTCAATTCGATACGAGTAGTTTCTTAGTAACGATTTTTGTTTGCATTTTGTGACTCCGCGATTTTGTTCCATCATATTCCATTTTTACCAATTTTTTTAACATTTCATCCAATTTTAAATCAATCATAAAAGTTGATTTTTAGCTATGCCGCGTACAGACAGAATGACACAGAGACCGACAGTCTCGTGGAAATTGGACAACATGTTTTTCAAGGTCCAGGGGCCCGAAAACTCAAAGGTCTGCAAAAATCGAGGTATCATCCAAAATCAAATGATTTCCGTCAGGATCATCAGAAATCAAATGATTTCCCCTGATATATCATTCGAAATCTATTTCTATTCTAGTGATTTCCCAAATAAATAAATAATAAATCAATAAATAAATAATAAATAAGGTCTTTATTAGTAATAAATAAGGTCTTTATTTCTAACAATCATAGACTACAAAAAAAATACAAATTTTTTGAAAAAAAAAGAAGGCTAGAAAATACCAAGGGGCAGTTGGGCATGTGTATTCAATAATACATCTGGTCTCTGTTCTTTATCCTCAACATTGGAAAAAGAAAAACGAGAAAAACACTAATTAATAAGTAATAAAAACTAACGAAAAACTCTTCTGTTTGTTAATCAAGAATAAAATTAAACATTTGTTGCCTCTTATTGATGGTCAAGCAAGAATCTATTATAGGCTAATTTAAAAGGAATGGCACTTTTACATCTTATAGAATCCGGGATAGCATTATAAAATTTTGAAATTTGATAAGAGAATGATCTCTTGAATAGTTCAGTCTTATGTATTGGAGGAGTAAGACGTCCCTTAAACCTAAAGTTCCTATATATAATAACCTATCCGACCTACACACGATTTTTTTATACAAATATGAAGAAGTTTTATTTAAAATAAAACTATGGAAAAGACAAGCAGCATGAAGTAAACGTCTATTACTTATATTTAGCTAACCAAGGTCAGCAAGCTTATGAGAAATATGATTTCTTCTAGGAATTCCGAATATCAATCGTAGACAAGAATTTTGTAACACCTGACTACGGCGCTTATCAATAGAGCCTATTGAGTGTCCATAAATAGAGTCACAGAAGTTCAATCGTGATAAAACTAATGCCTCGCATAAAAGAGTTTTCAACTTCACTGTAGGACTCCATACGTTACAGATAGAAAGTCTGACTGGACATCGGCAATGCGAACAGATTGGGCTCTACCATCCAAAAAGCTATTTAACAGTCTCATGCTGTGGGCATCCACCCCAATAAATTCCATTGTCAAAGAAAGTAAGCTATGATTTATGGTGTCAAATGCTTTAGAAAAGTCGACTAGAGCCAAAACTACCATATCCCCGCCATCCACACCCCTTATTATGTCATCCGTAACTTTTAAAAGAGCACAACTATGTTTTGGTCTGAATCGAGACTGTATCTCAGGTAGGATTGAAAATTTTTCAAGATGACTGCGCAATTGCGTATCCATAACATCCAGTAATTTGGAGACTGCCGGCAGTATGCTCACAGGCCTTAAATCTTTAAATTCGAGTGGATTGGAAATTTTCGGTAAAGGATTGACAATGGCAAGTTTCCAAAAATCGGGAAATACGCCTTTCTCCAGAGATGAATTGATTATATGAGTGATAAAATGAATTATGTAAGGACTTGCTAACAACAATAATTTCATATTAATTTCATCACTACCTGTAGCTGTGGATTACACAGAATATAAAATTTTTTCAACCTCATTCTCAGTAACCATCTGGAAATTGAACTTTGCCATACCCGACTTCTTGTTGTCTCTGTACCAATCAATCTGAGCCAGATTGGAATTAAGTTTCGGAATACCGTTAATGTAATAGTTATTCAATCGATTAGGGTCCGAAAGCGAAGAAGGAATAACCACATTTTTCTTACCAATGTTTAGCAGCTCAAGATCTTTCCAAATTTGGTTAATACCCACAGTATTTGCCCTCTGTTGAAAATATGCCTTCTTTTCCTTACGACAAGCCAGGATAGTATCGTTTCTAAGAGACTTGTAGTATTCAAAATCAGCTGGATTCTTTGTTCGTCGCCATTTTGAGTGTGCATTGTCAAGGTCATTAGGAAGCGAATATTATCCGTTAACCATGGCGCATATTTTTTAGTAATACGAATTGGCTTAAGAGGTGCATGGAAGTTGAAAAGATTCAAAAGAATATTTTAAGTATTCAGTTTTTCCATCAAAAATATATTAGCAAGAGAAGCGGCTCGTAAATCCGATAAAAAATTAAATTGGTTAAAATTTTTTAAATACCTAACAATTTTAAAAGTTGGTGTTTTTGGAATAGACTTCAAATTTAAAGTGCATCTAATAAGATCATGATCCGATATATTGTGAACGGGCTCCACTTGAATATCATTAACCATTTTCCGTACTACTTGTTAATAATAAATCAATCAAGGTTGTGCTTGCAAGAGTTATACGTGTAGGGCTGTTCACAAGCTGCGAAATAGTCAGAGAATCTGTCAAATTAAGGAACTGAGCGGTATGTACATTATGAGAGTTTAGTAAGTCAATATTAAAATCGCCAAGTCAGCAATATCAGCCTCGAAAATTTCTAAAATAGGACATTTTTAGAAATTTTGGTCTGGTGGTCGATAAATTACACCTGCAGCAAACCGTATATTATTGATTTTAATATTTATCCATAGTTGCTCAATATTTTTACTCGACGGAATAACTTTAAAAGAAAATGTTTTTTTTAAATGTAAAAACTCCTCCTCCTCTGATCCTTCCTAAGTAAATTAGACCCATCTATAAGAAGATTCTGATCAGTTATACTGTTATATAACCACGTTGCAGAAATACAAAAAATGTCATAATACTCCCTTACGACAGTAAATTTTGGAAAAAGTGAACGCACATTCAAGTGTGCCACAGAGACCTTCCTATCTTTAGGCATGTTATAACTAAATTTATCAGTATAAATATAAATTTATATAAAAAAAGAAAGGTAACTAAAAACAAATCAAAGTATGATTATATTACATATAGAGAGAAAAGAAATATATTATTAATAAAAAAAAAGAATAAAACACAAAAGGCGGTACTCTGCCCAAAAAAAAAGTTATGATTCAACCTATCCCCAAACATAATATTCCAATATAAGCCATCATAGGTTTACAAGAATAAAATGTTATAGACATTAATATAAGTCCATAAAGTTAAACTATGCCAACTAATCAGTAATCACGATTCATAATAGTAGTGAAATATACTACTGTTTTGTAAATAAGGTAATAATTATTAAAAAAAACAAAAACAAAAGTAAACCTACTCAAAATTAATACAACCCTGAGATTATGAGCTTAGGAAAAACACAGTAAAATAATACTTACAATATGATACCGTGATATAAAAAATAATAATAATAATTTGACAAAATGATTGAAAATATCGTTCTTATATATACGAGTATATGAAAGTAGTCTGTTCAAAATAAACATATGAAAATAAATACGTTTTTGTGGTTTGGGTGTGTAAATTATAAAAGAAAAAAAGCCAAAGAAAAATATATTAAAATAAAGTCATCAGTCTTAATGTGAAAAGGAAAACAAGAAATAGGTAATCGACACACATTTACCGTTATTATAGGGTTAATATCATAATTACGCTGTTTAAGTACGGTCGACCGAATGTTGATATTGACAAATTCCACCAATACTACCGGGCGGTTTACCGAGTACTGGATTTTTAGATTCTGCACGATAGGATTTATTGATGTCGGATATATTTATATTGTTACCCTTGATCTTATCTTTGAATAATTTAAGAACAGATTTTTAAAGTTGCACTGTTTTCACCGTCCTCTTTATTAAGCCCAAATATGCGTACATTATATCTTCTAGCATATTGCTCTTGATTGTCAACAGACTTTTTTAGGCGGGAAGTTTCCTTACGTCAACACATCAACATCGGACTTTAACTGATTTATTTGAGAGTCCAAAGTGGTCAGATTACACAAAAATTTCACTAGAAAAACATTCCTTGTATCGTTAGATAATATCACACACACAGTATTTTATCGTGAAAACAATCACCCCATAAACAAATTTCCCATAATTAAAACAGAATTAACTAATTAGGGTCGTAGTATTCAAAAGCCGGATTTAACGCTTCAGCAACCAAAAAGTGTTTACAGTACTTAAGTATCATAAAATATGCTTGAGAAATCTGATTTGAAACTGATCAAACACAAATATTATTTTATTCTGGCAATTTAAATATTTTCAGCAGACATCGCCTATGGCGATGTTGTCATTACATTGAATAAAAATGGTCGACTCATTTATTTAGGGATAAAAGACAATTCCGGACTTAAACGGCTATTTTTTGCAACCTTCACATCGCCACCCCATAGTACCAACTAAAGCTCCTAGTTTCACACTGCCCAAGAAAAAGTAAATAAAACTCATTCATATTAAAAAAAATCACTGTTCCCGATATCTTGCGCAGAATTACAATAAGAAACCAGTGTGAAAGAAAATGAGTTAGTCTAGTAGGTCAGGTAGTCTATCTGATCTGATGCTTTGGGCATTTTATCTTGTATTTTGCAAGAATAGTAATTTCTTTATACTACTTAGAAACTAATGTTGGAAAGCATTACTACTCTTTGTATAATAAGTTTGCTGCATCATGTTTAAATTTAAGCAAATGCGTAATAATATAAATTCGTATACACAGAGTCAGTTTGTTTAGAATTGGCATCACCATACAAACGACCTTATACTGTGAGGTAGTGTTGGCAAAAAAGTAATTTGGTGTCTTCTACTTTTCCCCATGTATTTTTTTTAATTTGGTAAATTTTAACTGCCGGTCTCTCAAAAACTAGCTAATCGTGGGATTGAGTTCTGCCCATAAAGATTTTTAATCAGAAGACCGAGATTTGTATCATAAAAATATAAGAAATACTTTGTATTTTCTATATTTTCATTTTTACCTAATAAAATACGAATAACATAACATCTAAATTATCTTGTGATATAAATCTTAATATTTGCTTTTAAATATAATCAATTGTGCTTGTTTTAAATAATTATTCGTCTCTTATTAAAATAATATGAAGGAAATATAGTTTTTCTACGGTTCATTTTGTGTCAGTAGACGTTTCATTGCATATATTATAAGAAGAGACAGCAATAACAATGTTTGAGAAAAAAAATACTTATACCTTTTTTTCCAAAATGATGACTGAACAGATATTTCCTTTTTATGACAATTCACTGTGTCAAACTTTTATAATCACAATACTTATCTACCTTAAATATTTAAAAATGCTTGTTCAGTACTGTTGGTGTAAGTGTTGTAAGTATTGTGAAGAGCTCACATGATTCCTTATACTGTTATTTATAACGTACAAAGATATTTAATCTACCACAGGGGGTGTCGTGAGAAGTCACGCAATATATAACATACATATAATGCACGTATGTGCGCATGTGCGTATTTGAATGACTAGTGTGTGTCTGTGTGTTCATAGTTCTTACTTCTTATGATCAGTTTTTGTCAAGAAAGTTAAGATAAATGTTCTTGCTGAACTCTATATAAATTGTTATTATTACGTGAAGTGTAAAGAAAGCCTAGTTCTAATTTTGATTTAGATTTATGTTTCTTTTTCAGGTATTTAGTTTAGTTCTAGATCAAGATGTTAGTCCGGATATAGCCCTAACTTATCCAGAACTATATAAAGATCTTGCAAAGGGTAGAAGCTTATCTTATAAAACATTTTTCATTTGGGTATTAGTGTCAATTTATCAAGGTAAATACTCGTTTAATTTATTTTAGTTAATTTGTTTATTGATTTTTGTTGTGATACCTTGTTTGTGAAAACAAAAATTTTATGTAGATTGAGTGCTAAAACATGTTTGGTTATGTTTACTATTCTAAAAGGAAGAGCATTAATTTCTTTTTTTTATTTTATTAGCTTTATTCCCATATAATTTCTAAAGACTTTTAAAATTGAGAGAAAAAAATTATATTGGACTAATACAATATTTAAATAAAAAAACATGTTAATTTTGAAGAATATATTGTACAATTAATGGCAATCCCTTATTCCATTACAAATGTATAGCTTGTATACGTTGTTTTCTTATAATTGATATCTTTATTTTCGGACTTACACCAAAAAAATTGTTAAATAGATCAGAAAAAGAATAAAAGCACGTTATTATGTTTTTTAAAAATATTACGCCTTTTCGAAAAAAAAAATGTCTACTTTTAATGTAAATTTTCTGCCAAAATTTAAATTAGACCTTGTATATATTTTATTTATCCGTTTAATTTCACGTTAATTTACGTTTCCAATAATTTGCCACAAGTTATCCTTTTGTCATTAAATTACAACAATATTTCGATTTTTCCTCGGAGTTACATAATTTTTATTGGGGAAACTACTAAACCAAAATTTACCGTTTTTATTAGTTAAACTATGTTAGATTTATTTTCCCATCATTTTAATTAGACAATAACTAAGTATTCTCTTTAATTTCAACATGTATCAGATTTCTTTATAACATTTAAACTTAAATGACCAGGCCTAGGTTGGCCATTTTATACCCATACTTGAATAAGCAGTGTTAGCGATTCTAATACTCTAATCTCAATATTCCAGTTTATAGAAATAGGTTGATTAATATAAGCATTTTAAAATAATTTTCGCTTATATTAATTTTAAGTTTAATTGTTTCTAGATGCTTGGTTACGATCGTCCAGCGTAAATGCAGCTTAAATAGCATACATTGAGAAAAAGTAGTAGGCCATGAAAAACAAAGTAACATAATAAGGCCATTATTATCTGGTTTATTAGCAGCATTAATATCGCATCACTGAGTTCTTTGACTCTTAAAGAATAAGGTATTTCTGTTGTATTTAATACAAAATAATAAATAGTATTTCTTTCCAAATGGTTTACACGAGAAGCGAACATGTTGGTATGTTACTAGTATTTAGCGAGTGTAGAAAAAAAAATCGAGAATGGCCTGTAACTTGTATGTTCAAAGGTATCCTGGCAGACACCATCCTCCTTTCAAATACATGGAAGTAAAACTTAGAAATGAGAAGAAAAGAAAATTTTATTCTAAGTGAAGAAGCGGAAGTAAAGTCTGGGTTACAGATTGAATTTCTAAACTTTACCTTGAGTTTGTTGAAGTATGTGAAAGTAGGATGATGTCTATCATTATATCTCTGAGCATACAGGTTACAGGCCATTCTTGATTTTTTTCTACACTCGCCAACACTAATACCATATCAACTTGTTTGTTTCTCGTGTAAAGCATTTGGAAAGTAACACTATTATTTTGCATCAAATACAACAGAAATACCTTATTCTTTAAAAATCAAAGATGAGATACTACAACTGCCAATAACCAGATAATGATGGCCGTATTATGCTATTTTGTTTTTCATAGCCTACTACTTTTTCTCAAAATTTGCGATGTAAGCTGCATTTACGCTGGACGATCGTAAGTAAGCATCTAGAAACAATTAAACTTAAAATTATATAAGTGAAAAATATTTTAAAATGCTTATACTAATCAACTGCCACGTTATAAAAATAAAATGGCTAGTTTACCTTATTCTATAAACTGGAATATTGAGATTAGAGTATTAGAATCGCTAAACCCGCTTATACAGGTATTGGTATAAAATGACCAACCTAGGCCTGGTCATTTAAGTTTAAATTTTATAAGCAAATCTGACACATAATAGAATACTTTGTCAAAAAGGTAACTTGTGGCAAATTATTGAAAACGTAATTTAACGTGAAATTAAACGGGTAAATAAAATATACAAGGTCCAATTTAAATGTTGCCAGAAAATTTATATTAAAAGTAGACATTTTTATTTTTTTTTTCGAAAAGGCGTAATATTTTAAAACAAACATAATAACATGGTTTCATGCTCTCTGACCTAAAAAGTTTTATTTTAATTAGGTCGCCTCAGCAGTTTGACACTGTCTTTTGTTTTATATGTTATATGTTGAATATAACGCTTTTCAGAAAATCAGTTTTAGTTCGCCATTTTGGAAGAAAAATATAACTTGTGATACATATTTGGAAAGGGAATTTCGCACAGAATACGAATATTAAAACGGAAGTGATGTATAATCCAATTATCTGTCAAAATATGCATCTTGAAATTGAAAATTGAAAGATACATTTACCCAATTTAATCTCCTGAGTTGGTTTAATGATTATCTGCCAACACGTGTTCGTCCTTTAATTAGAGTCAGCAATCACATATGAATCCTTTTTAGATATGGCAGCATGCAGTCGGATCTTAGAATGACCTGTCTATTACAATTTTTTTTAAATATACGTTTCGCTTATATTATGGGTATTCATCAGGGTCAATATAGACGCTTATGTAATGCTGTATTTCCATATTGAATTAAATATTTGTACTCTAGTATATTTTAAGATTTTCTTTCTCGATCTCAGTTCGCACCTAAGGTTTAAATGTTATATGGGTATAATGAGATCTGAGAAAAAGAAGTGCTATTCATATATTTTACAGGAGATTGCAATAATTCATTAAATTTATCGATATGAAGAGTATAATCAAAATGTATCCATTAGAACGGTTTACTTAACTCACAGTTGAGATAAATAAGTGTTGAATCTGTGAGTTTCCAAGTGTTGCCTCCTAGAAACTGGGATAATCTTTTGGTTAGATTCAGAATGAAACTGTTATTTGATACTTACAATCAATCAATCAATAAAATTTACGAGAGGGTAAACACTAAATTATGTCAGTTCATAGAATTAATGAATACACTTTGTTCACAAATGCAGATCATATTACAGAGAAATTTATTTGTCATGGAACAGTTTAGCGAACAGCATGCTTTCTGCCTTCGCGCGTATTTCAAAAACAGTTTTCATCGAGCCGAGTTTAACTAACATGACATAAACAAAATACCCAGTGTCACCATTAATTAAGAAATGGTTAAAAAAGTTTCAAGATACAGGATCAACTTTAAATTTGCATTGCATTGTCGTTCAGCAGAAATGCAATTAATATCGAACGTCTGCGGAATCGGTTAGACAAGACCAAACACAATCCGTGCGCAAGCAAAGCAGCCAAGTAAACACCTACAAGATACATATTATTCAAGAAACAAAAGAAATGGACTTTGCCATGCGCTTTTGACTTTCACTAATGAAATGTTGGCTAGATTTAAGAACAAACATATTTTGTTTAGTGACGAGGCTAATTTTCATCTGAACGGCCGTGTGAACCAGCAGGACTGCAGATATTGGGCTGGGGAGAATCCCAAGCAAAAACACGAAAAGTTGTTTTGTAGGCAATGTTTTTGAAAATGATGGAAGGGCTATGATCCCTGTTAATACAGTCAGGCATTATGAATTGATGCCAGATTTCTTTCGACGATCATTATATAGTTTTCCAGTTTATGATGCAATGACACTTCTCGTAATTCTTTGGAGGCTGTACAAGAATTGTTTTCGAGAAAACTCGTATTCCATAGGGACGATATAAATTGGCCACCGAGAAGCCCGGCACCCCACTTGACATGATTAAACACCTTCCTGCGAGTAAAGGAAAACACGCTTATGAGATCTGTTCCAGTCCCAGACTGTATGTATATTATATCTTAAGTACAATACAAACCTTGAAACAAATAATGTTTGGTTTTTTTTAAATTAGTCCTTCAGATATGAAGTACATTGTTCGGCACCGCGCTCTTTTTCTAAAATTTTAGGATTAATTGAAATGAGAGATGAACATAATTTCCACTTTGCCATTGTCACTTCTCCTTTGCAAAACGGCAAGGTTAATTTTCCAATCCGACGTTTCTGATTTGAAAGATCGTCATCAACTTTCTTAATTTATATGCGAACCTGGATTTTTTTATATGAATATTCGGTGCCCTTCATAACTACCAACTAAATTGTGATATAAAAGTCATAGCGCACTATTTGATTTTTTTGAGAAAATCAGCATTATTTCGAGAAATCCGAAACAACGCCACACAGTACCACGGTACAATTTATGGCTCCACGAGTAGAGCAAAAGAGCACTTTCTTTCGACACAAAGTTGAATAAAATCGGTTCATCCAAAACAGAGATATCTACATTTGAAAGTAAAAATTTTTGACCTTTCCCCACCAATTTTTTTTTTGAAAATAGCCTAACGCAAAAAAGTGCCTAATTGATTGATGTATACAATGCTTATATTTTCAACACAACTCAATTATGGAAATTCATGAGAAAATTGGCATTTACACTTTTGTTGCTGTTATCCCCCTAGCGGCCAACTTTCGAACTTGAAAATTACTCACAGCGATTTCTCTTGACCCATTTACCTATAAATATTTTTTCCTTTAGTTCTGTTATTGACGGTTCCCGAGCTACAGCCGACGTCCTCTATTATTGGCCCACCCTCTACAGGATGTGTAAAGACTGTGATTTTTTACTAAAACTTTCTTAAGGCCGAAAAAATTTTTAATTTATATTTGTGATACATCAGTTTGATTCATATGATATTTGAAAGAAAGTAATTTCTCAAAATTTTTATTTCGATAATAATTTGATACCATTTTTTATTTTGGAAAACATGCAATTTTTCGATATATCCTTTCTAAATCTTTTATAATTCTTTTTTTACAAGAATGGTATTGATTATATGCTCTTTCCTTATAGGTATGCCTTTAAAACTGTTTCGTAATTTATTTTGAATCGTACTCGGCCTAATCTTGTATTCGAACGATACCAGATTGTTAATTGGCCCTCCGAATGATAAAAGTTTACTCTTGACTCGTCAGTAAACAAACCACTTGACTTATATGCAGTAGCCCAGTTTAAATTTTTAAGTTTCCAACTCAGAATTTCGATGATGTGGCGTTGGGATTTTGTCCAAAAAATTTTTTTTTAATTATTACATGTTCATCAGATGGGTCTCCTCTTGCTAGTTATAAATATACTAGGTTTGGTAAATACATTTATCTCTGAAAATACCCGAAAAACTCAGCAATAAAAAGTAATATATTCCCATTGACTCTACTGTGCAATAATCCATCCTACGTCTCTCTCTAACTCATTACTTCTTATGGCAAGGCCTTTCTCAGATTTCTCGCATGGCTTTACACATGAAGATATCAATATTGATAAATTTATAACCAGCATAGACATACATTTTTTTGTAAACTTTGTATTTTTAAAACTTAAACCAATACTTGGAGTTGAGAATTATGAGGAAAGTAAATATGTAAATATGAATACATTATTACGCGCGGGACTAAACTTGGTTGTAGTTCACTTTCGCAGATAATGGAAATAGTTTATAACGAAATAAGTAAAGCCAATTTACAGATTTGTTTTTAATTTTTTGAAAATTAAAACCAACAAAGTGTGTCCGCCTTTTGCCACAACATCAGACTTCTCAAACGTATTGAAAAACCATTTAAACCAGATTATTGCATATTAGTCAAGCTGCTTGCTTACGGACGAGTCAAAAGTAAACTTGTATCATCCGGTGGACCATGAAAGTCGGGTAACGTCCGAATAAAATATTTCTTGAGAAAGATATGGCCGCAAGAGTGACATTTATTAATAGAGGAATAACAATATGGGGTGGAATTATGATAAATGACACTACATATTTACTTATTACACAAGGGACATTATGGACATTAACGGGGGAACCTGACAAGAGAAGCATTTAGGCTCGCTGGAGTCTATTGCGCTATCCCAGCAGGGGACGCCTCAAATCCAGAGCACGCTTCTTTTCAGGAAGGAAATGACCCTTTCAATACGATCTCGTCTTGTAATCTCGGGCTGAAGCAAAACAGTCGACTAAAGTGTCACAACAACATGCTCGGTAGTTTCATCTACCTCGACAAAATACTTGAGGTATAGGTCATTTCCTAGTCCAATCTTAAACGGTAATATATCGCCGGTCAGTGTGCACCGGTAATGGCACTATTTTTATCTCTGATCAATTTGAGAAGCCTTTTAATCTTTGCTGAAAGGGCCCGACATGAAGGCACTAGACTATCTTATACCTACTTGTTCGTGCCATTCTATACTAATTTTTTACACTGCATTTCCTAATCCTAATCCTGTTACTCGTAATACTCATGTGGCTAGACAGAGTCTCTAGAATTTTCCTGCATTTGAGTCTAAGCTACGAATTTACCCTGCTAGAAGACATATTGTTTATCGCACTTGACTGTCGCTGCATATGTAGATATGTTTGCCTTTAATACCTTCTAAAAAGTGTTTCCTGTAGGCAGGTCAAGATTGCTGTATTTTCAGCTCAAGTCGCCAAACGTCCGAGAGCAAGACTGATTCTTGTCCTAGTTCGCTCCTCGTAGACTCCAGCCCATTAGAGAACCATCTCCATACCAAACAAGACCCTACGGTTTGAAGAAGATGAGGAAGAGACTGTGCTATTCCCCCCTGTCAGAAACAATGACACAAGCTTCTCATAGATTACTGAAACCAAATATTAATGCCGATGTTTACAGTAATGAGTGTATTTTAAATATTTTTGCGCCTTTTACTTAACATTTCAGTGACCAGCTCATTCTTATAAAGAGAACTCTGCTGTAACCCTATATTGAGTGACATTTAAAAACAGAAGTATTTTTAACATCAATACTTATAAAGTCAGGTTATGAACATACGGAATAAAAGATTATTTAAAAAAAGATAAATTTCAAATTTTAATAAATGCGAAATGCTGAGATAGCTACTAGTCCTAGCTGAGTGTAACAATCAAATGGACGAGGTCATCACCTTCAGTCTGATGGGAAACACATGGACATTGACTGGTTGTAGAGCCTACCAAACAGATTTATCGTATGATTCAGTGGAGAACTAGTTATATAGGTTTCACTGACAATTTTATACATTTAACAAAGAACTCAAACAGTTCTCGTTCCAGAGAGGAAATTGGAATTTGAGGTATGTTTCAAAGGGGAAAAGACCTGGAACATTGGCTTTAAATAGGAAAGATGTGCAAAAACCCTTTTGTAACACAGGTTCTACTTGTTCACACGCTCAGCGCCAAATGTTTAATATCCTTAATATCGATCAGCCGGATCACCGCCTTTCATCGAACGGTGGTAGAAGCGTGGAAGAGGCTATGTATTTAAGTCAGGAATTTATAGCGATGTTGCCGACATTGCTCTCGCGATTTAGCGCGTATACGAAATACGAATATAATATTAATTTCATACTTCATTCAAAGTCGCTGGTGAATCGTTCGACTTTTGGCTGAGGTTTTGCCGCTTTTAAATAGTATCCTTTTTTACATTTGGGCTTTTACATTATTTATATTATGGGTATCACAATTCGAGAAAATTTTAGTATTCTCCAAGTTTTAGGTTTTTCAGATTTTCTTTTAATGAATATATTAAATTACAATGGATCATTAATAGTAATACTAGATAAATATTCTAATTACACTTTTTAATTTAATCTGTCTGTGGATATACATGGTGAAATCTATGTATGAAAACGTTCGATCATCTCGTAAAATATATGAGATAAGGAACGAAATTTGATACGGAGATTTTAAGATATATAAGGGTGTTAATAATTTTAATTTTACAAAGTCGGTCAAAACTAGTCGGGATGGGACATTATATATTTTAAATAATCGGGTATAGAAACTTGGAACTATATGATTTCCTTTCAATGAATCTATCAGATTACAATGGATCATTAATAGTAGTAATAGATAAATATTCTAATTACAATTTTTAATTTAATCTATGCCGGTGTATATACAGGGTGATATGTATGTATGAAAACGTTCGATTATCTCGTAAAATACCTATATGGAGTAAAGATGATGATACATGATTTTAAGATATATATAAGGGTGTTAATAATTTTAATTTTAGAAAGTCGGTCAAATAGTCGGAATGTGACAAAGTTATATTTTTTAAATAATCGTGTCTAGAAATTTGGAACTGTGAACAGGGTTTTCTTGTAAATATATGCATCTACTAAGCAAGGGATTTTCAAAACCCTTATAAGGGTGAAATATGTCTATACATTGTTTACAATATGCCTTTACCTATAAAATATTTTACGACGATTCTTTCGTCAATGGCTTTTGAAAATAATTATCCAAATATAAATTTCAGAATTTTTTAAAATTCCACTCTTAAGCGAATCAAAAGGAGTTATTTTTATTGCCCCATATAACAGCTAATATATCGTATTATTAATAAACGATGTATGCCATATAGATTAAGAATTGAAGTCGCAAACATTTTTTCTAAAAAATATAAGTTAGGTTTAATCGACGTTTTAGAGTCCCTAGAATACGAAAAATATATTTTTAGAACAAATTTGTATATCTGTACGATTGTGTGCGTCTGTGTATATATAAACAAAATTTCCGCCAACCAACGATAATGTGAGAACGATCAAACCGGTTCGCTTAAAATTCGAACCAAAAGTAGTCTAGGTTACTGTCTCGCCGGGATTAAATTTTTGGTGTCACGGGCGTAGAGTTTCGATACTTTTTAATGTTCTGACATTGAAAAATTGTGTGTGCGTGTCAAAAAATGGCGAAACACGTCAATTTTTTATATGCAATATAATTTTTTCTTCATTATAGAGGGTAGTCCTATAAACAAGAAAAAATTATGCAAAAGTCGGTGTAACATGTGAAACTTATTTTTCTTCCTTAGTAGATGTCTAGTCTTTTTTACATAACTTTTTACGAAATGAATAGAGGTCAAATGATTTTTTACCTTTACAATATCCCCCCCGATTCTTTGGCATATGGCTTTCAAAAAAATCCACCCTTAAATGAGTAAAAAGGAGTAAAATGTGTTTTTACTCTCTCAAACTAACTAAACAAGATTTTAAAACGATTCTTTTGTTAATAACTTACGAAATTAAATACCTAAAAAAATGTTTTTGAATTTTTCGGGATTACAACCTTGAAATGAAGTGAAATTTTTAGCAATAACTCCTCGACTAATTGAAACGTAAGAGAACTAACTTATAGAATAATATCCTAAAATTTTGTTAACGCTTCTTTCTAAATTCAAACCTTAAGAGGTTAAAATATTCTTTTTTTACAATACCTCATAATTAAGTAATTGACTTTTTAAAATGATTCTTTCGTTAGTGTTTTTTTTACAATATTTAATAAAAAAATTGAAATTTTAAGTGGTTATAGGCATCCAACAACAACCGATTTATTTAAAATACGACCCTTATAGTAAAAGATGCGAATTACATTACTTTCTTACTATATCTCTCTTCCTAAATATTTTTTTAAAACGACTCTCTTGTCATTAGTTGTCAAAACAATTATGTAAAAACAGATTTCTGGATAATTGGAGATTCTGCTGTTAAGGGGGTAAAACAGGTGAATGTGAAGTGTGTTTTTACTCATCATTTGAAAATAAGTAAATATGTTTTATACTATTTTCAGTGTTATAAACAAGGAAATATTCTGATTATGTATTTTAATTTCTGAACATATGCATGTATATATTTCATAGGTATGAGAGATTCCTAGATAGGGATGATCTTATATTTGCCTTTTAGATTCTATACGTATCTTTGATTTCCCTAGGCGAATTTTAATAGCAAAAACTGTTTTTATTTTATCATTTTATGAAGTTTGTTTCTTCTTTGGAAAATCATTCGCAAATTGAAACTAAATTTTTGAAAACTTAATAATTAAAATAAGAATTAAAGTATGTGTTGATCTTTTTTTTTGCTGGTTAATAATGTACATATTAGAAATAAATGTAAGAAAAAAATGCCGTCAAACGTTTTAAGTAAAGGAAGCTAAATCTAAAAGAAAACAAAAAGGTTTATTTATAATAGACGTAATAAATACTACTATATGTACTAAAAAGGGAATTAGACTTCCTTGTCACCAATGACACTAGTTTTAAAATAGTCTTTAAAATAAAATAAATACGAAAGCTATAGCAAATTCCGAATTTACACCCAAGACTTTAAATGAAAAGTAATATAAGTGGCCCGAATAAGCTCTGATAACTAGGTAGATTTGTTTATGAGATTTTCGTATTATTGAAACCTCATAGTAAGATTAATCTGCAGTTATGACAAACACGGAGTATATAATATAAATATAAAGTAAAATTTTAAAATAAAAAATAAATATGTCACCGTGTTCACAGTGGAATAAGAATTTTAAAATTGCAAAATCAAAAATCGGTAAATTTTATTTACCCGGAATTTTTGACATTTTTGGAACAGAGAAGTGTGACCCGCAACTTAGTTCCGCACATAGCCGTTTATATAGTAGCACATATTTACTATCTATATTGAATTCGTCACCATATTCCATCAGTACCAATATTTAACAAGTTTGTATCTATGCTAAACTTGATTTTTGTGCATAGTTTAAAATAAATTAAATATGTAAATTGTTTACACTGATTTCTTAAAAATTTCGTTAAAGCGCCATTAGAGGCGCCATTTTGTTCCGTCATGTTAAATTCGTACACAATTTTACCACTTTATCTCTAAATTACATCTAATTATTGTGCAAAAATCTGAAGTCAATTAAATAAAATGTTTTTTACTTTCATTTCATAATTCGTAGCTTTTAAATATTTTATTAGGCCGTCATTTTGTTTTGCCAACGACCATATGACTTTTAATTTTTTACCAAAATTTGAAGTCAGTCCGGTAAGTAGTTTTTAGATATGTCGCGAAATATCATATATACAGACAGATCGATAGACAGACAGACCGTCGAGGACAAGCTATGGCAACGCAATGGTGAATATCCATAAGCCAAATAGAGATTGGGAGCGGCAAAAAGTGCTACTGCAGGCTACAGGCGCATATTCGCTTATTATAGAATTAATTGTGTCGTGTATCGTATATTTGTGTTACCGTAAAAGTTAGACGAAATGTTTCCGTTGTACGATCCGATCTGCATTTTATTAGAAACACCATTTTCCGGTGGAAAACCGAGGACAAAAGAGACTTTTTAAATACGGGGGCTGAAGTATCTAAGCCTGTCCTTGAAGTAGAAAAACAAGTCAAAAGACAGAGTTTTCTTTCGTAGGTTTCGAAATCAGTGGTATTCAGATTATACGTGGATGAGTGAAAGTATTTATTTAAACAAACTATTTTGTATGCCCTGTTTAACTGTAGGTGTAAAATCAAGCATATGAAATAAAGAGGGATTCAATAATTTTGGGAATGTGACGAGAGGTTGTAATAGGCATGAAGCTTCTTTAATTCTTCTAATTTAAAGAAAGGCGTCAGTACAATTGAAGACGCTTTGAGGGAAAATTCAAGATTGTATATAAAAGTGTTTAATGACAATGTTCTTCTAAATAGAAGGTTAATGCAGTTACCTATTCGGGCGACTGTTTTTTTGGGTAAACAAGAAATGGCATTTCGGGGGCACATTGAATCTGATTCTTCGGACCATTGTGGGAATTTCAAAGAACTTTTCGACTCCTATATAGCGATAAGCAATATAGACATTCAAGAACACTGCAAGAAATATATCTCTTATTTTTTCTGCAAATTGAAAGACGATTCAAAAAGCTCCAAAGCTATGGATAATTAACATCATAAAAAGGTAGAAAAAAGCCATTTTGGGCGTGGCACCTCGAAAAATTTTCGCATGCGGCACTATGCACCTGGCTACACTGCGCTTCACTCGTTCTTAAATCCACGAGCCGCCACTGGCCATATTGAATTCGTACTACAATTTTACCAGTTGGCCTCTATATCACACTTAATTCTAGCACAAGATTAGAAGTCATTCTAATAAGTAGTTTTTGGAGGCAGATTTTTTAAATGTTTTATTAAGCCGCCATCTTGGATTCGTTCCAACATTTTGTAACATGTATTTTGCTATCTAAGGACCCTAAAACTTGAGGATCTGTAAAAGCGTGGGAGAGTAATTTTTTCATGATAACAATATTTTTCTTTTACGGAGGAAGTAAAAACCGGAATTTTAATTATAATAAATTAATCATTTTTTAGCATTTCGCTAGTTTAGAAAAAAAAAATGAAACATGATACGTCAGAACATATATTTTTTTAATTTCAACTCGTCCCCCACCTCGCACACGCAAAGTTTTATGTCCGGAATAAACTTATCTAATATTATTAACATTCATTCAGATTTGTAATTACCTAGCGAAATAACCTGACCAAGAAAATTATTGCCTGCCACTAGATCACGGCTCTACCTCCAGCTATGTCAAAATTACATTTTTTGAT